>OZ004714.1:28106759-28649259 GCA_963924515.1 Vespertilio murinus | reverse complement strand
TCTCTGAAAGATGTGAAGAACCTGTGACTAACAAATATATGCTCAGTGTAAGTTCCCTGTCATAAATTTGTTTTATCCATTCCTATTGATGAAACCTATTGTGGAAAGTGAGTGCTATATGGGTGGATACCCTAAAAAACATTGGGAAAGAGAAACTCTTGAAAAACACTAATTATTATTTTAACATCTTCCTTTTGAGCAATATTTCAACATTTCAGTTCAAAATATATATGCATGCTCTTTGAAGGGCACTAATTCCTACTACCCAATAACTAAAAGAAGGCTTAGGTGTTTAAATGGTTCTAAACTCATTAACTGGCATAGATACAAAAGCTTATGGTCAAATAGAATATGTGCCTGATGCTTTATGAAGGTTAATAACCCTTATTATTTTTACCTCATTTTTAAGCTATTAACAGTGTCTTATAATGGGTCCGGTGCTTACAGAAGTCCAAAGAGAAAGACAACCTTTTAATCCATAAAATGTGCCTAGGTGCTCTTATCAGCTGTCAAATTAAATCACGAGTCTAATTACTACTCTAAGAATTATTAATATATAGCTATGTGTTGCTTTTAGTAAGAAAAAAAACTTCCCTTAGTGGTGACAGAACGTTTCCATCTTTGATCTAGGTAAAAGAGCTGCAGTGGCAAAGTTCTATGAAATCATTTAATTTTGAATGGGCATCAGGGGACATTGAAGATGGGATAATTTACTAGGAAGATGTGCTTACCTGAGGAAAAAGTCCTTGTGATAAACGGAACTCAAGAGATTCTGATAGTGTATGAATCTCTTTGAATGTGTAGGGTAAGTGGTGAAGCAGCTCCTGGCTTGGTTATTTCTCCAGTAAAGGGATTCCTGTGACATGTTCTTTCTAAATATTTTAAAGAAAAGATCTGTGCCAAAACTGGGATGGCTCAGCTGATA
Organism: Vespertilio murinus; assembly: GCA_963924515.1. Taxonomy (NCBI): domain Eukaryota; kingdom Metazoa; phylum Chordata; class Mammalia; order Chiroptera; family Vespertilionidae; genus Vespertilio; species Vespertilio murinus. The sequence goes on along the minus strand of OZ004714.1, from coordinate 28,648,334 downwards.
GAGCATTGGCCTGCAGACTGAAAGGTCCCAGGTTCGATTCTTGTCAAGGACATGTATCTTGGTTGCGGGCACATCCCCAGTAGGAGGTGTGCAGGAGGCAGCTGATTAATGTTTCTCTCTCATTGATGTTTCTAATTCTCTATCTCCCTTCCTCTCTGTAAAAAAATCACTAAAATTTATTTTTTTAAAGTATTTGTGTCCTACAATGTTACAAAGAACTGTGGTAGTGCAGCCTTCTCTCATCGTGGTTTTCTTGAGATAATCCTACACAGATTGACTTGCTCTGGCTCTGCCCCTTCTAGATTCAAGCCCTGAGTGTGAGCATGTGGAGAGCAAGCGTAAGAGAAGTGTCTAAGCTACAATACATCATCTTAACTCAGGGCATAAGAGAAAACCTTAGAGCTATGCCTGGAGTGAAATGTAAGAAGTAGAAACCAGAAGAACCAATAACCCACCACATCCAGCCACAGTGCCAACCAGATTTTCCCAGAGCTGAATCTGAGTAGCTTTAGGTAACTCTACCCCTGAGGCTCTTGGAAGCTAAGAAATATGAGTCAGGCACACCAGTGATTTTATATTATAAAAAAACTGGTGACATATATTTTATAATATAAAATCGCTGGTGTGCCTGACTCATATCTGAGTTTGTATTTGTATATCCTCTGTAACTTCTCTATGTTATTTTGATTCACTCTAATATCTGTCGACAAAAAAGGTATTTCAGAAATATGTTTTAAGAACATATACTTTTTTAATATATTTTATTGATTTCCTACAGAGAGGAAGGGAGAGGGATAGAGAACTAGAAATGTTGATGAGAGAGAAGCATCAACCAGCTGCCTCCTGCATATCCCCTACTGGTGATGTGCCCTCAACCAATGTACATGCCCTTGACCGGAATTGAACCTGAGACCTTTCAGTCCCCAGACCGATCCTCTATCCACTGAGCTAAACAGGTTTTGGCAAGAACATATTCTTATTTCGTGAAATTGAGAAACTTGATTTCTCTGACAGTGGCCCTAGCAGCACATGCTACTGGTGTCTCACCTCTTACCCCACTAAAGTCAATGTTACAGCAGGTTGTGCTTCTTTCTGTAGACTCTACAGAAGAATCCATTTACTTTCTCATTTATATTATTGTCATGGTTGGGTTCCTTGTGGTTGTAGGAGTGTGACACCCATTATCTTGTTAGCTCTAAGCTAGGAGCCATTCCCAGCTATAGAGGTAACCACATTTCTTGGCTCAAGGGGCAAATCAAGTCTGTTTAAATCACCATTCTGCCTTTAATTCTTCTTTTAAGGACTCTTGTGATTAGATTTGGTCCAATAATATAACTTAAGATAATCCATTTATCTTAAAAGGAGCCTAGCAATGTTGATTCTATCTCATTTTGTTATAACACACGTTTCCAGGTCCTAGGGGTTAATGTAGGAACATTTTTGAGGATGGAGAAGGGGAGCATTATTCTCTCAACAGTCCAGAATCTACAAAGGGGTGCAATGGGTGGGGCAGAGACTGAAAATGAAAGCCCAGTGTGAGGATGTTGGAGAGGTAGGTATGGTTACACTACACAAACTTCATAGTGCTTTAAGAAACTTTGAGTTTATCCTAAATGCAAATGAAAAGTTATCAAAGGAAAATGATTAAGAGGGGAGTATGGGGCAAAGGAGCTAGTGATGTGACTCAATATGTATTTTGGCTCAATGGATAGAGTGTCGACCTGCAGACTGAAAGGTCCCAGGTTCAATTCCGGTCAAGGGCATGTACCTTGATTGTGGGCACATCCCCAGTAGGGGGTGTGCAAGAGGCAGCTGATTGATGTCTCTCTCATCGATGTTTCTAACTCTCTCTCCTACTCTCTGTAAAAAAATCAATAAGATATATTTTTTTAAATGTTGACTACATCTGTATTCTGATTTGAAGGAACAATTGTATGAGGTAGAAGCTACATGAATTAGGAAGCTACTCCAGTTGTTTATTAAAGACATGGATGTAATTAGAGAAAAGGGGTGATAGTCAAACTAGGAATAATTGGGGTTGGCTGGAAGTAAAATTGATAGGGATTTGTACACTCAAAGTTCTTTGAAGTACACCATGTATAGGGATAGATAGCATCAGATGAAAGTATAGGCGGGAAGACTTATACAGAGAGGGCTTATATTATGGTGTAAGTATTTATAGAAGTGCAGATATATTTTTGGAAGACTAGGAATAGAATACAAGGGGCTGATATCAAACATTTCTAACCTACAAATATTTGAAGGTGGAGAATATCCTTTACTCTTTTGTTGTGATACTTCAATAGATAGTTCTAAGATTAAGTAAGTCAGTCTTAAGGAGGGGAGTTAAGAAATATGTATTTGAGCCTAGCCAATGTTGCTCAGTGATTGAGCATCAACCTGTGGACCAGAAAGTCATGGTTCGATTTCTGGTCAGTAAACATGCCCAGGTTGGGGCCTGGATCCCCAGTTTAGGGTGGAGTTTATAGGGGTAGCTGATTAGTGATTCTCTCTCATCATTGATGTTTCTGATCTCTCCCTCTCCCTTGCTCTCTGAAATTTTATATATCTATATCTATATCTATATCTATATCTATATCTATATCTATATCTATATAATTTGGGGGGGGTGGACCCTTCAGCCAGGCCTGTGCCCTCTCGCAGTCCGGGAGCCACCATTCGGACATCTTTAGCTCTCCTGCTACTGCCAGTGCGCTCACTAGCCATGAGCCCTGCTTCTGGCTGAGAAGTGCTCCCCCTGTGGGAGCACACTGACCACCAGGGGGCAGCTCCTGCATTGAGTATCTGCCCCCTAGTGGTCAGTGCACATCATAGCGACTGGCCATTTGGTCAATTTTCATATTAGCTTTTTATTATATAGGACACTACCATATATTTTTACCGTTTGGTAGCTATGGTATGCACTGACCACCAGGGGGCAGATGCTCAACACACGGGCATGGAAACATGGAACAGACTGATGAATCTCAGAGGGAAGGGGGGAGGAGGGGAGGGCAAGAAGAGATTACCAAAGATTTTACATGCATACTAGAGGCCCTGTGCATCATTTGTCATGGTCTAATTGGGCTGAAACTGGCAGCCCAACATCTCCCAAAGGGTCCCAGATTGCAAGAGAACACAGGCCAAGCTGAGGGACTCCACTGGTACATGAATCTGTGCAATGGGCCTCTAGTGTGTGTGTGTGTGTGTGTGTGTGTGTGTATTTCTGCCCTGGCTAATCAGGACAAGTACTGGAGGGACTTGAATGTTCTCTTTCTCTCTCTCTCTCTCTCTCTCTCTCTCTCTCTCTCTCTCTCCCTCCCTCTCTCTTTTTCTGCTCTTTTTTATCTTTTTAACATCAATAAAACATATCCATGGGTGAGGATAAAAAATAATTTTAAAAAAGAAATATGTATTTGCATAAGTTCTAGGGAAGCCTCTTAGTGAGCCTGACTGTCCTTGGTCCACAGACAAGACTTTGGACCACAGCCTTACATGGCCTATGAAGACAAGAAACATTAAGTAAATACATTGAAACACAGGTTCTAAAGGGAATGTAGAGAGATAAAATATAAAATGAACAACAGCAACAAGATCAACCCATAACATATATATTTAATATTTGGCCCTTTAACATTTAATGTTTAAGCAGATTAAACTGTTTCTTCTGTATTCTGATCATGCTTATATTAAAAGTAATTAAAAATAGCTCAACATTATATGAGCTGGTTCTGGTGCAGCTTCCACTCTGAAGACAGTGGAGAAGCCATTTCAGTTACTGCCATTTTCTTAGTGCTGGATAAACCTGTGACATACAGTAGGGGCTCAGTAAGCATCTGTAGAATGAATAAATTGTACACAAATTGGAAACATTAGGTGTTTGAGAATAAAACTGTTACATCGCCCTCACTTAGAAGGGAGGTGTAAGCCCTAGGGTTCCTGCCAATAGCCTTTCCACGGGGTGGGAGAAATCACCATACACTAGACTTTCCACAGAGCGAGGCAGCCAGCACTCCATAAAATGTAGCTAAAATTATTAGACACAAGCCCCAGGACTGTTTTCACAGAACTGTTTCCTTTGGCAATTTATTTAACCTCTTGAACCCGGTTTTAGTATCTGTAAAACATAGCCAGCACCATTTTATATTGCATGAGTAATAAATGGGGTAATGAAGTTAAAATCTCTATTGTAATGCTTGGCTCAGAGGAGACATTAATGCATCATGTCTGGCTCTCAGCAACAACAACACAGAATACTCGAAGCCCAATAAAAAGAGGAAACAAAAAGCAGTTTAAAGAGGCAAAGCAAGCATCAAACCCAGACTCAGCAATGGTTCTAATGGAAAAAAGTACACGACATGCAAAAACAGTCGAGTAATATAAATGGAGATGCAAACACTGATAGAATTTAAAGGAAATGGTAGAAATCAAAATCAGTGTAATACAGTGGTTCTCAACCTTTCTGATGCTGCAACCCTTTAATACAGTTCCTCATGTTGTGGTGACCCCCAACCATAAAATTATTTTCATTGCTACTTCATAACTGTAATTGTGCTACTGTTAACAAATCGTCATGTAAATATCTGTGTTTTCCGATGGTCTTAGGCTCTACAGCAGGGTCACTTATGTAGTAGCAATGAAAATAATTTTTCATTATTTTCATTATCACCTATGAAGTAGCAATGAAAATATGGTTTCACAACATGAGGAACTGTATTACAGAGTCAAGGCATTAGGAAGGTTGAGAACCACTGATGTAATAGAAATGGAGTTTGCCTCTTATCTCTAGATTGGAAATAAGTTGCCCCCCGCCTCGAGGGTTGCAGATTGGAGAGGGTGCAGGCCAAGCTGAGGGGTCCCCACCTCCCGTGCACAAATTTCATGCACTGGGGCTCTAGTAAAAATAATAAAAGGAATAGAGGAATCTTAAATGGATACGGATAGTGAGAAATGCCCATTGGAAAAGGCTAGATATTATGGGATTCCAATTTTATGACAATCTGAAAAAGGCAAACCTACAGAAACATTAAAAAAAAATATCAGTGGTAACAGGGTTTTGAGAAGGAAGGAAATAACTGAGTAGATGAAGCACAGGGAAATTTTAGGAAAGTGAAATTATTCTGTAGGATACTGTAATGGTAGATACATGACATTATGCATTTGTCAAAAATACATAACATTCATAGCACTCAAAATAAAACTTTATGTACATAAATGTTTTAAAAAAATCATTTAATAGTGTGAGGGATCCTGAAAAGGAAGACAGAATATGACCAGAGCATGTAAGGACATTACAAATACTATATAAAACAATGTCATTAAAGGGAATGTGGAGAAAGCTACTAATCTATGTATTTAGCAAAATTAGGAAGATTCAAGGCATGAGGAACATCACCTAACCAATACTATTGTTTTCCAAGAGATAAACCTTCATAATTATGTATCTATGCATGTATACTGGAACTGAACAATTAATTAAATGGAGGGCTGATGGTGGTGGCACGGTTTCTCAGTGTTAGTGTTTGAACTTACAGACAGCAAGGAGAAGAAATTAGAATGTTCCATTTGGTATGAATTATGGTTGGAGAAGTCAGTGTTGAATAATATTATTTTTATATAAACATAGCTGTTTATGTATAGCTATGTGTGTACAGATGGTAGTATGCATCCACACATTCTCTTTCTCTGTCAGCTGAGAAGACCTAAAGGCACCCGGAGTCCATTAACAATGAGCACAGGTAGAGCCAGGTCTTGGTTGCAATTTCATTCTATAATAAAGCAGCTAGGGACCCCCAGAAAAATATGTCTCATTCTGAGACCAACACAGACATATATTAGATGAGCCTGGAGCATTTTGCAGTCTAAGAAAGTAAGAAAGGGCAAACGAGCCCATTTTGCTTTCAGGATTAGTGTTCTTTCAATCAGTTTAATAGCCATGTTGGTTCAGCATTTTGGTTACAAGAGGCTATAACGAAAATAATTAATAACCTAGAAAATAAGGGGATAACCAATAATGATTCAGACCAACCAAGGATTGCAGGTCCTCTTGCCTGCAAACGTAAAGCTCACGGTCAGGGTATGATTCTTGACCTGAGAAACTCACACTGGCTACACTCAGTACGCTGCAAGGCAACACCATGGAAAGGAAATGAGACATGGGACCTGAGAAGCCGAGAGGCTTACATTCTGATCCAGTGTCTACCACATCCCGAGACGAGGTAACTTAGTGAGCAGCTTTAATCTTTTGACATATTGTTTTCCCTTCACAATGAGAGAGGGTCCTTTTATATGTGCCTCATGTTTTCCTCCCATTTCTCCTATTCTGTGAATATTACCAATCAACCAGTAATCGTAATTGTTTTTAAAAAGTAAAGGACAAAAGAAAGGAGAGATCAACAAAATAGAGATTCAAATAACCTGTTTTTTTATTGGTGATATTCTTTAAACACAACTATTCTTCTCACAGGAAAACAAAATTAAAAAAAAAAAACACCCTATAGTTAAAACTGTTTAACAATCTAACACCAAATTTTTAATAGAAGATCAAGTTACTATTTTTCAAAGTCCTGCATGATCTGGCTCCGGCATTGTCTTACTCTACGAAGGCCATCTCTTGCCAGTCTTCCATGAATTCCTGCCACATTGGGCTTCCTCCAATGTGTGTAGCTCTTTCCTGTTCCAGATTTTACTGGAAAACCCTTTCCAACTCTTTGCTTTCCTAATTCCTGTTCAAAATACAGAACTTTTTTATATCAACTTTTTGGAAAAGAATTCCTTGACCCTGAATCTTAACTAGGTTTCACTGTTTTGTTAGCTCATTGCACCTTTTACATTTCCTCCAAAGCAGTCATCACATTTTATATTAATATGGAGGAGGTGATTTTAAAATGTGTTTCCAAAATCTTTGACATTCTTCCCATGGATAAATGGGTTCTCCATTCCCTTCCTTGGAATCCAGGTCGACATTAGTGATAAACTTATAACCAACCAGACCTATCCGAAGGGATACTAGATAAATTTGAGGTCAGAGAATCCCATGAAAGGTAGTTCAGATTCCATCTGACTCACCTCAGACACTAGCCCTGCAGAATCCCAAATACCACATAAAAAGTCTGACTGTCCTGAGAAAATCATGCTACAGAGGCGACCTATTGACTCCAGTCAGTAGCTGAGTTGAGTTCTAAGCTCCCAGCCATGTCCATGTGGATACGTTATATTGAAGGTCATTCATAATTGTAACCTAGTCAACATCTGTCTGTAACTGAAAAAAAAAAAAAAAAGATCTCAAGAGGAAACGGTTCATTTAAACTATTCCAACAGCATGACTCACAGAATAAAATGGTGATGCCAATTTTGGGGGTAATGTAGCAAAGTCACATTTATTTATATTTTATTTTCCTCTATGCTTCAGTTTTTTTCCGTGAAGAGGGAAGGTGCCTATTTGACGTCTGCTATATGCCCAGTCAACAGGATGGTGCACATAAAATACTGATATCAAAAGAGTGATGTGGATGTTTCACAAAACATGTAGAATGCTTATTATATAATTTTCACATAATACATTCAATATTAGTCATTTTATGAATAGGCGATATATTTTTCAGAGGATTTTCATATAGAATGCCATTTGATATTGAGCACCATTTAGCAACATGCATGCTTGATTTTGGAATGCATTTAAAGTACATCCTCCTGTGGATTTTATTGTTTCAAACAACTTCAACTACATTCAGATTTCACACACTGCTGGTTGGATTGTACAGTGATGCAGGTATGGTGGAAAACAGTTTACTATTTTCATAACATTTTAAACAGAATTTATTTTTAAATGTACCCAAAAGACAAAGCAGTTTTATGCCAAGATACATAGATAAATTAAAAAATGTATGTCCACTTAAAGAGTTGTTTCTAAATGTTCATAGCAGCAACAGTCATCATAGCAACATTAGAAGCAACCCAAATGCTCATCAACTGGTGAATAGATGGAATTTTGGAAGGAAAAAAAATAGTGGAGAACTGATGTGTATTCCAACATGGATGGATTTCAAAATATCATGGTAGGTGAAAGAACCCAGAAACAAAATACCACACATTGTTTGCTTCCCTTTATATGAAATGTTCATAAAAAGAAAACCTATACAGAAGAAAAGCAGATTGATGGTTATTTGCAATTTGGGAAAGGAAAATTCAGTGACTACAAATGGACATGGATATTCTTTATATAGTCATAGGAATATTTTACAGTTTGATAGTTCTCTTGCTTCTACAATTCTGTTATTACCAAAAATATTGAATTACAAACATAAATTAGCAAATGTTATGGTGTATGAATTACCCCAGAGAGCGAAGAAAATGTACCACACTATGACATTGCCAGTAGTTTTGAAAGAAAGAGCAGTTATTAGAACCATCTGGGAATTCTCAGAAGCATATTCCTGAATGCGATTTACCTCATGAATAAATGCATAAAACTTTTTTTGGTGAAAATAGAAAATGATGTAAAACACCAAGCTAAACGCAAAAGTAGGAACTAAAGCAAAGGAAGTAAGACAAAATGTAATGAGTTAACAGAAAAATGGAAGCAATTTGTAGCAAATGGAGAGGAAAGGAAACTTAGAAAAATCCACAATATATCAACTGGTGCACAAACTACAGCAGTAGCCCATGTGTATTGTCTTACAACTATCTTACAGCACACTTCGAAAGTCCTATGGTGAAAACATATTATGAAAGTGCGACCCACTCTAGTAGAAATGTAGACACCAGGGTACATCTCAAAACAAATGAGAATAAGGAAATTGATCAAGAAAATGAGACCTTGTCTATGTGATAAATCAGAAATACTGATAGTACTCTCCAATAACAGCTAAAAATAAAAATAAACCATAAACAAATGCAACTGACAAAGTTAATTGCCTATTCTACAACATGACTTCTCTCTTTGAAACATCTACATTAATAAAAGAGGAACATGCTAAATGACTAGATCCTCATGATGCCCACCAGCCAATCAGGAGTGAGCATGCAAATTAACCCAACAAATATGGTGGGTTAATTTGCATACATATGCACCAAGTGGCCAGCATGGACGCTTATGTCATCGTTGACATGGCAACAATGCAGGTGTTCTGCACCACTCCAGCCACTCCAGGCCTGTGGGTAGCACGGGAAGGCAGAAAGGTGGCTCTAGGACAGAGTGAAGAGTGAATGCTGTGCTGGCAGCCAGGGGAAGTAAGGCCAATTCTTGCATGAATCTTCGTGCATCAGGCTTCTAGTATTATAATATTGGGCAAGACAAATTTAAAAGGCAATAATGATATATCCATGATTATAGACATTTTAAGTATTATAAGAAATTTAATTCTAAATATAACTCATGAGTAATTTTATAAGACTTCTTTCAAGACTACTAAATGTTATACTAGCAAATTATGACTTAAACTGAAAAAAAATTACTTAGGCTGCTTTTGTTCTATAATGCTACAAGAATGGTCCCATGAATTTTTTTGTGTGTGTGATTGAAATAATGAAACAACTCTTTGGAAATTAACATCAATGATCTATTATGAATCGTTATCTTTCCATGTGTGGTGAGATCTTTAAAACTTGAAATTCAGTTGGTGAAAATATGGCCCTTTTAATTAAAATGTTTATTAGTCTGAAGTTAACTGGATCGCTATATAGTCATATATAATTTTTCAGTCTGGGGGTACTTTCGTTGATAATTTAGAGTTTTTGACTTATACTAAATGGAATCATATTTAATTTCCCAGAAATTGCTGAATAAGTCTTCCTTCAATATTGGTTTTTATTTCTTTTTTTAAAAATATATTTTTATTGATATTTCACAGAGAGGAAGGGAGAGAGATACGTCGATGAGAGAGAAACATCGACCAGCTGCCTCTTGCACACCCCCTACCGGGAATGTGCCCACAACCAATGTACATGCCCTTAACCGGAATCGAACCCAGGACCTTTCAGTCTGCAGACCGATGCTCTACCACTGAGCCAAACCGGTTTCGGCGGTTTTTATTTCTTGTTACTGTCGTGTGGCTTATTTGAAGATAACAATTCACTTCCTGCTTCTAAACTGCTCTCTAATATGATTTATAGCTAAACAGAATACTAAAAATAATAGGAGAAACAATCTCCATAGATTTCATTGTTTGTGTGTTTTAAACTTGAGTTGTCTTTTTAGAACTTGGAACTTTTTTTTTTCCATCCTCTATAAGAATGGAAAAAATAATTCTTCACAAATCTTGATGTTGTTAGAACATAGGGAAACCCTGAACCAGGGCCCTGGATGAGAGTTTCCCACTGCAAAACACTCATAATGTCACCAATGGAGGAACAGTGCTGCTCTCTCATAAATCAGATAAAACAACTCCAGTAAAGCTGAAACCAGTTTGGCTCATCAGATAGAGCATCAGCTGGATTCTGGTCAAGGGCATGTACCTTGGTTGTGGGCACATCCCCTGTAGGGGGTGTGCAAGACGCAGCTGATCCATGTTTCTAACTATCCCTCTCCCTCTCCCTCTCTGTAAAAAGTAAATAAAATATACATTTTTTTAAAAAACACAAAACAACACACAACTCCAGTAAAATATCTGCATCCATGAATCCATTTATTTTTACCCAATTTTTCTATCCAACAACCAACTTCCTCAAATGTTTTCTTAAAAACCAAGGATTGGGCTATTTTAAACCATCTAATCTAAACAGAGCGAACAATTTGAAAACACGGTAAGATTAAAATGAGTGCACAAGTGAGATCATACAGAAATGTTATCAAATAAACTTCAAATTTAGGATTCTCTTATACAGTATAGAAAACTGCTCCCTGAAACATTGATTTTATATGCCAATTGAAATATTCAGGACAACAAGAGATACCACCAAGTAGCATTTTTGCCTCCTCTTATCATAAACAAATCTAAAATTATCATCAAAATGAGAAGAGCTTGCAGAGTTTGTGCTCAAATTTTTTCCATCCTGATTGTCACAGAGCTCTTACTTACGATGGAAACCACGGGATCTACTTAACTCCAGGAATTGGAAAGTAGGTGAATTTAAGTCATGTGCTCCACAGTGCATAGAAGAAATAATTGTACACGCTAGAAGCCCTGGAAAATTAGCTCCATTTTCTCTCAAAATCTGTGCACAGTGTTAATGCCTATGAGTAGATGCTCTGATCTAGCTGGTTGATAATAAGAGAAGATTTTAAATGAGAACTTGCATGCAAATTGAAGCACAACAGTTGTTCTCTCTAATTTTTATGAGTCACATAACAAATGACAGTTCTTTAATTGAAGTTAGAAGCAAACGACTGCTCAGAAATGTCTTAGAATTTAATTCCCCTAGGTCTATTTCTGTTCATTTGCTACAGTGGTTTTGGAAAGCTGTAAGAGACAACAATACCAGTATAAAAAAAATTAAATGCTTGAAGTTCCTTGTGACAGAGACTGTAATGTGTTCACCAAAACCAATTTCATTTTCCTATCACATACACTGTTAGAACATATGTGCCTTTAAATGAAGTAATTTTCTGAATCCTGGCCAATAAAATGTGAGCGTTATCTGTGTCTACTTCCGGCCAAATGGTCAATGTTGGAAGTGTTCTTTCCCCACAGTCTTTCTCCCTATCTTCTGGGAGAGCACTCTGAGGACATGGAGAATGTTGGCCTCATGAGAGAGAGAGAGTCTGAGTTCCTGAATAGCCAGATGTAAGCCTTGTATTTGAGATGATTAACTATGTGGATCTAATCCAGCCTGTGGGCCTGATTCAGCCCGTTTGGCTATTCTATCTGGCCTGAGGAGCTGAAAGAGCGGAGGGTTCTCTTGCTCTCCCCTCCGCTCCTTCACCAGCAGCCCAAGATGGTCGCTTTGGTTCCAGCCCTCCGGTCCATTTTAAGAACCCATTGTGGCTCTCCAGTCAAAAAGTTTGCCCACCCCTGCTCTAATCTTTCTAAATCACTGATAAATCAAAATGTATTTAGAGCAGCAAGTGATTACTAAACTCATAGCGAAATCAGTTCTTTAGAGTGGGGTGCTGCAATAAAAATTAAAAAAAAAAAACCATAAAATGTTGACATTGAATTAGCAATTGGGTCCATAGCAATAAGGTAACAGGTTGGGAAGCTAGAGACCCATATTATCAAATGCAAACTATTTAGTAATATTTCATTTACAGTTTCCTAGAAGGCAGAACACGTGACACAGTAGCAGGGAGCCTGGGGAAATGGCAAGAAAGAGTGAGCTTGTGTGTTTCTGACATTATTGACTGCCTTTCACAAGGTACTCTAACAAAGAAATCAGTTAATGAAGGAATTGATTGGATTCCCAAACAAGGTTAAAGAGAACACAGACTGGCTAGAGAGCAAGAACATTTAACAAATAGAGAATTGTTTTTACACTCACCTACTCATGCTAACACGCTCCCTCACTCCAGCTACGTAAATGCTGCTGTTTGCACAACCCCTCTTTCCCCAACAATAGCTGGCATGTAGTGCTGCTCCTTAACTAAAGAGCAAGAATACTGTTTATATTATTTTCTCAAGTGTTGCCAAGCATCCAGAAGACTGTTCAGCATGTCATAAGCACTGAGAAAGATATCTATTGAATGCATTTACATCTTTAAAATATTAATTTAAACAGACTAAGGAGAAAATAAAGTTTCAGCTTCTGTTCTTATAGTCTTGGTACACAAAAATCCTAAATACAGAAGATGTCATCCATATGAATAAACCATGGGACTGCAAAGAGGAGTTATACATGTTTACAGCATGGCATATATGGACAGTTTCATACGTATACAAACACCACTACTGTGCAAGGTCATGCTACCTCCCTTTTAGTCAGATCAATGGGAACATGTGTATGAAAATGAAGGTGAGGCTATCGGCTCATCGCCTCAAGGAAGACAGCTTCCCATAAGGAGCATCTCAGCAAGAGGGTTTAAGAGAAAGCTATTTTACAACGTGGGCTTCCATTAGGTGATTTTGGAGAGGGTTCGGAAAGGAGGTGTATTCGCTCTGTTGCGTGTTGTTGGAAAGAAAAGGTAATTCTGCAATTAGGTATCTTACTGAGTTTATGTGGATGGTGAGGGAATAGAGCAGGTATAAAGCTGCAATTGATAAAGAAGCATCAGTAATTCATGTAATAATGAAAAGGGGGATGCCTGGTCATTGCTGCGTTTGGAGAGAGTTCTTGGCTTTGTCTGTGTTCCAAACATGATTAAGGAATTGCAATATTTTGGTTTGCTTCCATCACAATTTAGAGTGTATCTGATTTTGGCAGTCTCTGAAATTATTTATGTTCAACAGGAAAAAAAAAAAACAAAAACTATGGCTTACCTGTCATGGATTGCTGTTTTCTTTCTTAGTCACATTTGCAAATGAGTATTGATGATTGGTTAGGTAAAATGAAATATGAAACTCACAAAAACATTGCCATTTTCAAATGAGAGGTGATGGGGATTCTAATACCATAAATTTTAAATCTCAACATATTTCAGATCATCCTATTCTCAAGTTATCATCTTTTCAAAAGTATATAAGAAAATAGTAAAATTATAAAAATCAACATTTTCTACAGTCAGTCACTTTTTTTCTTCCTAAACAACTGAGTATGTTCAGAATTATATTTTAAATTAGAGGCCCTATTCAGGAAGATTCGTGTAAGAATGGACCTTCCTTCCCCTGGCTGCTTCCACCACCTTCGCTCTGGCCGGAGCCACCTTTTTACTCCTGCCTGGAGCCACTTTTCCACCTTCCCACACTGCCCAGATGCCTGGAGCAGCTGGGGCGGTGTGGAATGCCTGTGATGTCGCCATGGCAAGAACACAAGTGTCCCACCCCACCCCTGGCCGCTCTGCACCTGTGTACCACCATCTTTGTTGGGTTAATTTGCATACTCCTTATTGATTGGTGGGCATCGTGAAGGTATGGTCAGTTTGCATCTTACTCTTTTATTAGTGTAGATTAAGTTAACAAAACCAATTGAAATTCCCAGAAGAAAATTTTCTCTTCTCTATCCCTTTAGTATGAAATTTCATTCTATATAATTTTCTTAACAAGTTTATAACAATATAACAAATCCTATCTAATAAAGAGGGAATATGCAAATTGACCATAACTCTGTGACAAATATGGTGGTGCAACTGACCAATAAGGAGAGAATATGCAAATTGACTGTCACTCTATGACAAACATGGCGGCTGGGCCAGGTTGCTTTGTCACCATTGCCACGGGGCCAGAGGAGCAGGGACACAAGCCTGCAGGGGGGCCCCCACACCTAGCAGCTCCAAGCCCTGTGACTGTGATGGTGCTGGGGCCACTAGGGCTGGAGGAGCAGAGATACAAGCTCGAAGGAATCCTGTGGAAAGGGAGATACATTTTCATTACTTTATCTCCCTTTCCACAAGATAAGAAAACTGACCTGGTTTATTTAGTGATGTAGCCCACACCTTTCTACAAGCACAGGGTATGTTATGACCACTCCCAGGAAGGTTTGGTCAGAATACTGTCTCCAGTGAATAATGCTACTGTTGCAAATAATCTAAGATAGGAAACAAGCTTTTGTTGGGATTATCTCTGAAGGAAAGAGAACATGCTACCCCAACATATTCTGTGTTGTTATATTGATGATCTTGAGCTGCAGATGCTTGAAAAACAGCAAATTCAAGGAGAGGCTTTCACTGAAGACTCCTGATCTGCCTAAAATCGGACCCCCCCAAAAGGAGCTTAAATGGGCTGAAGGACCCTTTCTCCTGTGCATGAATTTCATGCACCAGGCCTCTAGTATAAACATACTTGGCTTCTTTTTCCTTACAATTTAATATAGTGCTTCAAACTTTAAAAAATGTGGATGCCTGTGTGTGAAGATAGATATATTTAAAATAAGCAACCAAAATTTCATTAAAAACCTAATGCATATAAAGCAGAGTTTTCAAATCAATGGTGCATTGCATCTAGAGTTAGTGTCAAAAATGAGGGATAATATCTTAGAGACTTTTTAAAGAATTAGAGAATTTCTCTTGTGAGTTCTATACTCTAATACACTGAGGGAAGACTGTTAAAGCATAATACACATTTGTCCTATGGAGGCCAAGAATAAGATTCAAAATTAGATCCACGTACATGATCTAAAATTTCTCTGTGTCTCCTAAAACCACAAAAGTAATTTGGCCTCTATGAAACCATGAATAGATAAGTCTTTCTTCCCCTTATACTTTGATAGCAGATACCACACATTATTGGATCTAGATTTTGTAATTCCTTCTCACAGTGGAGTCCTAATACCTTAGTAACAATTTTAAAAGAAAGGCAGGATCAGTTTAGGTGATAATCATTATCAAAGAGTGAATTATGTTTCCTGAGTAGTAAAACATGTGGTTACAGGATGTTATCTATGATTTTTTATCTTCTTTTCCCTAAATAAAAAGCAAAAATTAAAATACAAAAGTATCCCTCATGTTCTTTTGTATAAAAAATATATTAATCTCATAAAAATATTTACTTATTTCACAGTTTTTTACTATAACTGATAGAGATCATTTGATCATGTATATAGAGTGACTTTTTAATATATTTTACATAGTAATTTCCCTTTTCTGATTAACAGAGGAAAATACAGTAGTATTACTTTTAGCTTTGAGAACATTCTTGTACTTTAAATTTTGTTTTATTTGCCTAATAGTTGAAATTTTTATAGACTTGTAGATTGTGTTATTAGGTAATAATTACAATTTGAGACAAACAATATATTTTAAAAACATATTGTTAATCTATGATATGTCATAAATCACATTTATTTTAATATGTTGGGAGTCAACTAAAGTAAGTGAATGAGTAGAAATTGAAGTTTTAAATATATAACTTTATACTTTTTTCTAGAAAAAAATTATTAGTAAGATCTCTCTGTATTAGAAATCCTGCTTAATTTTCTTTCTGGTGAAAGTAAGATCATCTATAATAATAAAAGTGTAATATGCTAATTAGATCTGACAGCCAAATGGTGGAATGACTGTCCAGACTACCACGGATTTCATGCATCAGGCCTCTAGTATTAAATAAGCCTGAAGCAAATTGTAGCTCTTTTGGGGTTTTCAAGAAAATCTGAATGGAAGAACATATTTGCCCATTATACATCTGATAAGAGGTTAATAACCACAATTTATAAAGAATGTATGAAACTCAACAACAATAAATCAAATAATTGATTTAAAAATGGGTTAAGGACCTGAATAGACACTTATCCAAAGAGGACATATGGCCAATAGACATATGAAAAGATGCTCAACAGAGAATGCATGTTAAAAGCATAATGATATATCACCTCATATCAAATTAGTTATTATCAACAAATCCACAAATGAGTGTTGGAGGATTTGAAGAAAAGGGAGCATTCATTCACTGATGGGGGGAATGCAGCTTGGTGCAGCCACAGGGGAAAACAGTATGGAGTTTCCTCAAAAAATTAAAAATGGGACTGCCTTATCACCCACCAATTGCACTACTGAGAATATATTTAAAGAAACCAGAAATAATAATTATAAAGAATATATGCACTCCTATGTTCATTGCAGCATGATTTTACAATAGTCAAGATTTGTAATCAGCCCACGTGCCCATCAGTAGAGGAGTGGATAAAAAAGCTGTGGTACATCTACACATTGGAATACTACTGAGCCATAAAAAAGGAAGGGAATCTAAGTCTTTGTGACAACCCGGATGGATCTGGAGAGCATTATGCTAAGTAGAATAAGCCAAGCATGGAATGACAAGTACTATATTATTTCAATCATATGTAGAATCTAATTAATAAACTAACAAACAAAATAGAAACAGACTCATAGATATAGAGAACAGAATGACAGCTTTCAGAGGGGAGGGGGGTTGGGGCAGGGTAAAAAGGTGAATGGATTAAGCAAAGAAAGAAAGTTTAAAAAAATACAAAAAAATTACAGCCCTCTTACCAGGTTAAAAAAAAATCAAATAAGTCTGTAGCAAATTGAACCTCCTATGAGATTTTTTAAGGCACTGTGAAATTTGATCAAAGACTAAATTTTCTTTAGGAAACTATCCTCCATTCTTTCTGAATTACAAATAGGTACATTTTTAAAAATATATATTTTATTGATTTTTTTACAGAGAGGAACGGAGAGAGAGAGAGAGAGAGAGAGAGAGAGAGAGAGAGAGAGAGAGAGAGAGAAATGGAAACATCAATGAGAGAGAAACATTGACAAGCTGCCTCCATTGACAAGCTGCCTCCACTCCAAATCAGCTTTGGCACAAATAGTCAGATACCTTATGTTGAGTAGCAAGAGAAGTAAGCATTTAAAAAGTGACACCAAATTTGTTAAGGACCTGACAAGCTAAAGCTAAAGAAATCAAAGGTTATAATGGGAAGGATTTTTTATTCCACAAATGTTTCCATTTAGGATTGAGTGAAAGAAGATACTTAATTTTTGTAGCTAGTGTGTTTGTGTGTGTGTGTGTGTGTGTGTGTGTGTGTGTATCCTCAAAATTAGATTTTCTTTTAAAATGTCATATTAGCATAAATTAATTTATGCCTAGTTTAAGAATACATGAATATGAACGCACACTAAACTGAACATTATGGCAGTATAGTCACAGCCCAGTATCATAGCACAATATGCTATCACAATAAATTATCTCATGACAGCTAAGCCACCATGTACACTTGAACATATAAAGAAATAAATACATCACATATAAATGTCAGTTTTGATTTTTTAAACCAGTGATTTCTAACACGATAAAAAATAAAACTTTCAACTAGAAACATTGACTTTAATGGAATTATGATTAAAGTTAGCATATTTGCTGCCTGTTTAGAATATGGATTTATAAATATTTAGGGTGAATGGCAATAGAAGTAAGTTTTCATCCTATGTGAGTACATTTATCATATAATCTTCTTTTTTTGGCATCACTCCCTGCACAAACTCAATGATGCAACCTATAATAATTTTTTTAGGATTATTGTTTTGATTATCTTTATAATCTATAGCAAGTTAAGATTTTATAAATAACCCAAAACTTGGAATTTGTGTACTTTTCATACATTTTCAAGTAATTATGTCACCTTACCTTGACAACTTGGTAAAACTCCTAATTTTTAATATGTTAATATATTTCCCTGAAGATTATTTTTTCTATTCATTATTTACAAAACATTTCTTTTGATAAAAGGAGAGATACATCAGTTGAATTTATGGTCTAAAAAGTGCAGATTAAGTGAATAGTTACTTATGGTAAAATTTAATCTATGGGCAATAAATGTTAACTTCTGATCTTCATTCATAAAATGGCAATATTTTCCCTTGTAATTATAACAATAAAAGATCACATTTAACTACAGATATGGATCATTAATACCTTGAAAACTTGAATTTATTTGTAGGTAATAAAAATTTGTAAGAATTGCCACCTACCTAAAATAGATCACAAAATATTTTTTGTCTGCCTTCAGTTTTCATTAGCATAATAGTCTAAAAATATGTAACTAATGCTCTCATACAGGGATTAAAAGTTAATGAGAAGTTTATAGTCCCACTAAAAGTTACTTTATATATAATTGCATATCTTAAGTTAAAATTTAGGCAACTACTAGTTTAGCCACTTGTTTTGATGGAAGTTCCTACTGGACAAAATTTAATAACCTCTAATAAATAAATTTTTTTAATAAGAAAAGAGCCTGCATTTCTAAAGTTCAAAGCTGAGTTGTTGAACAACTTGAAAATTTGCCTTTGATATGACAAATGAATTGACAATTAAGTTAAAAACATTGCAATTAATATTCAGCTGTGCTAAAGGAGGTATTTTTCTTTAACCTGAATCAAAGAATAGGAAAAATAAAAAATAAAACTATCCCCTAAATAATAAGTTTTCTTCTATCCCCTAAATAATAAGTTTTCTTCTATGACTGATTACCTTCAAAGATAATTTTAACAACTTAAATGAAATTATAGTCCTGTTGTTAATTTAGAGGAGGCCCTCAGAATCTCTAGGTTTAGCTCATAGACATAGAGAGTAAAATTAGAGAATCTCAAGAGACATGACACAAGACTAAATTTCACCCATATTTCACCATTCAGGGGAATCCTTCTTAAGAAGTAAATTTTCTTCCCTTAAAAGTTTTTTTAATGAGTATGCATGTGCATGTATTTTTATGTGTGTGAATTCGCTTAATATTGAAATTAATACTCTATTTTTAGAATTTAATATTACATCATGACAATTTACCCATTCCATTAAATATTCATTGAAATGATGATTTTCATTAACTCAAGATAATTTTGCTATTTTAAGAGCATCTTTGGGAGTACATTTTTCATATAAGAAATCTTTAGTTATATTAAAACTAGAGGCCTGGTGCACAAATCATGCATGGGTGGGGTCCCTTGGCCTGGTCAGTGATAAAGCCTATTGGGGGGTCAGCCAACTGGGGGAAAGGACCTACAATGGTGGGGGGGACTTGGGCAAGGCTGGTCCAGGGGAGGTGCTGTGGGTGGTTGGCAGGCCATCCCTTCCCCCAACTGGGGTGGAGAGGCTGATCAGGGCCAGGCCAGCTGGGGGGATGGGCTGCAGGAAGTTGGGGGGGTGCAATCAGGGCCCCAATTGGGCCAATTGGCCACTGCAGTTCACATTGTAGCAACCAGTCTTTCTCGTCATTCCATTGTTTCAGTTGCTTAGCTTTTAGATAGATTAGATAGATAGATAGATAGATAGATAGATGATAGATACCTTGATATGAGTTTTAAGTGGTAAAACAAAATAAAAAATAGCAATTACTTTTGTATATTATTTTATATAGAGACTAATAAAAATAAAGGTAATTAATTAAAAACGGATTATCAGTAGTAGCTAAAAGCCCAGTGCATGGATTCATGCACCAGTGAGGTCCCTCACCAGTGCTAAGGATGTTAGACTGTGGGGTCCCTTGCCCTGGCCTGTGGGCATCTGGCTGAAACCGGCTCTCTGACATCCCCCAAGGGGTTCCAGATTCTAGAGGGTGGTTCTCGTGTGATGCACTGCAGGAATTGGGCTCCCTCTTCTCTGGTTCTGGGTATGTCACCGGAGAACTGCAGCTGCCATAAGTCACCACTGCTTAGCAGCTCATGCATTGAGTATCTCCCCCCTGGTGGTCAGTGTGCGTCATAGCTACCGGTTGGACAGTCACTTAGGCTTTAACATATATAGATTACTTCTGAGGTGACAGAGGTGATAGTATTCACTTAGTTTATCACTTTCGCTTCCTGGGTTCCCAGGAAGATAACATTCTCAGTCTCACAGTTACAGTGTGGCCATATGGATTGACTTGTTTCTAAAACAGGGGATGTGGAATAAAAGTGATATAAAACACTTCCAGGACTGGCCCCTTAAAAAATGTTAGATACAAACTTCCAGTAATAATCATGGAGGCCCTGTATCCCAATTGGAGGAGTTAGAAGATGGTTAAGGGCTATGTAACCTACATCAAAATCTGGGTAAGTGAGAAATAACTATTTATTATACTACAACCCTGATTGATATAACTTAGAATTAGGATCATGAGAACTTTCACTTCCTAGATCTTACGTCACTAACATGCATGCTGTAACAAATAAACTCACAACTTCCAGTGTATTTAAATATCCAGTGTATTTCTTTTTAGCTTTTTCTTAGACATTTGTAGATGAAAATCTAAAATGTAATTGATCTATTATTGACTGAATAGTGCCCTCCCTCCCCAAGTTCGTATATTGAAGCCCTAAGCCCCACTGTGACTGTATTCAGAGGTAGGGATAATTCAGGTTAAATGTGTTCATAAGGGAACCCTCATCCCATATGACTGGTGTCTTTATAAGTAAAGGGGAGAAATACTAGGGATGTTTATGCACAGAGCAAACCAAGCCCATGTGAGGGCACAGCAAAAAAGCAGAAAACTATCATGCAGAAAGAGAGACCTCAGGAGAAATGAAACCTGCCGAAAACTTGATCTTGAACTTCTAACCTCCAGAAGTAAGATAAAATAAATTTATGTTGTTGAAGCCACCTGGTCTCTAGTATGTACTACTAGAGGCCTAGTGCATGAAATTCGTGCATGGGAGTGTGTGTTTCTCAGCCCAACCTGCACCTTCTCCAATCTGGGACTCCTCGGGGGATGACTGACTGCCGGGCCTAATCAGGCAGTCGGACATCCCTCTCACAGTCCTGGACTGCTGGCTCCCAACTGCTCACCTGCCCGCCTTATTGCCCCTAACTGGTTCTGCCTACCAACATGTTCACCCCCTAACCACTCCCCTGCAGCCTGATTGACACCGAACTGCTCTCCTGCCAGCCTAATCATTCACAATTGCACTCCCCTGATAGCCCAGACATCCCCAAATGCCCTTTCCTGCATATTCCCTCTTTATTAGATAGGTTTTTTTTCCTTTAACATATTGGACATCCCTAACTGGTTTGGCTCAGTGGATGGAGCAATGGCTTGCAGACTCAAGGGTCCCAGTTTTGATTTTAGTCAAGGTTATGTGCCTTGGTTGGGGGCACATACCCAATGGGGACTGTGCAGAAGACAGCTGATCAATATTTCTCTCTCATAGATGTTTCTAGCTCTTTATCCCTTTCCCTTCCTCTCTGTAAAATATCAATTATATATATATATATATATATATATATATACATAATATCTTAAATGTTCCATATATATTAAATATATCTTAAATGTTCCATATATATATATTAAATATATCAATATATCTTAAATGTTCCATATATATATATATATATATATATATATATATATATATATCTTAAATGTTCCATAACCCTAACCCTAACCCTAACCCTAACCCTAACCCTAACCCTAACCCTAACACATATGGAACATTTAAGTTTCCTCCATATCTGCCTAGCTGGTATGACTTAGTGGCTGAGAACTCGGGCTGAGCTGGAAGGGGATCTCTGTGTGGGTTCATGTGCTGCTTTCAGCCTGAGACCCCAGGCTGAGGGCGTGGACCCAAACCTCAGCTTGGTGCTGGAGCATTGGCAAGTGGCTGCAGGCTGGGATGGGAACATCCCCAGGTCACTATGGTAATGCGGGAATGTTCCCGCCCTGCCCCCGGCCACTAGGCACCTGCATTTATAGCCTCTGAGTGGCCATGGAGCGTTCTTGGATCTCTGCCGATCAGGGCCTAAACACGAACAGCCTACAGGCTAGGAGTAGCCTGGGTCCAGAGGATGTTCCTGGGACCCAGGCCACTCAGTGCCTGTGTATGCAAATTAACCGCCATCTTTGTTGGGTTAATTTGCATAGTTGCTCTGATTGGCTGTGGGCATAGTGAAGGTATGGTCAATTAGATTTTGTCTCTTTTATCAGTGTAGATGGCACTCCTAGAAAAATAATATAACATCCAAAACTGATTTTTCCATGTATATATTTTCATTTATCGGTGTTTTTCTCTCTCTGTCTTTGAAACTCAGAGATTTTATTTAGCACTAAATTGTATGGATACCACCTCTACCATCACTTATTGTTTTGAATATTTCTCCCCTCTGCATTTCAGCCTCCACCACTTTTGTTTAGCCCTTGATCTTCTATCGTCTGCACAGCCTGATGCATGCTGTCCATGCTCCCAGTTCTTCCTGTGTAAATCCATTGTTTGTGACTGCGAACAGAGCTATCATTATGAAATTCACATCTGCTTATATCACCATCTTGTTTCAAAGAGTATACCCCCCAATATTTTATAGTGCGACAAAAAGACCTTAATAATCTGCCTTTACTCTATTTTTGTGTCTTCATCACAAGACCAAGTATAAGCATAAATATTTCTTTCTTTGAAGTGTTCCCTTATTAACAAAAAAATAATAATTATCTTCCCTTCCAACTGCATATAGACTGCAGCCTTACCAGAGTTTTATCTTTTTTTTTGTAATCATTTTCCTGTCTGCCCTTTCACTAGATGGAAGCAACAATCTCTTATTTATCATTTTACTGGCTACAGTATGGGCATTTGCTCAAGCATGATATGTACTTAAAAACTGTATGCTGACTTAACTAATGGATTCTTTATTCATTCTCAGAGGTTCTTTATTTCTTCTGCAACAAATGGAGGGACATGCTAAGCATTTATCAACAGATCCATTATTCATATACTTTGTATTACAATGAGTGTTATAATATCTACCTGTTTGATTAAATTAATATGCTATAAGAATCTTATTAATTGAATTAAATATAATGTGGCACACAAGACTACTCAACATCCATGACAATGTCTTATTAAGACTTACATATTTAAAAACAATCATGTACATTCTACTTGACTGATAAAAATCTTTCTAAAATGCATTTATATGCATAATCTAGACACATGGTAAAGACTTTTTTTGAGTAATTGGGGCCTGTTTCAACTTGAGGTTTGGTTCATCTGGATCTAATGAAGAGTGGATTTGGAAAACCAGAGACAGTATGCGGAATTGAAACTATATTTTTTTCAAGGTCACAATGAATTGTGCATGTCACTCACTTGCAGATTTCCAGATGAATTGATGACTTTAAAAACAAACTTAATGCTCTAGCTGGTTTAGCTCAGTGGATAGAGCGTTGGTCTGTGGCCTGAAGGGTCCTAGGTTTGATTCTGGACAAGTTCATATGCCTGGGTTGCATTCTAAATCCCCATTGTGAGAGGAGGATTATAAGAGGCAGTCAATCAATTATTCTCTCTCATCATTGATGTTTCTCTCTTCCTCTCCCTGTCTGAAATCAATTAATATATATATATATATATAAAATAAAAACAAATTTAACAGATTTACTATGTACTATAATTTATATTGTGTTTAGCTGAATAATTAGCATACACATTTGAGAGGGGACCCGTTTCCTATAAATTAAATATATTGCAATTAAATTGTATTATAATTGTTCTAACACATTCCATTGTAAACATTTTATTACCTCATGTTGTTATGCAATTATACTAACATTTAAAATAGATATCTTATAATTTCTTTTGTGTTCTAGAGATCATGGCCACAGAAAATATCTAGTTATTTCACTTTCTTAAAAAAATGTGTTGGAAACAAAAAGGAAAATAGGAATAAAGTGGCTATAGAAGACAAACACAGGTGTCGTATTTGCTCTATTTCAAACACCAAGCTTGAAAAAAAAATCAAGGTTATCTTTTTAAAAAATGAGTTTAGTCAATAAATAACTATTTTGCCTAACCTATTTCTTCTTATTGAATAAGGACAATATTTATCACTGTACTTAGCAATCTTAGCTTCAGGCCAAAAAGAATCGTTGTGCATTACATTTATGACAGATTTAAATTTGAATGCATTTTGAGTTCAGGAAGCTAAATATAGGACTCTCTTTCACTAAGGTATAAAGAAAAAAATTGGGATTTTAATCATTGAAAATAATCAAATATAAACTGAACATCTTCTGTTTTATCAGTCTGAATATTTAGTATATGATACTTCACTCTTTAAATACAAGGTGATTGTAATGAAATTGTCTATTATGTACAGCTGTGCTAAGAGAAAACTCACACCAGATTTTCCTTCCAAGTTATCTCTGGAAACTCCTGGATATCTTCAAGTCCTTTCTGGGGGCCCAGAGCCCCATTACATGGTAATTTAACTCCTCATTTCTTTAGTTCATCTGTTGCGTGCTTAGGGCATTTTCCATCATGCTTTTGCTGGTTTGAGAGATTCTGTTTCTAGTGTCAGCATCTGAGAGTTCTATGATGGCTTTGGCACTGGGGCATTGGCCTTCTTTTGTCATTATTCTCATAGTGCAAGACCGTTATTAAAATTAGTTATTGTTGAAAACTATATACCAAACACATCATGTTCTTTAGCAGCGTGAACAAACCTTCACACGGCAGGCAGGAACTCACTGACTCCACCAAAACCTCCCAGGGATTGCCAGGGAACTCCATGACTCACATCCCAAGCCAAGTGGTCCTTCAGTTCTTCACCAAGAGTTTTCTGGTTATTTCCCAAGGGGAGGAGGCATAATAAACAGATGTGATCATGTTGTTATAAGGAGTCTGTGACCAGCAACCTGGAGATGCGCTATGAAATAATAAGAAATATAACTATCTGGGCCCTCAGTTACTGCTAATATTTGGTCTTTGACTCCAGTTTCTGACCCCGAGTACCTAAACCTCCTGGGATTTCACGGGTGAGAGGAACGTCTGCTGTTCTAATGAGGTGACTTTTGGTGGGCGCCTAGTCATGGCTTGGTCACTAAAAGACCAAGCCATGATTAGAAGCTTGGCATTTTTCAGCCCTATGCCCCCCATCCTCCCGAACTGAGTTAATAAGCAGTCATGTCTGTGTTAAAATCCCCACAGTGTGGGATTCAGGAAGCTTCCAGGTTGGTGAACACATGCATTTGCAGGAGGCTGGCACACCCAGCTCCTGGGGATAGAAGCTTCTGTGCTCAGCACCCTTCAGGACCTCGCCCTGTATATTTCTCCATCGGTATGTTCGTGTGTGTCCTTTAAAATATACTTTGTTATAAATCATCAAGAGTAAGTGAACTTTTATTCTTGATTTCTGTGAGCTACTTTTACAAATTATGGAATCCGGGGAGGAAGTCATGGGAACCCTGATTTATAGCTGGTCAGTCAGATGTGACAGCCTGGACTTTCTAGAAACCTGAACTTTGGCCTGGTGTCTGAAGTGAGCTGCGTTCTGTGGGACGACACCCATAACCTGTGGGGTCTGCATTAACTGTAGGTAAATAGTGTCAGAACTGAAATGAGTTGTAGGACAGCCAACTAGTATTGCATAATTGATTTATGAGACATGCGCGCGCGCACACACACACATTTGCTGTCAGAGTATTTTGAGCATGAGAATAAATGAAAACACAGTAATGTTTTCTATATAGTGAGGGAAGTTTGAAAACTAGCAAGGGAATTTTCATTAGAACTCTGAAGAGAAACTTGTGCTGAGCATTAATGGAACTACTAGTGAGACTATTTTCACAGAGAACTTTAAAAATAAACATGAGCCAGCCGAGACCGGTTTGGCTCAGTGGTAGAGCATTGGTCTGCGGACTGAAAGGTCCGGGGTTCGATTCCGGTCAAGGGCATGTACCTTGGTTGCGGGCACATCCCCGGTGGGGGGTGTGCAGGAGGCGACTGGTCGATGTTTCTCTCTCATCAACGTTTCTAGCTCTCTATCTCTCTCCCTTCCTCTCTGTGAAATATCAATAAGATATATTTAAAAAATAAAAATAAAAAAATACAACACGAGCCAAATAAACTTGTGGTTCTGGTTTAAAAATTTTTCATATACAATGTGAGAAATGTCAATTAGCTTAATTTAATATATTGTTTCCAGAAATAGATGAGTTACTATTAAACTGTTAAGTTGCAGATACAAAAATCAGCATACAAAATCCATGATATTTCTACACACTACCAATAGACTACTCGAGAAAGAAACTTTTAAAATTTCATCTACAATAGCAACAGAAAAAATAAAATATTTAGGAATAAACTTAAACATAGAGATGAATGGCTTATATATATATGCAAACAAAGATATGAATAAACAGAAAACAAAAAAAAATGACAGACTTAGTTTCTAACATATAAATGTGTTAAATATAAATGGTCTAAGTACACAAATTAAAGATGGAGATTGACAGAGTGGATAAGAAAAAAAATCCATATTTATGCTTTTTATAATAAATTCACTCCAAAGATAATAAAAAAGAAAGTTGACATTAAAAGGATAGAAAAATTATATTACCTTAATGAAAAGAAAGTAGAAGTGATTAACATCAGATAAAGTTGATTTAAATTTTAAAAAGTTACCCAGAGACAGAGAGGAACAATATATGATGCAAAGCGTTCTTCTAAGAAGACATAGCAATCCTAAATGTGTATGTTTCTCCCTAAGATCTGGAATAAGTCAAGAATAGCCATATTCAGCACAGTACTGGAAATTGTAGATATTGTGGAAAGAAATAAAACTGTTCCTATTTGGAGATGACATGATTATCTCCATAGAATATCCCAAGGAATGTACAAAACCTCCTAATTCTAATGAGTTCAGCAAGATCAAGAATATGAGGACGGGAGAAGATTTGACTTTGGGTAGTGGATACACAGTGAAATACACAGATCTTGTAACATAGACACCTACACCGCCTGGGAATCCTGACCTTTTGGTTTATGGGTTGATGCACAACCATTGATCCACACCAGCTAGGCAAAATAAATTATATTTGAAATTTTTATTTTTCAAAAATGTTACTGCATACAATTTTTAATCATAGAGTTAATATCAGAATTATACTTTTGAATTATTAATTAACATTTGAATTAATTTATCTTGCTGTTATATCAAATTGTCATTGTTTACAGACTTAATAATTAGTAAACATTTTGCCTACATTTAAATTTTACATAAAGTATAAAATGTGTTCTTCAGAAAATAGGGCACTGTACAGCTTAAACCTTGAATATATCAAAAGTGCTCTCACAAGGAAAGTTCTAATAATTTAGACTGAAGTACTCCTGGGAGACCCAAGGTTTGAAATGGTTTTTTAGGAATGGTAAGTGAGGCTTCAAGTTTTAAATGTATGACTTTATTTATGATAATAACAGTAATTGCTGTCTAATATATTTGTTTTAAGATTTGTTTTTGACATAGAAAAATAAATCGCCAGTTACCTCAGTTTTACCATCGAGTAATCTAATTACTGCATAATATTTACAATCGCTGCGCTTGGTGAATAACATGCAGATCCTATATTTCAGCTCTTGAAAGTTTAAATTGCATTTAAATCACAACACTTCAATATATCTTGTTTTGCAGGACTTTAAATATTGAATGTTATAATGATATTTCAGAATAGTTCACTACACTAAGAAAATTGCATGCTTTGTCTCTTCCTCTTCAAAGTCTTTGTGCTTGCACAAGGTAAGAAGGTAGCCTTCCTTTGTTGCCACAAGACAGAGAGGAATGAGGGTAGGATACAAATATATTTAAAATATTTTAAAAGAGTATATATGAATAAAAATACATCAGTATTATTTGAGAGAATTGTAGCCATCAAATGTGTTGAACAATGACACTCAGAATTATAAAAACGAGAACCACCATATCTAAGACTACCTGCCTTTAGGTGAGAGAGCATTTTTATTAGTTTATAAAAATGGGACTGACCTTCCACTTGGAAACCACAGATGGTGCCTCGTGTCAAATTCCGCATGGGTGATACATGCTTTAAAGTGCACGCAGAACAGAGTGAAATCAGCAAGGTGGCTGAATAAGATGTCCCTTTTTCCTATACCCTTCAACCATTCATCCATAATCAAAAGTGTCTGAGTGGGAGCTTTGAAAACCAGGAGACTGACACCTCAGTATAGTCCAAGACCAAGAAGAGCCATTTTGAGAAGTCAGGTGTGCATACAGGAGGCTGACTTGCACCCTGTGGTCCCAAGTTCACACCCGGAAGCAGCTCCATACCCTGAGAATTTGGCTACAGTCCCATTGGGTTTGGTTCTATCACCAGCACAATATGCCAAGGGACCCCGAAGGACTCATGTCCACCTGAGCTTTGGGTAACAGGCATACAGACCTTGAATCAGGCTGTTCTGTTGTTGATTGAGAAGTGGGGCGAATCTGTTTCCTGTCCTTTTCCAGCTTATAGAAACCACCTCATTCCTGGGCTTATTCCCGCCTTCCTCCCTTTTAAAGCCAACAAGAATAGGTTGAATCCATCTCACATAGCATCACTCTGATCTCCTCTGCTATCTCTCTCTTCTCCTTCACATGCCATATTCATCGGTCCCAAGGGTCTAGACATATTTAAAGGATGCTTATTCTACCTACGGCCATCATGTTGTGCCTCCACACTTCTATAAACATCATCTATAAGTATAATATCTTTAAAAGCTTCAATTTCCTCATTTGTAAATGAAATAATCATCCTAGCTTTGCTTATTTATTGTTATAAATTAATGTTTAATAGATGCAGGGTTTTGTGTAGAATTCAATGAGCAAGAAATAGTCAATAAATGCTAGTTATACTGTTATCTATATATCAAAGCTGAAGCTACCATTATAACCTAATGACCAGACAACTGAATTGTAGCTATGACGCGCACTGACCACCAGGGGGCAGATGCTCGATGCAGGAGCTGCCCCTTGGTGGTCAGCGCATGGCCACAGCCAAGCTCCTGCAGTCCCTCCCCATGGTCAGCCTGCCCTAATCAGCCCCAATAGCTGGCCAGGCTGAGGGACCATGAATTCATGCATCGGGCCTCTAGATGATAATGAGTACAGAAAGAGGATGGAGACACAAGGAAAATGCCCTTAAGGTTATGCCTATTTTTATTGATTCCTCCTGCATTTTGATAATGTGCCGATTTGCTGTAGTGAGTGCAAAGCTAGTTGGAAATGCTTAAATATAATTTTGAGAAGTATATCATTAACATAATTTTAACATGCTAAGCATCCAGCCTGTTTTGTCTTCTGGACAGAAAGCATAGTGTCAGTCACCAGTGATTCACATGGTGTTTAATATGTTAATGGTTTAATACTGTAGACAGAATTGATAATCATAGGAACATTAGATTGTTGGGCAATCTTTCTATGACTACAGACCTAAACAGCATGGCTGGGTCCAAGCTGTTAAGAATGCTAATCACTGTCCAGACAGACTCTGTGTACGTTTCAAGGATGCCAACACCCTCCTGGCACCTGCCGTGGATGCAGATGCTATTTACATCTGTTTTCTATGGCAGTCATTGAAGGTGGCAGAAAAAAATACATTTTACCACAAGCTGCTCAAGTATGCAAGAACATATTTGGCTTGTCAAGGTTCTTTTAAAAAAAAATATTGTCAGAGGTGAGATTTAAAGAAAATGCAAAATTTAACCAGTAAATAAATATACTTTTCTGAGTTTATCTGTGAATAAACATACTATGCATGATATTTAATCGGTTGCTCTCATGAATGTTGACAGACATTTTTAAGCAAAAGGACGAGAGAAACAAACCATTCTTTCATTTTAAAATTTAGGCTAGAATTATTAACCAAATTTACTATATATTGTATACTTGATACTTAGATTTCTATAATATATATTTACAAAGATTAATATAGTTTCTTCTCATTTTAAAGGTGTTTCCTCCTCCCCGCCACCAAAGACCTTGATAACTTAACTCTAATCCCAAAAGAACTTTTAAGTAAACTCAAAGGCATTATTGTTTCTCAACACTAAGAAATTCGTGCTGAAACTGGTTTGGCTCAGTGGGTAGAGCATTGGCCTTCGGACTCAAGGGTCCCAGGTTCGATTCCAGTCAGGGGCATGTACATTGGTTGCGGGCACATCCCCGGTGGGGGGGGGGGGGCAGGAGGCAGCTGGTTGATATTTCTCTCTCATCGATGTTTCTAGCTCTCTGTCCTTCTCCCTTCCTCTCTGTAAAAAATCAATAAAATATATTTTTAAGAAATTCCTAACTAAGACTGGTTTTCCAAGGATTCCTTCCTGAAGCGATTTTATCAGCCCTGGGTAGCAGAAGCTAGACTGCCAGAGTAATTTTTTTTAAATATTCACCCAGGCTGGAGAGTCTGTATGTAATAATAACTGGAGGGGACCTCAGCACAATACCAAATAGGAGAATTACTGTACTTGTTGAAGAATGCTTTTTTTAAATTGATATAAACATAATTTTATGCAATAGCAATAAACAGGATATAGTAAATTTTGTTATGAGACATTATTGATAAATAAGAAAAGTTTTTATTTGATAAATAAATATCCCCCCTTTAATTTGATGGAGCCCATTCCTTCTCAAACAGACCTCAGGCTCCCAAGGTGAGCCAAGATTTAACTTCCTTGTGACATTCTATCAGCACATTATACTTACAGACAACCGTCTCTGCATCTAGTGTTTTATTCAATATCATTTTAATCATTGCTGTCTAATGTGGCTATTGCTGTCAAAATTATTTGCAATAATGATTCCTCATGTTTATATTTAGCCCTGTAATGGTATCTCTGTCAGTTATCATAGAGTTCATTTCGGTCTCTTTCAGCAGAATATTCAAGGCTTTGGTGAAGATAGTAAGCCCATGAACACTCTTAACAGAAAACAGTCATATCTTTAGGTCGAGAAAAAGAAAGATAACATCATGCCGAAACCGGTTTGGCTCAGTGGTAGAGCGTCGGTCTGCGGACTGAAAGGTCCTGGGTTCGATTCTGGTCAAGGGCATGTACATTGGTTGCGGGCACATTCCCGGTAGGGGGTGTGCAAGAGGCAGCTTGTCAATGTTTCTCTCTCATTGACGTTTCTAGCTCTCTATCTCTCTCCCTTCCTCTCTGTAAAATATCAATAATATATATTTAAAAAAAAAAGAAAAAGAAAGATAACATCCAAATTTCTACAGAAAACTTTAAAAAGTGTTATTGACAACAACTTGTGGTTACTCATGTGTCTTCCTGTTTAAATTCCCACCAGAAGAGTAACACTACGCTATTCACTCTAAGGATGTTCTTGCAAAAGTTGATGTTAATCAGGAGACTACACATGTAGGATAACACACAGGCAAAGCTCTTGATATTTTATAAAACATATTTTAACTGATTACTATCATATCAATTTAAACTTATTAAATAATATTAATATATAACTCTTCCATTAATGCACATTTGGCCCTGTCCAAAACGTATAGGGACACATTTAGACCCTAATTCATATACTAATAAATCCCACACTTCTCCAAGATTGAACCCCAAGCCTCCTACCTACCCCCTGTGGGATTACCAGATTAGCTGCCTAGGCAAGAAGGGTTAATATGGCAGGCAGTAGAGTCACAATACAGTTACTGGAGCAAGAAAACATGATAGTATATTCTTATGTATTTACCTCATAAACTCAAAGTAGAAATAAACATTATGATCTACTTGAACCCAGGGGCATCTTCTTTGGTGTGGAAAGTTTGGACAGGACCAACTATCAGTTCCGGTTCCAGCATCGTTCTGATTCATTTCGCAAAGTTAGTGGAAATCCACCTGACGCATCTGACCCGAACAGGATTAGAGCTTTCAATCTGGAAATCACACTCAAGATAATACTTAAATCTTCCCTTAACTCCCCCACAGGCCTACTTCCTAATTCGGTCAAAATAATGAAATGACTGGAATTATTCAGATGGCGCTTACTCTCTCTGTTAGGTGGTTTGCATTCTTTAACACCTACTGGGAACCCAAAAGCCTTTTCAGAAGGAAGTAGTGTCTTGCAGTAATACGTCAGTATGTGGTAATTTCTAAATTGTGGGGTTTTTGTTGTTTGTTTGTTTATTTGCAACTATTTCTAGGTTGGCGGTCCCAAATTAAATTCTAAGTCCCGTTACCCAGGGCAGGGGCACAGGTAATGCAGGTCAGATTCCAAGGAAAGCACAGGAGCTCGTGACTCCTCGTGATGCAGAGTCCTCCTTTCGGGAGGGAAATGGGGGTCGGGGAGGAGGGACCTCACTGCCCTGGTGTTCTCTCTCCTCCCTTCACCAGGCTCTAACCCAGCGCCAGCAGCTTTGCCCTGAGAACAAACAGCGCGTGGGCTGGGCGGGCGGAGGCACCGGGGCTGCAGTTCTATCCGGCAGCGCGGGGGGCGCCCTTGCCTCGCTCTTGGCCACCCTCCCGCCCACCTCGCTCACGGGGCTGGCTTGCTCGCTCTCTTGGGGAAGGAAGGAAGGCCAGGGTCACGGATCACCCGCTCCTGCAGTCCTGGGGAGAGTCCGTGAGCATTTGCTTCGGGACAGACGCCAAGACCACACAGCCCGGGTCCCTGTCTGGAAGGGAGGTGTGACTGAGCCACTGCAGGCACCGGGCGCAGAGGCTGGGGCGCTGGAGCTCCCCACGGACAGCTGGCACCAGCCCTTCCTGCAACCTCCCTCCGGAGTCTGCGTCCGCGAGGAAGGGGGGGTACAGGGCTACCTGGCGGGGCTGGGAAGTCTCCCATCAGCGGCGCGGCCTTGGCGAGCATCCTTCCTCCTTGGAAACCGGCTCATCCGCTCAGCGG
This sequence comes from Vespertilio murinus, assembly GCA_963924515.1. NCBI lineage: Eukaryota > Metazoa > Chordata > Mammalia > Chiroptera > Vespertilionidae > Vespertilio > Vespertilio murinus. Next base: position 28,615,266 of record OZ004714.1, on the reverse strand, counting down.
GGACCTGAATTCCCACCCGGTGGTCCGGCCTGCAGGGGGCGCCTGGTGACAGGCGGGGCGAGGGCACCCAGTCCGCCAGGGGTTAGGGTTAGGGCTGTGCGATGGGTCTTCCCAAGGGATTAGGGGAGGGAGGGGAAGAGAGGATGGCAGCCTCTCTCCTATGCCCAAATCATCCCTATGAACCAGCCACTGCCCGCCTCCTAGGACCCCCTGGCTCCTGAGGCTCCAGCCAGGATGGGGTCCCCCCTCCTACCCCCAGGTGCCTTCCAGGGTTGCTCTTGTCCTCCCGGGGCACGCGGGTGCTGGCCCCCCACCTCAGTCCCCTCCTCCTCTTGCTCAGGCGTCGCTGTCCCCGTCCTTGGCGATAGGAACCCCCACCCCACGGCATTTTGAGGGGGCGCCAAGTTTAGAAGACACTTGAGCAACTGCCCTGACTTCTTAGGAAGTGTCGCGGGAAGCCTGCTTATTTGGAGAAACAGGAGCCCATCTATGTCAACTAGGCTTTCCTGAAAGTCCTTGGCTGTTCCGCTTCCTCCCTACTCCCAACGTCTCTGGGATCTTTCTGAGTATCCCCTTTGCAGAGAGCAACAATGCCGTTACCTTTGCCTGTTTTCAAAGTTTAACACCCTTACAGCAGTGCCTGTGGGTAGCTCCGGAAACAGCACTCAGGCTGCGGCATGGAGGGAGGGGGAGCAGATGGCAGACAGACTGCAGGGGCTGGGGGCTCTCAGGGACCCAGCCTCCCACACACAAGCGGCGCGCCCCTGTTTCTATCCCCTCCCCAATCCCCCCTGACACACACACACACACACACACACACACACACACACACACACACACACACCCCGCACAGGAGTGCTTCCTCTCGTGGCCGCTAGAGGGAGGGCCTCTGGGTGCTAGCACAGGCTGGGACAGCTGTGGAGCCTGCTCTCTGGCGGAGTTTGTGCTCCTCAGTCCCTAAGGCTTGGCCTGACTGTGATTGAGAAATCCACCCCGTTCCAACAGCACAAAGGCGGGTGCGCGTAACGGCGTTTGCTCTGGGCTTGGGGCTCTCCATCCCGTTCCTTCTCAACTGGTCTGGGCAGTGCGTGCGCCGCAGGCCCAGCAGAGCCAGCGCTCACAGGCAGTGCGCCCGCCCAGAGGGACCTTTCCTGATCCGGCGGAGGCGCTGGGGACAGAGAAGCAGCAGCAATGGGGATCTTGTTTTCTGGGTCATTAATCAGGTCTGTTTAATCTTAGTTTAAAGTCTTTTAAAAAAAATACAGCTGATGCATCACTGGTCTGGCGGAGCTGTAAAGGCAGTTGGAAACAGAAGTGGTCATCTTGCACAGCATAGAGAATTAAAATCGCCTTTTTCATGATATTTATGACTTTGAATTTAATTTGGGACCGCCAACCTAGAAATAGTTGCAAGCAAGCAAGCAAGCAAACAAACAAACCCCACAACTCAGAAATTGCCACATACTGACGTTTTACTTTAAGACACTACTTCCTTCTGAAAAGGCTTTTGCCTTCCCAATAGATGTTAAAGCATGCAAACCACCTAACGGAAAGAGTAAGCGCCATCTGAATAATCCCAGACATTTCATTATTCTGATGGAATTAGGAAGTAGGCGTGTGTGTGTGTGTGGGGGGGGGGGTTCAGGGGAGATTTAAGTATTATCTTGAGTGTGATGTCCAGATTGAAAGCTCTAATCCTGTTCGGGTCAGATGCGTCAGGTGGATTTCCACTAACTTTGCCAGATGAATCAGAAAGATGCTGGAACCAACCGGAACGAGCGAGGAAAGTCATTCCCCTGGAACCGCAGGTGCTGAGCGCCTTGGGGAGCCAGGACTGGGTGCCCTCCCCCCCCCCCCCCCCCCCGTGCAGAGGGGCCAGCCCTCTGTCCACCCCGTCCTGGCTCTGTTCCATTAAGCTCCCCGGAGGCAGGAATGCTGCCTGTAGACCGTTTGCGATGATGGGCTGGGGTTAGGAGGGAGGAGGAAAGGGGGAGGGAGGGGTTGACGCTAGCGCAGTAGTTTTCTCTCCTCCCCACCCGCGCCAGCAGCAGATCGCTCTGTGCGCGCTACAACTCGCGGGGCGGGGGAGCCCTGGCGCTCACCCCGCGAGCTCAGCCGCTGCTGACGTCCCTTCAGGTCCTCACATGGGTCCGTCCCTGCGCGGGAGGGAACAGACAGTGTAGCAGTCACTTTGCCCGAGGTAGTGGAGTCTGTTCTTGCAGGCGGCAGCTCCCCGCGCTCTTGCTGGATCTGCGTTCCTCTCTGCGCTCCAGGCACCTAGTCCCCAGCCAGCCTCACAAGCGAGAGAGAGAGAGAGAGAGAGAGAGAGAGAGAGAGAGAGAGAGAGAGAGAGAGAGAGGTGCCTTTGCTGTTTGCCCCCCAGGCGTGAACCAGAAGGGGCTCGCCATGCCCGGCGCCTCTCCGGCGGGCTGGGAGACCAGGGATTGCGAGGCGCGCGAGGGGCTGCGCTCCCGGGGCGGGGAGCGTGCTCTGCGATCTGGGCAGGAGTGGTGATTTCTCTCATCGGAGCTGCTGCAATCGCCCGCCAGCAACTTGTTTGGTTTCTTCTCAGTCCTGTGTGTACCGTTTCAACATCAAAGTTTTTTTTTTTTCTTCTTCCCCTCCCTTACCTGGAAAAAAAAAGAAAGAATTATCCATTTCATCCATCCCTCCTCCTCCCCCCCGCGCTGCCTCCGCCAGGCCTTCTCGCTGCTGGGCGAGTGGAGAGCGAGGCACCGGGTGGCAGCGTGGAGAGGAGAGGAGAGGAGAGCAGATCCAGGAGAGGAGAGGAGAGGAGAAGAAAGGAGAGGAGAGCAGATCCAGGAGAGGAGAGGAGAGGAGATCTAAGGGATCAGGCGGAGCCGAGGCAGGGAGCTGCTCCCTGGGTAACCCAGTGCCTAGCGGGCAAGGGCGCAGAAGAAGATCTAGAAGATCGATCGGGAAGCCTTCCGGGACGCTGGCTGTCTGGAAACTGGATTGTAATTGCCGCCCTGGTTTTGCGTGTCAGTCCCTTTCCCCGGTTTGGTAACTCGTGGAGAGAAGCGCTTGGCCAGAGCACTCCGCAGGACCCAAGCTCCCGGCTGCTCGCGGAACGCGTCTCCGCTGCTGCTGCTGCGGGAGGAGTGGCGGGGAGGACGCCAGCCCAGCGGCTGCTGATGGAGCCTGGAGGTAGGCAAGGGGGTGGGATCCTGATTCCAGGGCTCAGCGCAGATTCCAAAGGGTGTCTCGTTTCGCCGTGCCCCGGCATTCCTCTTCCCCCTCGTTTCCCATCGCACCCTCCCTCCCTCCCTCTTTGAGATTCAGGCTCAGGAACCACCAGAACCACAGCGCTCTGGGGGCGGAATTCCTTATCCTTACCTTTGATCTTGTAAGGGACAGGAGGAATGCGTGAGCCCCGCTAAGGAAGTTGGAAGCTTGCAGATACTGGGAAAGTCCAACTTGATTTTATTCAGGTTCTTGAAGGATGCGTTTCCTGTGGGGAAGAATCATGGGAAATGTATGTCAGTGTCATATGCAACTGCAGTGGCAGGTCAGAAATCACCTTCATCTCTCCCCAAAAGTTTTCCCCATGCTAGTTTTCCCCATGTCCGGAGGGAGGGCATGGAGATTTGGTTTCTTGCATATGAACTGGGGAGGGTGCTCTCCTTCTATTTTTAAAGTGCAAAGTATCAAGGGCATTGTAGTTTTATTTCTTTTTTTCTATGCTGACCATGTCACAATGCACTGTGAGTGTAGAGAGAATGGAACACTCTTATGGTCTGCAGGAAGGATGAAAGATTTTGCTCTCTGTCTCCAGCCTTGCCTGAAGTTTTTATTTAAATGCCTGATCAAGCTTAGTTAAGAGAGGAAATATGGGGTAAGACTGAACTAAGATCTTGGGTGCAATTCAGCATGGTGAGAATTCATATATAATGTATGTAATTGATCTCTACAGTTGTACATTCGCTAACAACAGATAGGACATGAGGTTATAGAAATAGTCCTTGATTTTTTTTTTTTTTACAAATGATATTTTGAACTGTGGGGAAATTTTTAAAATCAATAGAAAAATGCATGTGTTAAAAATATGGATGCATAGTTGAAAACAGAAAGGCAAGTGAACTTGAAGAGCGTGGTTTATGATAATTAGCACCTGGGATTTCCTGTCTACATATGGTAATCAGTTAGAATCCCCAGGTTGCTATACTTGGCTCTGTAGAGACTGCCTTTACATCTCACTTTGATCACATTTGTAAGAATAGAATGATGTTGATGGGCTTATTCACTTCCTCACACTTGTGTGTGCGGTAGATTCCAGAATGTCCTGTTGAACAGAGAGACAAGATTCACGATCTTGTTGCCTCATTACACATCGCCATCTCTGCCCTACAAGGTATCCTTCACACTAACTGCCAACTCTAGTGGAGTCTTGGTCATCTCCTCCTCCTCCTCCTTCTCCTCTCCCCCCTCCTTTTCCTCCTCCCCCCTCCCCTTCCTCCTTCCCCCCGCCTCCTCCTCTTCCTCACTGATAGCTTCAGTCCAATCTGATCTTAAATCTCCCTCTGTTCAGAAGGACCTGTCACATGTGTTCTTCCTCACCGATGGCTCTAGTTGGGATTGCCCTGGATTTAAATAAGTTAATGCCCCTATAGTTACTCTGTGCAGATGTTGGGTAGATACTGACTGTACTCCCATTCCTCCTGCAAAACCAGGGAGGAGGACGGAAGGGAAGGCTAGAGTACAAATCAAGAGTTGGGAAAGTAAGCTAGGAATGTGAATTGTACTTAAGAATACTTGGGGCGAGGTAGAAGAGAAAAAAAAATAAAGCTAAAATCTGATTTGTGTTTCCATATGTGTGTGTAGAAGATGGAATCTCTTTGGTAAGAATCAGCCTTATGATGAGCAGCTTTATCTCAAAGGTCAAGTCCATGCTTGATTAATGCTTTACAAAGAACTGAGAATCCCAAGAAAACAAACAACTCTCATTTGTAGTTATTGACTTTCAAATAAACTCTAATTCTTAGAATCTTAAAACAGTTTCTCTCAACTGTTAGTGCCTAAGAATGCAAATCTAATTCTTAGAATCTTAAAACAGTTTCTCTCAACTGTTAGTGCCTAAGAATGCGTAACAATTGAGATTTATGACCCCCCAACCCCTGATAAATTGGTTCAAGAGGAGCTAGTTAACTACATGTTTAACACCATGGGTAATTTCAATTCTTCTAAATACAAGAATTGCCCTGTGAAAAATGTAGGCTTAGTGTTAATAAACTTGTTTTTGTTAGGGAAGGTAGCATATAAGCATGTTAATCTGAAAACTTTTTAAAGTATTTATCTTCTTGAACTTCCTTTGTTTTCCATTATCAATGCCATTATAATTGTCATGTCTGTTAGGAGATGGCTATTCTCAAATACCAACTTCTATCCCTGTATATATGACGTGCTGGATGGTGGCTGAGGTTTTAACCAGGAAAAACTGATGCTGAGGTGATAGAAATGCTTATTGAGATCTTAAGGAAAAAAAGTAATGGCTGATGGATTTAATTAGAGGATAGCTTTACATAAACTTTATGATTATCTCTTTTTCATTGGCAATTTTTAAAGTGCTAATATTCTCATTTCATATATATACTTTTCCTAATAATGCAAAGTAATTCAAGTAGTTTACATGAACTTATAAAAAGAGAAAGTAAATTTAATTTCTACAACCAATTTTTTTTTACTATCCCTATTCATTTTCATTAATAAAACTTCACAAAGTGACATAAAAGTGGAGGAAATGATTGATGAAATTTTGATTCCAATGGTAAGTTTGGTCATTCCTTTAGGGTTTTCTTTTTAATAAGTGACATTTCTATGAAATTCTTAATTTCCCCATTCTTTACTGCCAAAAGGAGTTGTTTTTTCCTATGTTTGGTATTCATCAACCTGCTGATAGTATAGAGTTCTAACTTCTTTCTTGTTTTAGTACTTTCTTAAACAAAGCTACTTGCATAAAAGATCTACTTTATTCAAATTTTTGCATCTGTAAGCATTTAGAACTTTTTACAAGTTAAAAAGTTGGTACATTAATAGCTCAGCATCATATATGGATAGAGGAAGAGGATATTGCATTTATTATTTTTGCTTAATAAACCACTTTATTCAACTGTATATATGTTGATTGCTTATTTTAAACTATGTTCATGTTGAAATTTTTGCTGCTTTTATACATTAATAAAATATGACCTCAAGTGATACATGGCACAGATTAATGCGATTTAAATGTAAGTTTCTGAGTTGAGTTTTTGTTGTTTAAACTCAAACTGCTTCTTTAGATATTTGGTTGGTAACAACCTAAAAAGTGGGAAACCTGAGATAGAAATAACAAAACTAGTTTAATCCCAATAAGGTAACCTTAACCTAAGAAAGGTGTGTTTTCACTTATTAACCCAAATCACAGATGCTGTGACTAATATGTTGAGATTGAAACATAGCGCCGCCTGGTCTGCCACATTTTGAAGACTTTTGTAAAATGATGACATCGCTGATAGCAAAGACTATCCATTTCTATTTGTAAATATGTGTACAATTTTGCTTGGAAGTCCTAGAAACTCCTTTTTTTATCACATAGTCCCTCCTCTCATGGGATGAGTGAGAATAGCCCACAAAGTGGTATTCTGATGAGCAATAGTTTGATTAATTCTACCCTTAAACCATCTTTAGCTGCATCTATCCCAAAGGAAATGTTGGACTTTTCTCTGATCATAAACTTCCTGACAGCTTTTTTTCCCAAAATAATATACTATCTGTTAGAATTTCTGAGTGTCCATTATTGTCAAAGATGGCCTTTTTCAAAAATAATTTCCCCATTCTGTCCCAATAAACCTGGAAGGCTTGACTCATCTTTTCTCCATCTTTCTCCTCCTCTGTGTTCTGATATAAATTAAATCATATCTACAGAAAATATTGCCTCTTATAAAGTGAGTCCATATATAACACATATATGCTTATAAAAATATCAATTACAGTGTTATATATATTATCATCTCTGTTCTGTTCTTAAAACCAGAATGGCTCCTCTTCCACATGCGCCATATGGTTTACATTAAATTCATCCAGAACAACCTGGGGAAAAAATGCATTCACACCAAGTCAGTGATTTAACAGATTCCTAACAGGTTGCTTTACATTTTAATAGAGGACCACTAGAATAAGACCAACCCTAGCAAATGTTTCCATGGAAGTTTTCAGGTCATTAGACAAAAACCCTTACAAGTTAGTCTTACAAACCACAGTCATATGTATGTAAGGCCACCTCTATCACCTGGTGAGGTCTGCTAGTCTTTGTTATTTGATATCTCACATCTGATATCTGATATATCATGTCTTGAGTTCCAGAGCCTATGCAAAGACTTCAGGTACAAACAAGAAACAAGGGCTTGACTATATAACTGTGAGTTGGACAAGGAGAATAGGATATCTTAATAAATCTAGGGAAGAGAATGATGGAATTCAGGGACTGGAGGCACATCTGAAAGGTGACCACATGTTAGATCCTCTGCCTTTCTTGGTTCGCCATTGGCAAAGACTGTGAGTGAGGTTAGACTAGAAGACAGACAGAACTATGGGACAGAGATCAAATCCAAGAGGCAGGAGAAAGCATGGTGCCTAAGTCAAGTCCATATTGTCTTTGGGAGTGGAGGGAATGCATTTGCCTGCCTATTCCTTGCAGTTCCTTTGCTGGACAATTTGAGAAATTGTTTTATGAGATGCCAACAAAATGATCTTATTTTTTTCTTGCTCGCAATTAAAATGCTAGAAAAATTATTATTTATAATGTATATTCTTATACATTTCAATACATTTAGAATAGTACAAATTACTTGTGTTCACTAATGTCATTTAATCATTTGATAACTCAATGGAACATAACAAGTGTTTTGTTTTGTAACCTTGACACATGTATAGTATTTGGTATTTTTTATATAATGTATTATGCATTAAATTTGCATTTTAACATTTTATGTTCTTATGAATGGGTGCGCACATATTAAACAAATTTTAAAATTATTAAAAAGGTCTTTAGCTGCAAAGATGTAAGTATAAAGATGAGTTGATATCATTATTTGCATCATATTTTATACAATCTTAAAGGTATTGAGTCCTAAACAATTAAAACAATTGAAAAAAATATTAATTGTTATGTCACTGCTAAATTACATATTAGCTCTGACTTTGCATTCAATCTAAAAACTTAATACTTAATGTTTTCAGTTATATTTTTTCTCTAAGAAATGTTGTACTGACTTATTGAAAATGATAGCATAAATTTTTAGAATGTAAGTATCCAAATATGACACCTGGAATTACTGATTTTTCCCCTTCTAAAATTTTGAAAATTATAATAAATCATTGTAAAAATTGACATAAAAACTAAAGTTTACATCAAAATTTCTGGATACTATTACCTTCCCTGTCTACAGTTTGAAAATATATAATAACTAAAAATGAAAGAGTAATCAGTTTAAAAACTATAGATGTGTATTCTTGTTGAACTCCTTGTGAGGATGTAAAGGAATATTATTTGTTCTATAGCTTTGTAAGCAGAGCTATAAAATTATAATCCTATGCAGATGCACAAAACTTACACATGAAAAAAATGGTATTTTTAAAAGAATGCCCATAGGTTCCAAACTCCTCACATTTTAAATCTATAACTATAATATATGATGTGTACTTAGCTCCAGAAGTGAAATTCTATTGGTATTTAGAATCATGTGCCCCAAGGATATTGGCATCTATTAAGGAATTATAAGCCAACTTGTAAACATTTATTTCCAAAATTAACAGGTTAAATTTGGTGAAGTTCATATAGTGAGTCCGTATAATTAATTGTGATTATATTCTTTTGTAGGGTCATGTTGATTACCAAGAACGATAAGGAGAAGAGAGCAGTAGTACCTTTACCCGTCTTCCCAATGGGAAAAGAAAGATCATAGTCTTGGATATATAGTCTTAGGAATGGAGACTAATTGCTCTAGGCAAAAATCTAACTCATAAATAAAAATTTGACCAATAAAGACTTAATGTAATGAGCTTTAAACTTATTAAAAATATGGCATTCCAGTATTTGTAAAATAAATATTATATATGGCTTCTGCATTAAATACTATTCTTCTGGAAAGCTATATATTTCTACATTATAACTATTCAGAAACATTTTAGGAATTAATAAAATATGTAATAGTTTTATCTTCATAAAATCACTATATTCTTACTGGTAGACAGGAAAATTTAAATAATACAGATTAGAAAAATGATAATAAATATCACGTGGCAATTATTTTCTTCCAGTTATTATTTTACATGTATTATCTCAATTAATCTTTATAACTTTATAAAGTACCTTACATCTTATTGTTTTCCCAGTGTATAGATAAGAGAGTGTATGCTCAAGGAAGTTAAGACTTTTGTTCAAAGTTACCCAGTAAGCAAGAGATGGAATCTAGATCCAAATCAAGGCTCTCGATACTATGTTCTTTACTCCTGTACTTTAAAGGCTCTTGGTGGCATTCCAAATAAATTCTGTGAGCTACAATTGTAAGGTTATTGATTGGCCTTACCAATTTCACACGTAGCAGCATGTGATTGCTTATCACCAGTATTTTACTTTGAGGATTTTCTATTCTGATATAATTTTCACATATATTATGTTTTAAAAAAAATGATTACCCTAACTTGCAGTCTATATTTTATGTTCTTAGAAGTTAATTGTATGGCTACCTGATGCTTTTTCTTCTTGCACTGGAGGAATAAATTACTGTTTAGCATTTAAGTCACAGCGTATATTGAATTGAGACATCAACATATATAGGTTTTGTAAGATATGCTTTCACTTATACAACATTGACAGAATTCATTACAATTATGCTTTTATGCTTTGCACATATTTAATTTTGACTTAATTCCAAACTATTGAGTTCATTTTCATTTTTATAAAGTGTATTATAAGTTCTTCTTTCTGATTTTTTGTCATCATCCGTAGGCACATGCTGTTTACACCCAGAATGGGATATCGGAAGGCAGTGTGATTTATATCGTGGCTCCTCATGGGTTGGTCTCCCCTTGGGCAATTTCAGTTTAGTACAAAATAGTGGTTAATAGTAGATGGTTTGTAGCTGGACTTCCAGGCTCCAAGGTTTAGTTGCTATGAACCTGGACATTTTCCCTTAAGGTTTTCTTGCTTCAGTTTCCTCACTACTAGTACCTCGTAAGTATGTTAAGACATTACTCAGATTATTCGGAACTGGGGCTCAGCACAGTCCGGAGCTTTTGTCTCCTTCCCTCTACGCTAGGGCAATCTAGCAGCACAGTCAACAGTCTGTCCTCTGTGCACAATGTGTGCCACTCGGGGGCTCTGCCTTTCGCCGCTCCCCTGAGCTTCTGCCTTTCAGCCCAGATTCCCTCTGTATGAGCCTGGGACCCCAGGGTCTTGCCCAGAACTGGAGTTCAGTGCAGTCGGAACTGGGGTTCAGCACAGTCTGGAGCTTTTATCTCCTTCCCGCTAGGGAACCCCAGCCAGGCACTCAGCCACCTGCTCCTCTCCGGCTCTGTCCTCTCCCCACGTGTGCACCATGTCTAGGTACCTTAGGTTTTTACAGCTCTTCTGATTGTCCTTCTGGTTTTCTCTTTCCTTCTAGTTGTAGAATTTCCAGTCAGTCAACTTTCCTGTAGTTCTGGATAGTGTCCACTTTATATTTTAGTTGTATTTTTTTGAAATTATTGTGTGAGGCTGCAGTTATGTGTTTACCTGTGCCGCCATCTTGGTTTCTCCTCACTCAGATAATTCAAGTAACATGTTTATGGCAGTACTTGGCACACAATTCAAGCTTTTTATAGGTAAACATTTTGAACAAGTGTTTGAGGGGTAAAGCAATAGATAAGTACAAAATCAAATATGACTGCTTGCCAGTGTTATGTCTGTCTATATAAATTATCTTCTTATAAGATCAACATGTCATGATTCCGAAAGGGAAAATGTGCATTTTTATTTATTTAAGTAATAATACAGTTGGCATTGTTTATTTATATTTGCTATTTGTACACCGTTAGGAATATTAAGTTTTACAACATGAAAAAACAAAAACAGATCCACAGACAAAAATCTAACACAGGTAATATCTGCTGTAAATCCTACAGAGAATACCTGAAAAAGTTTTACCTCAGTGAATATTCCCAGTGAGTGACTGCTTCAATTAAAAATGAAACATCAAAAGAAAACAGCAGAGAGAGGGCAGGTTTACTGGTGTTCAGCATGTGGCTTTGAGCAGCCACAATGTAAAAATAAATAAAAAGCAGTGCAATTTAAAAAACAACAACCCGGCTTTCTTCTTAAATTGTACGTACTCTACATCACTACGCTTGTACAGTTATTAGCTATCATTGTAGTTTTTCAAGTAAGGACTGCATTCTGTCCTGATTTCATTAGAATTGCATTTGCAGGAGTTACATGTGTTTCTTCATTTGTTTTCCAGAACAAAACAGTGGCCTTCAGGCCCCTTCCCTACTCGGCAGCATTGATTAAAAGAGGAAAATTAACTTAGAAGCTCGGGTGAAAAATAGAGTCTTAGAATTCTATGCAGTTCTGAAAGCTGATTGCTGTGAGAGAGATGTGTCTCTCAGGTAGTCTTCAGCCTCCGTGCAGTAGTCGAAGCGTCTGAGCCACTGTCTCTCTGAATTGAAGGATGTAATGTAATCAGAGCCTTCCCAATTTAAACGATCCTTATCAGGCAGATAATTAGGAGGATAAGAATTGAAAGAAAGAGCACCAGAGAAGTTATTGGGTGATTTCACTCTAACATAGTGCAGAATCAATACCATTTCTCAGAATATATGTGCACTAATTGTTACAAAGATAATGTAGATTCAGAGGATTGCCCAGTCAGGGGAATGTTTGATAATGCAATTCTTCTGACATACACTGAGCTGCCGAACTAGGCATTTGCCTTTTGTTGTAGTTTCTCAACAGCAAAAATGTGGGCTCATTATTGGGCTTTAATGAACAAACTGCATATTACTTCAGAATCTTTTATTGCCTCTAGTAATTGTAGTGATCATTCCTTTTTTATAAGAGAAGTATTGCTGAGTTCTCTATAGTGTTCATTATCTATATGGCATTCTAGGCACTCTGTATCCTTAGGTTCTGCATCTACAGATTAAGTTAACTTAAGATCAAACATACTAAAAAAAAACCACACACACACACAAAAAACACACACACACACAAACAAACAAACAAACAAAAACTCATATGCATATACACATAACCCATAGACACAGACAATAGGCTTGTGGGGGCAGAGGAGGTGGGAGAGGGAAATGGGGGACAAAAAGGGACATATGTAATACTTTCAACAATAAAAATATATTTTAAAAATGTTGAGTTGTTGCTGATGTGTACTGGGTAATTAGGCCTACAATGGTTGTGTCTGTACTGAACAGGTACAAACTGTTCTCTTGTTGTTACTCCCAAACAATATATTATAATGACTATTTTCATGGTTTTCAGTATTATCAGTAATCTAGAAATGATTTAAAGTATATGGGAGGATGTGTGCAGATGATGTGCAAATACTATGCCATTTTATATCAGGGACTGGGGCATCCTCCTCTTGGGTATCCGCCTGAGCCCAAGAACTAGTCTCCTAGTAGATACAAAAGGTCTACTGTATCTTCTTTACCTTATGCTCAATGTATAATATAAAATGGGGACAAGATATGTATAAAACACTTCCCTATTTGGAGAGAAAAAGAACAAGTGGTACATCCTAGACGAGTGTATTTGTGGAATATACTCCACTTTATTCCTGATTGCAAAATGGCAATTTATTTTCAAGGTTATCTCTTCTTTTGTGTTATTTGCTAATGTTGGAATGAACTATCACATAATGCCACTACTCTGTACACACACCTGTTTTCTAAGAACTTCATTACGTTCAGCCTTGTCTTCCAAGTTATCTCAGTCCACAGTGTTATCAATGTGTCAATGCCATGTGTCATGGGCTATTTTCCCAGACTCTGATGACAGCTTTCTTACTGCTCAAGAGTTGACTCCTAGGTAGGATTTTGCTGCAACACACCTTGCTTATCAGTACAGATTTATATATCACTCACTTTTGTTTCTAACTTTAGAATAATACATTCCAATAATGAAAACTTGACAAATACAGAATGAAAAAATATCTCAATAATATTACCATTGAAAGATGTGCCTGTTAATTTCAAATTGCCTCTAATTCTTTGTAATCTCAATTTTATTTTAAATAAAATAGACTACTATTGTCATTTAGAAATTTGTCATGAACATTTCATGTCAATACTATTGCAGTTCATTATATCTAATGTCATAACTTGGTATCAGGCTGAATTAGGTCCAATGATGCATTTTGTTACTACTGTTCATAATGCATTAAGGTTAATTTTGATGTCAATACTTGTAATTTAATACTTGTAATTTTGACATGTTTTTTTAGAATTTTCTGCTTCTTTTAAAAGTATAGAAGATTCAGAAACAGTAGGTCAACTTTGCTGCATGGTAGTGATGGTCTGCAACAATGAAGCTATTCTTTGAGTTAGATATGTGGACTCCAGATTACAATTGTCAGCACCCCGCCTTAATCTTGGTACCACTCTCATATGGAACATTGATTTTGTAGTACTATATATACTGCTTCTGGAAATATCTTTACACATCTTTATTCATTAGAATTCCCCTAGGATGACTCTTAGGAGTAAAAAAAAAATTTAAACACTGATGGTTTGACTTGATTATAGGGGAACAATGACCAAACCACTTTAACAAATTATGTAACAGCAAACTTTTACCATTAGCAGAAAATTTTATTCCATCAAAGGTCACTCAAATTTAGACCAAAGTACTGTACTATTTAGAATTATGATCTAACTTTATGTGAAATAACCTTCAGAAGAAAGGATATTTTGAATTATTTTACTATCGATCATTTCTGTTCTAGAATGAAACTATTTTACAAAAATATTTCTAAGTCTTGCTTTATCACTCATGCATCTAAAAGAATAGAATAAAATTATTCTCATCCTCTATATAGATAGCTACTTGGTGTTCTTTCCAATAAGATAGACCTTTTATGCTTCACTGTGAAACTGAAAGAGCTGCTATAAAATTAATAAGCTTGAATTCATTACAATTTCTAAAAAGAATGTCTCCCTTTCTCTGTGGGTCTCCATTTTGAAGATGGGCTTAGAAAATCAAGCATTCCTATTTTAGGTAATAACTGCTGAGAGAATGAGTCAAAAACATGCTTTTGACATTTCAAAATTATTAGTAAAATGTTTTTAAAACAAATTTTGGTTTCCCTTTCCTATTGGAATAGAAATATATTGTATGCCTTGATTACATCTCATTTACATCAATAAAGGGCTTGACATTCATTTCGTTATTGAAATTGGCACTAACAATTGTTCTTTGAATAATGCATGTTGCTCCTTTTCTGTGCTGACTTACTTGGGTAAAACTTTCTAGAGGATAACAAAAGGATGATCCTAGGGACTAAGAAGAGGAACTTTTATGGACTCGCTCAAGATACTTAGTTTACAGATTCTCTCCAAGTTCAGAAAAGCAGATGGAGACATAAGAACAATTGTCATCATTATTACAAATATTTATCCTTATATGTTTATCGTGCTTTATGCTTTGCTTTACCCAAATTCTTTAGATAGAAGGGAAGAGGGTTATTTTTTGTTGATTAATGTACAGCACATTAGTTTGAAAGTTGAATGTCTGGAAGTGAATAATTGATTCACATTCTATAAGATGGGGATAAATAAGTATTAAAATATTTATCCCAATTATGCTTTTTGTTGGTGCTGCCTCTATGATGCCCTCTTAGTCTGGTGAGAAAATGCACAGATGCCTAGGAATCCAGGGTTGCAAAGAGATAAGCAAAGAAAGACTAGAGTATCATCAACTCCCTTCAAAGGATTTAGATAATTAAGCCATGAATGATCTTGAAACTCAAGATAGGAGGTAAGGGGAAAGGTTATGACATATGAGGTAAAACAAGTCATGGACTACCTTCTGAACCCACTAGGGGATTCCAAGAAAACGTTGGGAGTAAATATGTGTTGGAGTGTCTCGGTTTATCCCAACAGGGAAAAACTAACTTAATATGGAGCTTGACAGCATCATTCTATAGCTTATTTAATAATGACATTTAGATGGTGTTTTAATGCATAAAGTGAGGATACTTGAATTCAATGCCATCATGTGGGAACCATGCAGATGTATTAAAATTAATATCCAAAGAATGTAAGTAAATTATGTTAGGTCACAAAGACATGAATTGGTACAGCTAGGATAAGACACTAAGATTGCTGGCTGTTTTTTAAGCATTTTTTTTTTATCAGCACCATTCTGCCATTTTGTGTACTAAAGTCTAAAACACATACTTCCATTCTGCCAATTTGACAGATTCTGGTTTCAGAAATTCAATAAAGACCTTTGTTTATATTTCATTCACATTAAGTCAAAGTTCAAATTTTTAAGGTTTTAGATTAGTCACAGAAGTTCAGTGATAAAAACTGATAAACTGAGTGATAAAAACCTTCTTAGAACACCTAGTTTTCTTCATCCAATAAGATCTCATGTTTTATTAAACAATATAAAATTATGTGTAGTAATACCTTAAATTCCTGTTTTTATGATGTACTCTTTTGGATATATTTCCAGGAATCACTCTGGCATGATAGAAAGAATTTTTAAAAATATGAATTAAGAGTTTTAAATTCTTGGCTCAATTTCATTTTATTAGCTATTTAGTTTTGGATATGCATGTTAAATTTCCTAACTCTCAGTTACAAATTTAAAAAAAAATGCAAAGCCTGATATATTTATATATAATTGATTTCAGAGTATAGGGATCGAGGGACAGAAACATCAATGATGATAATCATTGATTAGCTGCCACCTTCACTCCCCACATGGGGGCAGGGGGATCAAACCTGTAACCTGGGCATGTGCCCTGACCTAGAATCTAACTGTGACCTCCCAGTTCTTAAGTCGGTGCTCAACCTCTGAGCTATGTACCTGGGCTGCAGAACCTGATTTAAATGACTTCACATGTTCCTTCTAACAGTGACAGTCTTTGATTCTACATTTATTATTCCAGAATATTCTTTGGTAACGTCCATGAACTGCTTTATTATAATTTCATTCCTTTTAGCTAAAAGTCCATATTGAGATCAGATGAATTAAACAAGCACCCACATTCCATTTAGATGCTGCAGTGACAGAATTTTGGCAAATGATTGAGTGTGTGGATTGTTGTTACCCCATAAACATTCATTAGTCGTTTTGATGTTGTGCAAGTTTGACTCTGGGGGCATCATTGAGTCATCAGTGAACACTGTCAACATAAATGTCTAATCACCTCAGTGGGTTGACTGCTGGATTCTGAACAGGATCTAATACGCTCTATGTAAATACAACATAAAAGTCTTAGCCCTTCGTTTAAATACTTTAGGATTTGAAATAGCTTGTCTTATTTAATGAAAGCTTCAGCAACTGGAAATGGCTTGCACTTTTCCTTTACTATCTACCAAAATATTATTTCCCCCAACTTTAACACCATTTGTAACTGAGATTGGACGTTCAAGTGAAATGAAAACCAGTGAGTCAGAGCCAAGCTAAGTCATTGGAACAGTCTCCCCCCCCTTATATCAGCTGAACATATGAATAACCACATGGAACCCACAAGTATAAAACCCGTATCACATCAGATAATAAATGATTTAGTTCCATTAAGAAGTTTTTTTATTAGAAATAACAAGTTTAAAGACCCTCATGAATAAATTAACTTAAAAACATGGGATTTTTTTTTAAAGCAGACTTAAACTACTTTTCTCTGCTTTAAGGGAATGCCTGATATTGACTATTTGGCTTACCAGCTTTCCTTTTACAGCTTGCTACATCGCCTTAATGTGGAGTCATAAAATCTCCAAAGGATAAGTTCGAGCTAAGATTTTGTCTGTCTGCTACAGATATCTATAGATATCTGTAGAAGTTTTCAGAATAAATGTGGAATGTTTGAAGAGCATCTTCTGTTTTGCCTATTGTTTAAAGATAGTTTGAAGTTTTTGCTCCTGATTATAATAGCTTCAAGGTTGTTTCAGTGACATTCCCACTTGCTTCTGTATGCCAGTTAACAGAGCAGTGCTTTCTCAGAGCAATTCTACACATGAAACCTCTGTGTAGAATAGCAAGATATTTATAGAGTTTGTTTATTTCGTGAATTATTTATTTACTAGGTTTGTGCATTCAGGTCAGGGTAGATTCCCTCAGTCGAACCTGCACCCTCTCACAGTCTGGGAGCTCTTGGGGGATGTCCGACTAACAGCCTGGGGGAAGTGGGCCTAAGCCAGCAGTGGAACACAGTGCTGCCATAGAGGCGGAAGAGGCTCCTACCACCACCACTAGCCTCACCAGCCATAAGCCTGGCTTCTAGGCTTCTGGCTGAGCAGCGCACTCCCTATGGGAGTGCACTGACCACCAGGGGGCAGCTCCTGCATTGAACGCCTGCACTCTGGTGGTCAGTGCTCATCATAGCAACTGGTTGTTCAGCCTTGCGGTAGATTTGCATATTAGCCTTTTATTATATAGGATTATATACCTGTTTGTGCATAAACATACTGTGAGACATTTGAATTAACATAATATACATCTTTATACATAAAAGTTGATCATTTTAATTTTGACATATGATTTCAAAGATTAGGTATACAGGGAGACAGAAAGATGTGAACAGGGAGTGGAACTTTTAATAATACTTAACAAACAGTACCTTACAAGTTACAAAGCACTTTCTCATATATTGCCTCGCTTGCTTATTATAACAGCTGTGAGGACATTGTTGGTAAAAATAAAAACCTAGGTTTGAAAGCATAGTACACACCCATATTTATGCAGAATTTTCAAGCTGTCATTTAACTCCGCATCTCTTGACAACTTGCGCAGTATCCTTTTTATGTAATGTAATACCTTTAGGAGGTGTTAAATTAATCTGAAAAAGCAGAAAGTTACCCTCACATTTTTTTCATGCCTAAAAATTTGAACCACATACCCATGTAAGATTTCATGTTTACCTCCTGGAATAGCCATTTGTGAAGCATTTAGTAACAGACATAAGTCCAGGAAAGATAGTTATCCAAATATGTTGTCTATATGTACATAGTATTAACATAAATAATATTTGAATAACTTATATATTAAACATTTGCCCATCCATAGTTTGAAATACATTTACATAATAACTTATCAAAATTTTAACCGGACAATAAAAGACAGAAAATGAGTTGGTGGAAATGGAACTGTTTCTTGACTCCTGGAAATTAGAATCTCATAGAAATATCTGTATGCTTACTGAAGTTTGCCAATGTTTCTCACTCTTCAGGTTTTTTGGGAAGCATTTGAGACTAATAAGAATTATATTTGCTTAAATTCACCAGTGAAGCCATCTAGTCCTGAGATTTTTTTAGGGGTGGGATGTAACTTGATTACTGATTCAATCTTCTTACCAGTTATAAGAATATTCAGATTTTTTTTCTTTTAGGATTCAGTCTTAGTAGGTTTCACTTTTCTATGAATTTATTCATTTCTTGTAGGTTGGTCAATTTTTATTATGTATAATTGTTCATAGTAGCATCTTAAAATTCTTTGATATTTCTATAGTATCAGTTTTAATATCTTGCATAGATGTACCACAGTTTTCTAATCCACTCATTTGCTGATGGTCACTTAGCTGTTTCCAATTTTTAGCTATTATGAACTAGAGGCCTGGCGTACAAAATTCATACATGGGTATGGTCCCTAGGCCTGGCCTGTGATCAGGGCCAATTCCCTGGCTGCCGGCACCCTGCCTGCCCCTCTCCCCCAGCCACCACCCATCTTCAATTCCCTGTTCACTATCTTGAACCCGTGGTGGGCCCAGCCCAGGATATACTTGGAGCCTGTATGAGAGGCTGTGATTCCCCCAGTGGAGGCAGGTTTTTGGGAGGTACTTTTGTGTGGAATTTTTTTTTTTCAGGTAACGGATGGGGTGTGGTCCCAATGCCCAAGAGAGTTCCATGGGCCAGTGGCACTATCAGGGTCATTCTGGTCATGCCTGAACATTCACCTGTTTATTCACTGGAGGATTCAACTGGCAGGGTCCTGGTGCTCCACAACCCATTCCACAAGAAGGTCCCATTAGATTTCTGATTGCATCACCACTGAGGAGGGTAAGATCAGGTGCTTTAAGCAGAGAACACAGAATTCTGAACAGGGTTAGAATTCAGTAGCATCAGGAGACAGGTTTCTCAACAACCTACCTAACCAAAGCCTGCTACCTTGCTGATGGCTTCTGACTTCCTCCTCAGGGAGCAGGTAGGGAGGAGTGAGGATCAGTTGTCTGCAGCTGTGGGGAGCCCTGTGTGTCTCAGGTGCAGGGAAAGAATGCCAGCAGCTGGCTGATACTCCCTACTGCCCCCCACTTTGGTTCTCCATTGGCTAATGGGCGATTAGAGCCTGCTGGCCTTGGGGGAGAGACCAAGAGGTTGGCCTTTCCTGCCCACTTTGCTGTCCCCATTCCTCACCACCTGTCACCCTCTATGTGTGGGGAGACCAGTGGGGCAGGGGACTTGGCCTGGCACTGCCCATGTCTGCAGCCATCCACTCCCAGATCCCTCTTCCCCATTGGGTGTTTGGAAGGGACTTAGAGGTTGGCTAGCAGGCTCTGATTGGACCATCGGGGCCTGTAGGCTGGGGGCAGCTCTGCATTGAGAATATGCCCCTGGTGGTCAATGAGCATCATAGCAACTGTTTGTTCTATGCAAATTCAGTCAATTTGCATATTGCCCTTTTATTATATGGGATTGTACTGCTATGAACATAGGGATGCATATATCCTTTTCTGTTTTCTTGGGATATATTCCTAGGATTGGGATTACTGGGTCAAATGGAAATTGCATTTTTAATTTTTTGAGGTAATGCCATACTGTTTTCCACGGTGGCTGCACCAGCCTGCATTCCCACCAGCAGTGCAGGAGGGTTCCTGTTTTCTCCACATCCTCGCCAGCACTTGTAGTTTGTAGATTTGTGGATGTTGGCCATTCTGACAGGTGTGAGATGGTACCGCATTGTTGTTTTGATTTGCATCTCTTGGATAATTAGTGACTTTGAGCATGATTTCATATGTCTCTTGGCCTTCTCTTTCAGAAAGTGTCTATTTAGGTCTGTGGGGGGGGTGTGTATGCATGTTTGCGTGTGTGTGTGTGTGTGTGTGTGTGTGTGTGAGGCTTAACATACGCTCAATAGTGGAGAATACTCCATGTGCATTTGAGAAGAATGCATGTTCTGCTGCTGTTGGATGGAATGTTCTATCTATATCTGTTTGGTCCTTTTAATCTAAAATGTAGCTTAAATTCAATATTTCCTTATTAATTTTCTGTCTGGATGTTCTATCTACTGGTGAAAGTAGAGAACTAAAATGCACTACTATTATTGCATTGCTGTTGCTTTCTAACTTTAAGTCTGTAATATTGATCTTTTTTTTTTACCTACGTGCTCCCCTTAATAAATTGAGAGCTCACTTGGAGGAGGAACGATGTATAATTCTTCTGTGAAGGCCTTACACATGGAACATTACAAGGCATTGTAAATGCTCCTCACAGTTTACTGAAGCAATGTGAGGTCACAGAGAAGGCAAAATCAGCTAACTCTTCACTTTTATCAATCACAGACCTTAGATAAGGTGGGAAACTACCATAAAAATGGATGAACATATCCTTGCCTCCATTTTTATCACAACTCACAGGCTGAGTCTATAGTTAGGGGCTGAGAGTTATGGGGCAGGGCAGTGTGGCTCAGTGGAGTGGTCCTCAACCTTTGTAATACAGTTCCTCATGTTATGGGGATCCCAAGCCATAAAATTATTTTCGTTGCTACTTCATAACTGTAATTTTTCTACTGTCATGAATTGTAATGTAAATATCTGTGTTTTCCACAGTAGCAAAATTACAGTTATGAAGTAGCAATGAAAATAATTTTATGGCTTGGGGTCCCCACAACATGAGGAACAGTATGAAAGGGTCACGGCATTGCAAAGGTTGAGAACTAGCGGAAAGAAAGCAAAATAGCCTGGATTTTACGAGACCTAAGTTCTGGTCCTGCAATATCAGTTATTAGCAAGTGATTTGGCCACTTTCTGTATTCTTTATCTACAAATAAAAGAAATATATGGAAAATATTTCCATGATGGCATGTAAGGGTAGTAAGAAGAATTAAATTCAAATTTTTCATGTACTTAGGAGAAAATGAAATATTGATAAAGCAAGTTTGTGTCATCTTGTGTGGAAATTTTCCTCAAATTGATATCTTAGGCATTGTAAAGGTGATTTTTCAACTTTTTAAATTTAATGGAGACTTTTCTCCTTGTATGAATCAGTGAATGAACATAAATGGCTTTGGTTTATAGTTATAAAGCTTATTGGGTGATAAATAAACTACTGTTAATATCAAATACAACCATATCTTAATTTTTTTTGGTGACACTTTAACCTTTATAGAGTGATTTTCAGTATATCTTATATTTTAGTATAATCTTTGGTTTAGGTGCAGTAGATATTATTTTCCCTGTCTTACATGGGCTAAAAATGAGGAAGATATATTGAATGAGTTTCCCTACATTACCATCACAATGGTGTAGAACGGAAACTGAGTATTTGTAATATATCACTATTTTTCTAAAATTTAGGGAGGCCTGGGGTTGAGTGCAATATGGAACTTTCCTGATTCATTACTCAAGATATTGTTTCATTTTTTGTTTTTGTTAAAACAAATGAACAAACGAACAGACATACTATGATCAAATTTGGCTGGCTGAATGTTTTGGTAGTTTTAGGATCTCAAAAATATTCTTTAAAGCCAATAAAGTTTTACTTTATCTTCGATGACTTTGACACATTAGTTTTGGTATTTCTTATTGGTTTTGTGTAATCAATGAAACCTCATTTAGATAGTTGTAATCACACATGTTCTAATCATAGTCACTCAACATCATTTTATTTTTAGGCATTTAAACATATTACCCAATTTATTTTATTTGGAGAAAGTAAAGCAAAACTTAAGGTGATTAAAAAGTACTGGTACCATTTGAATGAACCGGACATTTGTTATATCCCTGCAGTGGTCTTCCTTTTACTCAGAAAGACAATGTAAAGTTCTAGATCTGGGCATAAAAGAACTTGAAAGTCCACTTGAAAAAGGAAAAAAAAAGTCCTTATCAAGTGATAAAAAACAAACTATACAACTTAGCTCAGCCAGCTTCCTCCTGTCTGAGTTCTCTCAGTCTGTTCCATGCATCCATGTCTCTGGTTCTATTTTGTTCATTAGATTTCACATGGAAGGGAGATCATATGGTGCTTTTTCTGATTGGTTTATTTCTCTCAGCATAATAATCTCCAAGTCCATTCCATGCTGTTGCAAAGGGTCAGAGTTCCTTCTTTTCTACATCTACATAGTATTCCACTGTGTACATGTACCATGGCTTTTTATGCACAATTATCCACTAACAGACACTTGGGCTGTTTCCAGATCCTGGCGATTGTAAACGATGCTGCAATTAACATCAGTCAACATACTTTTAAAGCAAGGTTTGACCAGGAGGTAAATATAGTAGTTCTTAAAACTTCTCAACTTATGTTCTTATGACTCTATATAGTGGCCGTTAATTATGCAATTAGTATTAATAATCATTTATTTTTCAACCTAGTATTAAGCAGTGTAAGTATTATTAATAGAATTTCTTACTGAGCACTATAATATAATCCTGATTGAGAATACTTACTTTAAAATAGAAAATTCTTCATGGATAAGAACTAACAAAAAACAGAGTTCAGTGTTTACAATATTTTAGAATTTTTTATATGAGATATAGAAATTTATTTGTTGTCCTAAGAATCAAAATAAGTTTAAATATCAATATGCTTTGATATTTACAGGAAAATGTAGATAAAACACCTAAATTTCCAAGTTGTTTATAAATTTAAATACTAGGATGAATTCTCAACTTCTGAATGAATTGTCATAATTTGCTACTAAAATGTAAAAATATCAGTAGCAACTCAATGAGGTATTTGAAATCGCATTTACATAGAAGTTGAATTTTTATGTTGGACTGTGGTTCTATTCCTGCAGAATTTTTTAAAATACTGATGCCTGGGCCAGAAATTCAGTGTGAATTAGTCTGGATATAGTCTGTTCATCAGGAGTTTAACCAATTAACCTAATGTGACACAAATTTGAGATCAGGGTTTTAGTGGTTTGTAATGAGGCCAGGTATAAATTTAGTGACTTATATAAGGTCTTAATGTGCAACACCTTACCTTTGGGGTATGTTTTGTCACATACAACTGATTAATACAGTCACAGTTCCATTTCTAGTCAGGGCATTCCAGGGTTGTGGACTCAATCTCTTGTCAGGGACATGCCAGGAGGCCGATCAATGGTTCTCTGTCATCAGTGATGTTTCTATCTCTTTCCCCTTCTTCTCTTAAATCAATGAAAATGTATTTAAAAATGTAAATGCATTCTTATTGATTATTATAATTATAAAATTTACAGAGAATTTTACTATTACTAGTTTTAAATGTTAAACACAATTTAAAGTATTAATTGGTTTGTGCCATTGTGTGAAACATGCAAGCATGCTAAGTGTAGTATATTTAATTCAAGTAAACTAAGAGTATTCCGTGAGGTGGTGAATAGAGTAAATGTAGACATTTCACTATGAACCAGACAACCTGTGGGTGCCCCACTCTCAAGTATGCTAAATGTTGAAGATGTAACACAGCTTGCAAAGAAAGTCTCCTTTTAGAGAATATCTAATTCTATTTGGTGGTGTTGTTTCTGAATGAATGATCTTTTCTCACTATCTGGAAGAAGGCTAATAATAGACAAGTATTGCATTTGTTTGCTGGTCCAAAGGGAACTGGTCACGTGCGACTTTCAAGTATTTAACAAGTCTTAAATGCAATATGTTTTTGATACTTTCAGGAAAGGACAGTGACATCTTGAATAGAAATGCACTGTGTTACACACAATTGACACTAATGGCAGTTCAGGCTTTGGAAATGTTAGCAATTATTGATAATTTCAGCTCTTAAATTAGGGAAAGAGCCCTCTGAAAGAATACTCTTACAGGTGCTTTACTTCAAACTTTAGGCACCATTTTTCTCAGGATGTTGCTTATCTTGTATTGTTTTTACTATTAAATTAAATTATTGCCACCATTTGGCCACCACCACTTACAGCACCACCCTAAGCAATGAAAATAAGCTTTCTTAAAGTTCCCACTTTTATTGGCAAATTATTCTTTACCGGGCAGATTTTGACAATAACTGAACCTGAATAATTTTCTATGAAAATATTATCAATCTTACTTCACCTCTGGTAAGAAAGGATAGGTTATAAGTGATTATAAGGTTATAAGTTCAACATATTAATCAAGAATTATATGAAAGTGTTTGCTTTAGATAGAGCAAATTTGCAGCAAAAGGAGGTCAAGATGTCAACTGATTCAGATACCAATAAACTATGCTGTTACAGGGGTCTACCAAATTACCAGACTAATTCAAATCGTTACAAATGGTAGTTAATTGCTCCCATTGTAATCCTTACTACCAGAGGTGAACGCAGAGAGCAGAGGAAGAGTTCTAATTTCTTGAGTAAGCTCTCTTAGTATAATTAGGAGGAATCATACCCTTTACCATTAAATAGCTTCCTATTAAAAGTTTAAATAGAAAACAATTACTTTTAAAACAATCATACATTTTCTAGGTTCACTTGTTCATTTAATAGATGTTAGTAAAAATCTACTAGTAGTGATGTGATATAAAGGGAGCTGGCCCTGCCCTCACTGAGCACCTACCTCATAGAGCTTTCAGCTTACTCCTCACTGTAGCTGCATTTGACCTAGGGACATCAGATCCTTTTTTACCCTTATGCTTCTTGTACCACTAAAATTAATGTGACCATATTTTTTGTTTGTTTGTTTTTCCTCATTACAACCATGGAGTTCTACAACTAGTAATACATTAACAGTGCCATGAAGTTAAGCTGCGACTTGACTCCAAGTCTGGGAATCCTATATATTTGCACATGATAATATCATTCAGATTGTAAAGGGCAAAATTGATTCCTCTTTGATTTTTATATAGAAAATTCTTCCTATTGCCAAGAGGAGGAGGTTTAAAAAGATACTGACAATAGTTTATTATATTATATATATACATATATATATAAATATATACATATATAAATTATATATATAAATATGAATATATATAATAGTATATTATATTATATATATATATATATATATTATATATAATCTGTTCCAAATTTGTTGATTTGTGTACTATGTGAAAGACTGACTCTAAAAAAGGAGGATGTTAGGATAGTAAGATCTGTGTCCTAATTTTAAGAACTTTATGGTGCAGTAAGACATCGCTTCCTATTCTCTGCTGCATGGAATAAAGTTTCAGGGAGCAAAGCACAGGTGCATTCATAGAATCTATTCTGTGGTCACTTACCGCTCTCTGCATTACACACTTGGACATAGTGTACATAAGACTCAAGGAAATTCTGCAACAAGAAAACTTCAATCCATAGCTCATGACCAAAGAATGCTTTAGTATTCCCCATGTTAGCACTTGAGGGACCAATGCTCTTTGTTGAACTGTAGAGTGAAAAACGTTGTATTAAATGGACTAGGTCTAGTGAAGTTGTCTCATTCTTTTTTGAGCTGTAATTAAAAGAAAAAGCCTCAAAAGGAGAAATCTTTTTTTTATTATTATGGATATACAGAAAATGGCCCCTGAATGATGTACACATGTGAAAAGCAAACATTTCAGACTCTAGAACATATCCATTGCATTTTGTTTTGGAAATGCCTATTAAAGTTAGAGAGTAAAGAGAACTCACGTAACTTAATTTGTTTTACCACTAGGACTAGCTAATATTATTAAATTTGCCTTTTCACAAATGTCTAAGATCAGAGATCCCCCCCCTCATTTTAAAGCTAAAACAGTATTCTTTTATTAGTAAAGCAAAGATATAAAAAAAGATCTGTTTCTGACTGTTTTTCTTTGCAGTGATAAAAAATCACATTTTTTGTAACAATAATATCAAGTATAATTTTCAAACCTCACAATGATGATATATCACATTAATAAGGATACCATAATATGAGTAACATGTTTTAATTTAATTATTTTAATATGAAACATTCACATGTTTATTAATATGTTTTTAAAAGAATGTGTTTACTTCAATGGTGTATAATATTAAAAAATATTTTAAATTATTGGTTTCATCTAGCAAGTAGAAACCTCATAGAACCTACTACATTGTTTTGCACAGATCAGGGTCAAACTGTGTTTTGGCAAGATGCATCATCCAATCACAATTTAAGCATGCCTTTTTAGCATAAGTGAACATATAATTTTATATTTCATAAGAAAAGTATTGCTAATTTTATTCTCAACTGAGAATGTAACAAGGCAGTTGTGACTGGAAAATAAGGGACTAAAACTGATAGGTGATCTACCAATTCATTTCAAGTTGAGCATTACTGCTGGTTGGCAGCTGAATCCTCCTGGCATTTAACTATTTTTGCCTTTGTTTTGTTTTGCTCTTTGAATTTTTATCAACTACTATGTACTCAGCTTTTTTAGTTAAGAGGAAACAGTAAAAGAGAAACTCATTACCTCCATAGCTGCGGACTAATGCTTTCAAAATGTATTCCCTTGGTGCTATAGCGTAGTGCCACCTACATGGAAACCAGTGTTTTTCTCTTATGCCTCTATTAATGATGCATTCTTCTCATCATGCTCTATTATAAAGCAATTATTACCAGAATTAGTTATGACTAGAATGAAGAAAACGAATTTACTGCACACAAAAGATCAATGTATTCAGCTTTAGTTACCTCCCTGATGTCATTTTCTACTTGTCTCTTCTTTGCATCAGCCTTACTGATCTTATTGTTCTTCAAAGACTGCAAGCACTCACCATTTGAGAACTTTAGAGTTTTTTGGTTTTTAAAAATATATATTTTATTGATATTTTACAGAGAGGAAGGGAGAGAGATAGAGAGCTAGAAATGTCGATGAGAGAGAAACATTGACCAGCTGCCTCCTGCACATCCCCCACCGGGGGACATGCCCGCAACCAATGTACATGCCCTTGACCGGAATCGAACCCAGGACCCTTCAGTCCGCAGACCAACGCTCTACCACTGAGCCAAACCGATTTCGGCGGGAACTTTAGAGTTTTATACTGCCCTTTGTGGGAACACTTTTTCCTAGTTGCATGCTTTCTCCTTCACTTACTTCAGCTTTCTGCTAAAATGGTTCCTTCACATAGAAACCAGCTTGTACATGAAATATGACTTCTGACACCTATATCACTGTTTCTTCTCTTACCTGCTTTATATTTCATCTCAGCAAAAATTCCTAGTTGATCTATTTTATATTTGCCTGTTTCTTTGTTTATTCCTATTCCTCCCCATTCATTCTACATAGACTATAAATACCAGGTTAATATAACTTTATTTTGTTAATCCCCCCCCATTTACTACAACAGTGCCAGGCATATTATAGGCCCTAAATAATTATTTTTAAATTAATTAATGTTTAAAATGTAATACTGTTTCAATATACTAGGTTTTGTGTTATTTATATTGCATGAAGAAAGTTCTACTTTCTAAATTCTTATTAGTATTAATAGTATATATTAGAGCTAGAAACAGGTGTAAGGGCAATAGAATGTATTGGATCCTTTTAGGATCCATCTGCATTTTATACTATAATATAAATGATTATTATTTCACTAGAGGCCAGAGCCTCCTTTCCATCTTCCCATGCTGCTCCGAGGCCCAGAGCAGCTGGGGTGGTGCGGCAAGTCTGCGTTGTCACCATGGCATCACAAGCATACCTCCCTGCCCCCGACCACTTGGCACCTGTGTATGCAAATTAATTCATCTTTGCTGGGTTAGTTTGCATACTCACTCCTGATTGGCTGGTGGGCATAACAAAGGTACAGTCAATTTGCATCTTTCTCTTTTATTAGTGTAGATGATAATAAGTATTACAAAGAATCTTTGTATCAATGTAATTTTAAATCATTCCAGAATATTTGTGTCTCTTAGAAGTCAGGAAAGTTCCCTGACATTACTCTTTGAGTCTAAAAATACTGATCACAAAATGAGATTCCTATGGTGGAACAATGATCTAAAGAAGGCATGTGACAATTATTTATCTCATAATCATTCCTTGAGTGTATTTTAAGTTCATATAATATTAAAAATAAATTTATATTTTTAATTAAAATCAGAATTATTTGGCTGGAAGAGGTTTATAGCAACAAACATTCTAGCGAACATATGTCATTCTTGTTTCCCTACATTCACTTTTATTCTTTTGCAAAGATGTAATGCACATGAGGATAGAATATAAGTTTTCTGAATCTAGGGAATTTTGATACAATTAAACCCAGCTTTGTATAAATCATTTAATTACTGACTATTTTTTCCTCACTATCTTTGTGTTTATCTATTTGTAACTTATCTTTCCTAATTTGATTTTCAGGCTATGCCTTATATATGCAATGCTTACAATTTCAAAGGCAATGTACTATTCAGAAAAAAAATCACCTTATAAATAATTTTGAACGATTAGTTAATTTAAAGATATTTGTTCTATGTTCTAACTAATATTTTTATAAGTGGCTCCAATGCGCACATTGAGGTGTTATGCAAGGTCATATTTTGATATTTAGTCCTTAAAGTATTTCCTGATAACTACATGATATTTACATATTACCTTTTTATATCTAAGACTAGAGGCCTGATGCACAAAATTCCTGCAAGGGGCTCTGCCCTCGCAGCCACAGCTTTATCCTGAAGGTCATGAGGCTGTCTGGTCTCATTAGCATATTACACTTTTATTATTATAGATTTATATTTAGTATATATATGATAACTAATATATTTGTTAAACCACTCATATTTCTTTTTATGAGAAACATTTAGAAGATTTGGGGTTTTTTTGTATTGCTTTTGTAATAATGTTCTTTGCAAAAAAAAACCAAAATTAACATATTAGAAACTGCCAAAAGTAATGATTATCGCATTTGCTAATGCCAAGCAACACAATGACATTTTGAAAGAAAAAGTAACTTAGATAATAAATATTGACAAAAATTAATTGTGTTTTTAGAAAGTCAGGTTTTGTATTAAGTCCAAATTGAAAACAATAGCATTAGAAGACTTTTTCCTGCTTTGCCCATTTATTTATTAGGATATATATATTAGAAAATTGCATACTAGAATATAAGTCACTATAGTATAAAATAAATATATTACCAGCATAAATAAATGTATGTTATTTACTCTATAAGAAATAAGTTTTTCAAAAATCATATACCAATCAGACTTTAAATATAAATTGTATTTTCCCAATGACTGACAACTTAGAGATGTGTTCCCAAAGGAAAACCTGGCTTCTGAGCTTCATAAAATGTTTTTATAATTTAGCAAATGCCTTACAATTTTAAATTTTAAGATAAATTAACATTTTTAAATAAAATACTTACAGTAAGACTTGAGTCAATTACCATGCCTCCATTCTAGTCCAGCTTTGGAAACCTATGGAGAAGACAGGTTAAACTAGGGAGAGAGCAATATTAGCTTACATAAAATACTTTTCTTCCTAAAAATTATTGAAGAACCTCTTTATGGTGCTTGTCTCTGTTTATTTCATAGTGGCTCCATTTGTTCACTTACCAGCTCTTTTTTAGGCATAGTGGTTACAAATAATAAAGCTGTGGAAGAAATGCGGCATGGAATTCTAGTTTTTTAAGAAACAAATGAAACTGTGCATAAATGCAACATTGGCATGAATAATTTAACAATCTGTGAGAACTTAAGATGAGAAATTTCTTCTTATTGTTTCATGTTCAAGAACAAAGAACTCTGCTTATTCCATTTTTTAAAAATTTATCTTTATTGTTGAAATATGTACCCTTTTTTTCCCCCTCACATTGACCCCTCTCAACCCTCCTCTAGGTATGTCCCCAATCTTTCCTTCACCAACTTAACACATTGTATGCCTTTTTTGCCCTATTCTGAGCTTTCATGTTCTGTGGAAAAGACATGAAAAGGAGGACTTTTAACAATGTGATCTAGCCGGCTTGGTTCAGTGGGTTTGATTCTGGTCAAGGGCACATTCCTAGGTTGTAGGCTTGATCCCCAGTAGGAGGCATGCAGGAGGCAATCAATTAATGATTCTGAACATTGATATTTCTATCTCCCTTAACCTTTTTCTTCCTCTCTGGTAAATAAAAAAAATTAAAAAATGATAAATACTGACAGTGTTAATTCCTAAGTTGTTTCTCTCTCTCCCCTCCCCCCTTCCTCTTAATAAGTATTGCCATATTCCCTCCTGCCTCAGAAGGCTAAATCTTTGGTTTAACACATTTACTGCTATTGGAGTGATGATTCATGGACATTGACAGAAATAGGTTCATGCTCGCCAAATTGTTCATAATGAGTTTATTTTAATAGATATTTTAATACTGTGTGTTTCTGAAGTTTTTACTTTTAATTTCCACAAGTTTACTATTTTGAAGGAAGAAATTTAGAGCACAACAGCTTGCCCATATTTCCTCAGAAACAATTCAATGATCTGAAGATATTTCATTGAAAGCTGTTTCTATTACATGTTCTTGACAAAATTATAAGGGATTATAAGAAACAGCAAATATAAACTACTTTGAATCTTTAATACAATTATAAAATATTTGTTTATTTGGTTATTTTTTAAAATTCATTTTTCCTTAAGATTTTAAATTTCTACAAGTGAATACATGTGTACATTTCTGTCTTTGTTTGCCTGGAATCGGGAGAGCATAAGTCAGCATAACTTAAAAAATAGGTAATTTATAAGTGTTGCTCATATCTGACCGAGATTTTTATTGCAACATTTTTATAAGGAACAGAAAATCTCTCATGTCTTGTTTGGTAAGTTTGAAGGTGTTAAAAACATCTTATTGCATTAGTAATTTTATGATCTTCATAACCCATAAACCATATATCATATCGTCTTTTTCTTTTTATGACCAACATAAAAAGATAATTTAGTGCAAGGCTACAGGATAGCCTGTAAAGTTACAAGATCTTCATGTTTTGTCTATTTGTTTTAAATTTATGTATTGTCTAAAGTTTTACCTATGTGACCTTTTTCCCACTTGACCCTCCCTGACCCCCTCGCCCCCAGCCATTCCCACCCTGGGCAAGCCCCCACCTCTTTTTTCTTACTACTTTTCCGCAGCAAGTTTCCCATGTCAGTTTTCTGGTATGCACATGATCATGTCATTCTTTCAGATGGCTTCATGCTATTTAATTTTATGGGTACTATCAGTTACCGATTGCTGTGAAACAAACAACCCCCAAACTTAGTGGCTTTAAAAGGTCAGCTGCACAGTCGAAATAAAGCTTAGTCTAATTAAGTTTGATTGATCTCTGATGAGTTTTCTCATGCATCTGTGTTCAGTTGGGAGGTTATTTGGTGGCTGGATGGTCTAGAGTGGCCTCATCCACCCTCTGGAGGTTGGCAGCTAACGGCTGATGGGCCTCGGTGCCTCCCATGGCCTTCCTTTTCCCCACAGGCTGCCTCCGCTGAGCTCAATCAGCTGGTGGCAAAGGAGCAGGCCCCAATATGCAAGCATTTGTCAGGCCTCTGCTTGTTTCATCTATAGATAATGCCCTTTAGGCGAAAGATGTCACCTGGACAAACCAGATTCAAAGAGTGGAGAAGCAGACTTCAGCTTTTGTCAGGGCTGTTTGCAACAACACACTGTAAGGGCATAGATGCAGGGAGTGTAAGAACTTGTGACTAAATTTATAATCTACCACAGCATGGATCATATTTTATCCATTCACTCCCATAGTAATGGACATGTAACTCTGCACCATTACAAGAAACATTGCAACAACGATCTGATTTTTAATAGACTATTTTTTAAGACACTATTTTAAAAAAAAAACTGTGTAAAAAAAATTCCCATACACTCCTTGCTCCAACTCATGCATAGCTTTCCTCATTATCAACATCCTCCACAAGAGTGGTATAATAGTATACACTGAGTGGCCAGATTGTTATAATCTCTGTAAGCATAATAATCTGGCCACTCAGTGTATATCCTATATAATAAAAGGCTAATATGAAAATTGTCCCCTGGATCAGGAGTTCGATCAGCAGGCTGGCCAGCCAACCATCCATGCCCCCCCCGCCCCCCCCATCCAGGCTGGCCAGCCTCCACCCACTCATAAATTCATGCACCAGGCCTCTAACATGCATGTGTGTGTGTGTGTGTGTGTGTGTGCGCGCGCGCGCGCGCGCGCGCGCGCACGCACGCACGCGCACGCGCGTGTGCACGTCAAGTGGCCAAATTATTATACATTCAGAGATCATAATAATCTGGCCACTCAGTGTATGTTCCAACTGATGAAACTGCATTGACACATCATTATGATTCAAATTCCATAGTTTAACATCACAGTTCACTCTTGGGGTTGTACAGTCTATAGGTTAGAAAAATTTATAATGCCATTAAAATATTATAGAAAGAGCTTCCCTCCTCTAAAAAAAGTCTGTGTTCTGTCCATTCATTCCTACTTCCCCAACCCCTGGTAACCACTGATTTATTGTATAGTCTTCATATTTTTTTATATTTTATTGATATTTTACAGAGAGGAAGGGAGAGAGATAGAGAGACAGAAATGTCGATGAGAGAGAAACATCAACCAGCTGCCTCCTGCACCTCCCCCACTGGGGATGTGCCCGCAACCAATGTACATGCCCTTGACCGGAATCGAACCGGGACCTTTCAGTCCGCAGACTGACACTCTACCACTGAGCCAAACCGGTTTCGGCCAGTCTTCATATTTTTATCTTTTTCAGAATGCTATGTTAAGTTTCCTCCATTTATTTCCATACCTTGTTAGCTCATTTCTTTTCAGTGATGAATAATATTCCATTGTCAATATGTTCCACAGTTGGTTTATACATTTACCTACCTATGGGCCTCTTGCTCACTTCTAAGTTTAGGCAATTATGAATAATGCTGCTATAAAAATCTCCGTACAGATTTTTACAGGGACTTCATATTTCAACTCCTTTGGGAGTCTAATTAAGGAATGTGATTGTCAAATTGTATAACAGGGGTATGTTTAGTTTTGTAAGGAATTGCCAAACTCTTTTCCAAACTGGCTGTACATTTTGCATTCCCACTAGCATTGAATGGGAATTCCTGTTGCTTAAAATCCTAGCCATCATGGGGTATTGTCAGTGCTCTGGATTGTGGCCATTCTGATAGGCTTATTGTGTTGCTTGTTTTCGCTTGCATTTCCGTGATGACGTATGATGTGGACCATCTTTTTACAGGTTTATTTCCCATCTGTATATCTCCTTTCATGAAGAGTCTGTGAAACCTCAGACCCATATTTTTAACTGGGCCCTTTGTTTCCTTATTATCAAGTTTTAGAATCTTTTGTGTATTTTGGGTAAGTCCTTTATTGGATGTGTCTTTTGCAAATATTTTCTCCCAGACTGTGGCTTATCTTTTCATTCTTTAGGTAGTGTTTTGTTGTTATTTGTTTGTTTTTTGCAGAACAGAAGTTTCCACTTAATGAAATCCAGACTATCAAATTATTTCTTCCATGGGTTGTGACTAGTCTTCACTTAAAATACTTTTTTTTATATCTATGGTCATCTAGGTTTTCTCAAATTTTATCTTTTAGAAGTTTTATAGTTTTGTGTTTACATTTATGTCTGTGACCCAATTTTTGTGAAGGGCATAGGATGGGGTCTAGATTCATTTTTGCGCATGTGGCTGTTCAGTTGTTCCTGCACCATTTGTTAAGGAGACTGTCTTTGCTTTATCACAAAGCCTCTGCTCCTTTGTCTATTTGTTGGGATCTACTTCAGAATCTCTCTGTTGTATTCCATTGACCCCTTTATCTGATCTTCTTTCTTAAATATTTGCTGTAACTTTTTTTCATTTTAAAATTTTAATTTATTTTAAAAGTGTTCATCACCATTTTTGCTCCCTATACCCTCTTCTGCTTCCCTTCTGTGCCCCCTGTAATCGCGACACTGTTGTCATGTCCATGAGTTCTTCCTCTTTTTTTCTTTTTTACTCAATCTCTTCATGTCCCCTGCCTCTCCCCTGACCCCCAAGCTGTCAGCCTGCTCTCTGTCTATGAATCTGCCTCTGCTTTGCTTGTTAGTTCAGTTTCCTCATTAGATTTCATATCTGAGTGAAATCATATGATACTTGTCTTTCTCTGACTGGCTTACTGCTCTTAGCGTAATGTTCTCTAGGTTCATCCGCGCTGTCTATTTGTCTGTTTTTGTTCATTACTGCTGTCTTGGTTAATGTAACTTTATGGAAAATACAGAAGCCAGGCAATGTCAGCACTCCAGCTTCTGTCAGCTCCTTTAATATTATTTTCTTTTTTTGAAGTTTATAAAACGTCAGAATAAACTTTAGAATCAGTTTCTCAACATCCATTAAATGACTTATTGGAATTTGTGATTGCATTCTATCTGTAGATCAAGTTAGAGAGACTGACATCTTTGTATTATTGAGTCTTCCTATCTTTGAACATGGAATACCTCTCAATTTATTTTATACTTTTTGATATCTTTCATCAGAGTTTTGTATTTGTCATTACAGAGAGGAACACATTTTGGACATATTTTGTTAGATTCATACCTAATTTTTATTTTTTTAGTTGCTAATGTAAATGGTTTATTGCAATTTTTTTATTTAAAATCCCATTGTTTATTGCTGTGATATAGGGAATGATTGACTTTTGTATACTATTTATTAATAATTGCTTATTCTAGGAATGTTTCTGTATTACAGAGATGATATGGTCATCTGTGTACAAAGACACTTTTATATCTTCCTTCCCAACCAATGTATGTTTATCATCCAAAATCTTTAAAAGGAAAATTTATAGCAGGGCTGCCCAAAGCATATCCCATAGTCTGGGAATGAATAGGTTAAACAATATTACCTAAGACTATGGTAGGTAGATATATTGATGTACAACATGCAGAGTGATGGGCATGGTAATTCATTGTCTTAATCCCTCTTCAAGGAAAGATTTGTTGCTCTTGTGTTAGGGAATATGCTCTGCAGACAGACATTCTGTTTGTTTTTTAAATATTTTTTATGATTTCAGAAGGAGGGGAAAGAGAGAGAGAGAGAGAGAGAGAGAGAGAGAGAGAGAGAGAGAGAGAGAGAGAGACCAATGATGAAAAGATATAATCTCTCTGCTGCCTCCTATACACCTCCCACAGAGGATGGAGCCCACAGCCCAGGGGAATGGAAGGGTGACTTCCTCCTTGTTCATAGTTTGATCCTACATAATAAAAGGCTAATCTAAAAATCAACCAAATGGTGGAACAACTGGTCGCTATGATGTGCACTGACCATAAGTGGGCAAATGTTCAATGCAGGAGCTGCCCCCTGGTGGTCAGTGAGCTCCCACAAGGGAAGCACAGCTCAGCCTGAAGCCAGGCTCAGGGCTGGTGAGCCCAGCAATAGGGGTGGGAGCCTCTCCCACCTCCAAGGCAGTGCTAAGGAGCAGCGACCTGGGCTGCGAGGGGTCCTGGACTTCAAGAGGGATGTCTGATTGCCTGCTTAGGCCCGATTTCTCCTAAGTGGTTCAGACCTATGCCAGCAGGCACATATCCCCCCGGGGTCCCAGACTACAGGAGGATGCAGGCCAGGCTGAGGGACATCCCCCCAGTGCATGAATCTATATATATCTCACTTCCTCTTTATCCAGTTGTATGTTGAAGGATAGTTACGTTGTTTTCATGTCTTGGTTATTGTGAATTATGCTTCAATGAAGATGGGGGTGCATATATCTTTCCAAGTAGTGCTTTCAAATTTTGGGGGGAGGTACCCAGAGGAGGCATTGTTAGGTCACATGGTAACTTTATTCTTAACTTTATGAGTAATCTCTGTACTGTTTTGCATAGGAGTTGCATCAATTCACAACCTACCAGCAGTGGACAAGGGTGCCCTTTCTTCCACATTCTCTCCAATACTTGTCATTTCTTGTCTTATTGATAATATCCATTCTAACAGATGTGAGGTTATATCTCATTGTGGTTTTGATTTCCATTTTCCTCATAGTTAGTAAAGTTGGGCATCTTTTTATATATCTGTCCATCATCTGTATGTCTTCTTGGGAAAAGTGTCTGTTAAGATTCTCTGCCCATTATTTATTTATTTTTTTTAAAATATATATTTTATTGATATTTTACAGAGAGGAAGGGAGAATGATAGAGAGCTAGAAATGTCGATGAGAGAGAAACATCGACCTGCTGCCTATTGCACACCCACTACTGGGGATGTGCCCGCAACCAATGTACATGCCCTTGACTGGAATCGAACCCGGGACCTTTCAGTCCGCAGACCAACGCTCTACCACTGAGCAAAACCGGTTTCGGCATCTGCCCATTTTTAAATTGTGTTGTCTGAATTTTGCTGTTGTTCAGCTGTATTTGTATTTTTTGGATATTAGCTCCCTATTAGGGTTATAATTTGCAAATATCTTCTCCCATTTGTTTGGTTGCCTTTCTGTTTTATTGATTTTTTTTTAGCTATTTATGCTTTTTTATTCATTCCTGACCTTAGTTGACTTTTATTTTAATTAAATAACTAAAATTATTCACATAAATTTTCACAAGGTTACTCTAATTAACAAATTTGTGATTCCTAAGGACATAAATATTGTTCAATAATCTCTAGATTTGAAGAAAAAATCTCATTTGCAGTAAAAAATTGGTTTGTCAATTTTATTGTCCCTCTTTTAGTTCATGTACTTCTTTTTTTAAAATCTGTTTATTGATTATGGTATCATATAATTGTCCTCATTCCCCTCCATTCCCATCCTAAACCCCTCCCCATGTATGCCTCCACCCCCCTGCTGTCCATGATAACTGGTTAGGCTTATATGCATGCACACAAGTCCTTTGGTTGATCTCTCCCCCTTACCCCCACCCTCCCCTACCTTCCCTCTGAGGTTTGACAGTCTGATCACTGCTTCTCTGTCTTTGGGTCTGTTTTTGTTCATCAGTTTATGTTGTTCATTATTTCCATTAGATGTGTGAGATCATGTGATACAAGAAATACCCTTATAAGAGCCGAAACTGAGGCAAGCCATAATGGTTATGCTGAGAGGCAAATGAATCAGTTTGTAATGAGTTCTTTTCTGGGCCAACAGTTCTTTTGCATCTCAATTTCAATGTCAAACAGTTCCTTATGTGTACATGTCAGTCATGATATTTCAGATCTGTTTGGTGAACAAATGGTGGTAATACTGGTCCGACCCTCTCTGGTTTAGTCCTGCGCCACCTGCAGTACCAAACTGATAGTATGGCAAGGCGTTATCATGGTCTTCCATCTCTGGACTGTTTTTCTTCTGTCTTCATGGCTGGAGCAGTCCTGTCAATTCCTCTCTGTTGCAGGAATCCACATTGTCTCGGAGCTGTTTTCTGAAAATATACACACATATTCTCAACCAAAAGTTAATAAAGGGATATTTTCTATAAATTTGACTTGGCATCCTTTTTAATTTTTCTTGCCAAAATGATTTTCCTCTGGCTTGTTTTGACACTATGTGTGTTTTTCATGAGTATCTTGCTGTTAGCATTTCAAATGAAAGTTAATGTTCTGAAGTACAAATTTTCTAGATGTAATTTACTCGCAACATATTTTTCCACTTTCACCCCCCTTTTTAATTTAAATATTAGGAGGCTGTTGGAAATTTTATAATATAGTCTTTATAGCTTTTACATTTTAATTATTTGCACTAAAATATGATTGTTTTAAGTTCATTACATGTTACACAATTTTACCAAGAGATGAACTGCCAATAAGAATTTTGTTAACACTTTAGGAACAGCTATTTGTACAGTACAATCAATTTTTCTAGAGTGTTCACTTATTTCAATAAAGCAATTAATTTCCTCTGAGAAATTGACTACTATCCAACTCAACACTCTAACAACAATTTTTATTTTACCCTGTGTATATTAGTGGAAAGGATTATTTGCCTTCTTGGGTAGGCCCTTAATATTCTAATAGTTTAAAATTACAATCCTTACACTATATAGCTTATGTATGTCATGTGTTCATTAATATTTTCAAAGAATATTTCTTTTCTTCTTAATTTTTTAATATATTTTATTTATATTTTACAGAGAGAAAGGGAGAGAGTTAGAGAGCTATAAATGTCAATGAGAGAGAAACATCGACCAGCTGCCTCCTGCACACCCCCTACCGGGGATGTGCCCGCAACCAATGTACATGCCCTTGACCGGAATCGAACCCGGGACCTTTCAGTCCGCAGACCGACGCTCTACCAGTGAGCCATACCGGTTCTGGCTCAAAGAATATTTCTAATTGGAATTCACCTATTCTCAAAGAATACATTAAAAAAACAATAACTTTTTTTTTTACCAAAAGTATGTCAATTGCAACAGTTATATTAAATACCTTCTTAAAATTATCAAGTGCCAATTACTGCTTATTTTTGAAAGGTTTCTTAACCTTTTATTAGGAGCACAAATATAGAAATTAAGCCCATAATTACAGTGAATATTCATATTTAGAGTACAGCTTTTCTTTTACCCACATAGAACAGCTTGTACTAATAACATGGCTTTATTTTTTACTCCACAATAGTATAAAATATTTTATTGCTGAAGAAATATTGGCAACACATTTTAGATCTTTAAATGGGTAAGTTTTTAGTTTTAAAAGGTCTGAAAATACCTATCCAATAATAAAGGATATGTAAACATTCTTTTTATTCACATAAACCGTAGGATTGATATCTAGCTAATCTTTTCTATTAAATTTAGAAAGCAATCTTTGAAAAAGTCTGACTGTAAAGTACACAGAATTAGGATATATTAAAAAATTTGCTGTAAAATCTGAGTGCTTACACATATGGCTAACTACTTTATTTTTCACAACTTTAAAATGAGGGCTCTATGTGTAAAATTGTTTAAATGTAGAAAGCTATTCAATAATAAGAAGAAATATTGATGTATTGACAAAGGGGTGATATCCATTTACATAATTAAAGTAAAAGTGGTATTTTTATTACTACAGATTTTTTTATATGTAAAGGAAAGGTTTAATTCAAATTCAAGTCATGAATATTTTTAATAGCATGATTCCTCCTTGATTCTAAAGGAATACCTACTCATAGAAAACTAGAAAACATTGAAAACCAAAAATAATAATTAAAATCAATCTCAGCAGAACCCCTCAGAATTCATTACAAATACATTTATAATATTTTATTTTTCCAGTCTTTTGTTTATCAATACATCCTTTTATTATCCCCATAGGGTGAGATTACACTGTTTTGGAATCTGTCTTTTTCTCCTACAACATTGTCAACTTATTCTGGGAACATATCACTAAATTCTCCTTTACAAGGTGATTTTAAAGGCTATATAGTTTTCCCTCAAATGGAAAAATGAGTATTTATAGAGCAAATGAATCCTTCACTATTAGACTCAAAGATTATTTATACCCTCTTTAGCTATTATAAAGTATTACAATGAATTCTATAGAGTCTTTGCTAAAAGCATGCCTTCACATAGAATGCATGTAATTGTAAGCTACATTAGGTAACCATAAAATTGCTATTGTCAACAGTAATTGAAAGACTAAGGAATAGCCAGCTGAATTGAATTTAGCAATGTGATTCATTCTTATGAATTAAAGATCCTGTGGTTAAAGCTGCTGTCATAAAAACTTGCTGCAGATAGTTTCTATTTCCATAATGGCTATAAAAGACAAAAAGAAGAATTTTGATATTTGAAGCTATAGTAGCACTAAAGTTAGTGCAATGCTCTTGCATACTAGCTATTAGTGGTGGGTTGTGACCTGTATGTTTCAAATATTAATAAGGTGTGTATTAGGTTGTATCCTTCTAGTTCATGTATGAGGTGTATGCCAGGATTTTCCTTGCTTCAAAATGTGTCAAGACCTTATAATGTAACCCAGTCCTTTTTATTTAAATTAAATGGGATTTAAATAAAAAAACCTTTTTGTCTCAAATATTGGAAGGAAGCTCATCTGTCTTTTTAAAATTATGTTTAAAAATTTGAATATCAAGGTGTATATCTAATCAGGGGCAATCAATCTTGAAACATGCAGGATTATACTAGATGTTAAATATTTCTATGGAATTATGGAAAACTTTTTTAAGTTGTGTTTTTCTTGAAATGAGTATGCAGCAGGTATACAGGGTGGGGCAAAAGTATACTTACAGCTGTTCCGATGGAAAATAAGAATAAAATTAATAAATAATAATGCAAGAATTAACTGTTTCTTATCCTCACAACTGGAAGCTTATTTGCCTCACCCTGAATATTTCTTTTTTATTGAGAACAGAGTTAGTGAAACAATTAATTAAATACTTCTTATGCTGTGCAATTTAAACTACAGCAGGGCCAAATATTTTGTCTTTATGAATGTTAACTTATAGTAGGACTGTATAAAATTAACATGTTTACATTAGACACTTGGCAATATAATTAATACTCGCATCTAATTTAGTGTTCCAGGCTACCATGCACCAACCTTTATGCTCAAGGTCATGCTGAAATACTGAGAACAGATTCTGAATCACACCCACAGATGGTGGAGCCTTTTCAATAAAACCATAAATGTCTTATTTCCCCATGAACAAATCATAATGGTGGTTTTATGAATAGAAAAGAATCTATCTAACTTTTTATTAATGTATCACTTGAATTAGAAATGACAGTCAGTTGCACCTTGCATCAGTTTTCATTCTAAAATTAGGTGGGTTTAAGTTAGAAATATGACATTATGATTGTTATAATATCCATTCTAACAGATGTGAATATTAAGAGGTGTACATTTATTCATTCGATCATTCTCTCTCTCTCTCTCTCTCTCTCTCTCTCTCTCTCTCTCTCTCATTCTCTCTCTCTCTCTTAATTTCTGGTGGCCAACTTATACTTTATACTGTAGGGAAAGAGCAAAATTTCCTCTACCTTCAAAGTTCTTCTGGCTGGTCTAATAATCAAATAGACATGAGACATATTAGCAAGGGAAAAAATCTATACATACATATCTGTGTTAACCCAGCATTCATGTGAGTCAGAAGGCACACAGACACAAGAGGTTCTAAGATTGAAGGATGTTGAGGTATGTAAGATATCCTGATCTGGGGATGAGGTGATGCACCTGGGAGGTCTAAGGATCATTGCAGGATGACAAGAAGAGCAGACCTTTAGTAAACGGAAGTTTGCCCTGCTCTATAGAGAAGTCACAAGGAGTTATCTCTGATCATCTCTACTAGACAAGTCCCCAATTCATAGTCTTCTTCTAGGTAGTTAAAAGGTGGGGAATAAGTTTCTTTTTAGCCCCATGCTTAAATTGCCTTTAAATTAAAATAATCTGCATACAACTAAGGTCTTGGGGCAGCTAGTTAAAAACTCCACAATATTGCCGGGACTAGTTTGGCTCAGTGGATAGAGCGTTGGCCTGCGGACTGAAAGGTCCCGGGTTCGATTCCGGTCAAGGGCATGTACCTTGGTTTCAGGCACATCCCCAGTCGGGGTGGTGCAGAAGGCAGCTGATCGATGATTCTCTCTCATCGATGTTTCTAACTCTCTATCCCTCTCTCTTCATCTCTGTAAAAAATCAATAAAATATATTTTAAAAAACTCCACAATATTTTCAACACTTTTAAGTGCATACCTCTGACACAGAGCATGAACTATAGAAGTTAGAAAAAATATTTATGTTAGTTGATGTATCCCCCTTTATAAAGATAGTTGATTTTCAATTTTGTTGTATTTATTTTCTTTTAGCCTCTGGTTCTATAATAGTTTCAAGTATACTTAAATAGATAGAAACAGTTACAGTTGTCTTTAACTGCCTGCTATCTGAGAATGCATTAGAATTCAATTATTTTCTGATTCTACTAGATGATATGCTTTAGTAATTCAAATACTGAAAATTATCAGTATGAATAATTTGAAAGTGTGTTGGGAAGAGAAAAAAAAAACTGCTCTGCCCTAATTAGGGTATGCCAGTTCTTTGTCAGCAAATTGAATTTTAGCTATATTTATGTAATCTTTAAAATTCAAATTAGTCGATTGAAGTGTGTGTCATCCAGTGCTTTTTTAGTGTAATATTTTCTTCATATTTTAGCT
Organism: Vespertilio murinus; assembly: GCA_963924515.1. NCBI lineage: Eukaryota > Metazoa > Chordata > Mammalia > Chiroptera > Vespertilionidae > Vespertilio > Vespertilio murinus. Next base: position 28,572,879 of record OZ004714.1, on the reverse strand, counting down.
CCCTTGGATTTATCACTTTTATAATTGATGTGTTAAACAGGTTAAATATGCTAAAAGTAGTAGTTGTGGTTGTTGGTTTTTGTTTTTGTTTTTTTGTATTCTAAATGTTAGTCTTTCATGGCCTCTTTGATTTTACAACTTTATCTCTTTTTTTTTACTCAATTCTTCCTTCTATTTTTCTTGCTTCACTAATCCTACCTTTCATTGTCCTACCCATTTTGTAAGCCCTACTTTACAAATTCCTCTTTTTCCAAAGACATGACTGCTTCCTACTCTCTCTACTTAAATTCCCAGAATTATTATTTTTTTTAAATGATTACAGTTGACTTGCCTATTATATTAGTTTCAGGTGTTTTTTGCTGACTCGTCTGATATTTACAACTTTCCAAAAATTACTAGAATTACTCATGAAAAAGACTTGCTGTGCAGTCTTAATAAAGTGTAAGCTTTTTGAAAGCATATACTAGAACTTTTGTAATTGATTTATGTTTTCTACCCAGGAACCCTTCTTATGCCTTTCAGAGAAATAGGCAAGAACAGCCTCCTTGAGTATACTGCCTTTTAACATTCACCTTCTTCTAATCTACTTCCTGTAAATTATCTAGAGAGTCAACTTATAAATTCATGCCTCATACTCAGTCATCCTTGTTGATTCTATAATCATTCTTAAGTGCTTTCAGAATGTAACTCAAGCCCCTTGGGGTTGAAACAAGGCTTTAACAATGTAGCCCTAAATGATCTTCCAGTCATTTTATTCTTAATGTCCTACCTGCTTCAGTTATCTATTGCTGTGTAACTAACAACCCCAACACTTTGTGGCATAAAATAGCCACCATTTTATTAGGCCCATATTTTTGCATTGTCAGGAATTTGTGGAGGGCTTGTCAGGGACAGTTTGTTTTAGTTCTATGATCAAGAACCTCAGCTAAGGTGCTTGAAAAAAAACAACTGGAGATTCCTGGGATGATTCAACTGGGCCGTAGTCTCAGTCTGGATTTCATCTGGATTTCTCAATCTTCTTCAGGTCCTGATTCTGAGGCTGAAATGATCAGATAGCTTCCCAACTCACCAGTCTTGTACTTTAGTTAGGATGACTGAATTGCTAGGGCTGATCAGATATTTATATCTTTATCTCTATCTCTACTCTATCTCTATCTCTATCTCTATCTCTATCTCTATCTCTATCTCTATCTCTATCTCTACCTCTACCTCTACCTCTACCTCTACCTCTACCTCTACCTCTACCTCTACCTATCATCTCTGTCAATCTCTACCCTTCCTACATCTTATTTTGTTATGTTGTGCTTCCTAATTGCCTGGTGATCTCAAGATGGCACAATCATTCACAAGGTGGCTGGCTTCCCCCAGCGTGAACATTTCAAAAGACTGGATGAATCTGCTATGATTTTAATGGCTCAGTCTCAAAAATTCCAGAATCACATCAGCTGCATTTTACTGGTCAAGAAAATCAGTAAGTCTTGTCCATCTTCAAAAGGAGGGGAATTAAAGTCCACCTTTCAGTGGAAGGAATAAAATATATATATCTCGAGCCATCTTTGATCTCCAATGTCTTTCATTTCAGTCATACAGAATTGAAAAACTATGTGTGATACATAGAATTCACCTCTCCCTTTTGTATGCTTCAGTCTTTATATATATATTATATACTCTGTCAAATTTTATCCCTCCTCTTAGCAGGAAACTTTTTTAAAATTTCCAATTTTATATGAGTTAGGCATCTCTACCATGCCTTACCACAGCATCTTATTATAGTACTCATTATATGAATGCTTATAATCTAGTTATTTATCTGTTGCCCTTACTGTACTATGAACATGTGAGTAGAAATTTTATTGTTGACATTCAAGGTAACCATGAAGAGGCCCCTTGCTTATATGCTTCAAAGAGGAACTTGCTGTGTCATTAATATAAAGCTTCCACACCTGCAACCCTGGGAATTACTATAACATCCATGCCAAAGTCACATTCTTGCTGAGCTGTTCCTTAACCGACGAGTGATAACAGTGGGGACGGAGCCAGGCAATTCCTGCCTGGGTAGGGTCTCTAATGGGCAGTCTTTGTTCCCAGGTTTCTTGTCAGCCTTCCTGAGATCTTTCTTCCCCAGGACTGCAATGCATTCTGATTCTTTTTCTATTCAGTTTTTCTCATCTTTCTTCCTTCATAGTTATCTGGTTATCTGGTCTACCCATTGAAAACTCCCCATCTTCTGCTTTCTTTATCTTTCCCTGGTGTTTTTCTCTGAATAAATTTATTGCCCTTGCAATTCCATTTTCCCATCTGATTCTGAGAGGGTCAGAACTGGTATAAGACTGTATTTTAGTGCCTGGCACTATCCCTGTGACAAAATAGGAGTTAAATTAATGCTATCAATAAAAAAAAACACACAATTGAATGAATATGCAAATGGGTAAATCTGTGTGTCTCCCCTTCAGCATCTGCATAATGTCTAGTCAGAGAAAATATTCTGCTATTCTAAACCACAGAGGAGTTGGGACTGATAACTTTCTCAGATTATCTTTTACCCATGTGCTGCAATTGTAAATAAAGCCTCTATTTTATATATTTTAAATTATTTTGAATTTATATTTCCCTCCTGCAAACTGTTTTTCTGTAATGATTTAAGTTAATGTGAATTAATCTCTCTCTAATTAATGTGAATTAATATTGAATTTATTTTGAGAACAAAAAATAATTGGACATATTTTTAATTGTCAATAGGGTTGATGATTGCTGATTTAAAATGTTAAATATTGTATGCCTAATTCAACAATCACATTTTTTATTTTCCTTCCCTTATTTTTTATAGAATTTTATTTTTCATGTAGCTTTTACCATTACAGTTTCCAAATACATAAAATTAGTTGTGCTATCAGCTTTTGATTGTTTCCTAAAATTCTTTAGTAAAAAAATGCCAAACAAATTTAATCAACAAAGAAAAAGAAAATGACAAGATACCCGTTAACCATTTCTTGTAAAAATGTACAAAAATTATGCTAGGCATAGTTATAAAAATATAATTGACATTTCTTTGAAGACAATACTTTAATTAAACACACACTATAGTATGTTTTCGGTGTTTTAAGTAATATATTTTTCTCTTGTTTCCTCTAAGCTTTATGGTTCCAAGATTGGTAGGGAAATGTGCTATGGGATATGTCTTAGTATATTCATTATTTTTTGATATTTATTTTTTAAAGTATTATCTATGTTCCCCTTTTCTGCATTGACCTCTTCTAGTCTGCTCCTGTTCCCCATCCCAGGCCCTCACCACCTTATTGTCCATGGTTATGCATATATGCATACAAGTTCTATAGCTGACCTCTTTCCACCCTCCCACCTTCCCCTCCCTTCCCTCTGAGTTTCCACACTCTGTTCCCTGCTTCTATGCCTCTGGATCTATTTTGTTCAACAGTATATGTTGTTCACTAGATTCCACATATGAGTGAGATCATGTGATACTTGTCTTTCTCTGACTGGCTAATTTCACTTAGCATAATACTCTCCAGGTTCATGCATGCTATTGCAAATGGTAACAGTCCTTTCAATGGATGAATGAATGAATGGTGCCAGTTTGATGCTTTAAAGAGCATTTGATTTCTTCTGTGTTTTATTAAAAACCCCGTTAATAATTTTTAGTAGACTCCAAAATCTTAAATAGCATTGATTCAAAGTAAAGCTATTGTTTGCAATTTTCTCAAATATTTTTATGTAAAAAATAGGGGGGTAGGGGATGGGTGGCAGTATGAAGAGATTAAGCAAAGAACTTCTATGCATATATGCAGAACCCATGGATATAGACACAAATTGTGGTGAAATCCTGGGGAATGGCAGATAAGGGGTGGAAGTAGTCGAGGGGGGAGAAAAGAGGACATCTGTAATACTTTCAACAATAAAGATTAAAAAAGAAGAAATACTAAAAGACATGATATATAGAAAATGCATGCATAGTTAGAGTGGTGTTAAATGAAAATAAAAGTAGCAACTCGATCAGGAATCTTAGTTCTTATATAACCTATTTTTTTTTGTTTAATCCCTCTTTTTTTAAAAAAAAAGAAATAGTAAGAAGATGTAGATTACTTTTCTTTCTTCATTAGGAGAAAGTTTAATGTCATCATAATGAAAGAAGAAATCCTCAGGGATGAAATTTAGACCAGAGTCAATAGACATAGATCTTTGATTATTTTTCTTTCTTAATATTGGCTTTCTTGATTAGAACAGTAGGAGTTCCTGTGAAGAATGCTTGAAAATTTATTAGTGTAATTACATTCTACATTTAGAGTCCTCAGGCTTTATATAACAATAGCAGTCATTCCAAGGACATCATATTTAATACATTAAATACAATACAAAATTCTGTAGTTGTAAAAACTGGTAGCTTACTTCTTCGATATCTCCATCATTTACAAGTATGGTATGCTACTTTGTGAGTTGTAATGATCAGATATTTCAGTTGAAATAAAATGCAATTTTATTCAGTAATATTTGTGGAAACATTAGATTTTGTAACATAAATTTGTGGATTAAGTTAATCCAAGAAAGCATGTCCTCTGAATAATATAATATTTCCTTAAAATTTTGAGAATTGCATTTTTTAAAAATAAATCTAGAATTACTTCTCATAAAGATTCTTTTATTCCTAGTCTGGGCTCATACCTCCTGATAGCACCTAGTGAATTACAGCCTGAAAGACACATTTTCTCATGAAGCATGGTCGATTGGATTTTATGAAATACAAAGACACAAACTATTTCCTCTCTTTGCCATATCTACTGCCAGTCCAACCCCAGGGTCTCTCCTCCTATCACTTGTTCTATTATATTCCTCAGTATGCTCATTCCCATCTCATTTTCACAACTGGGTTAAACAGATGTATTATGAAGTAGAGAATGCAATCTATTCATTTTGCAGTATTCATCTTGAAGTGTTTGATTGTCTCACTTATTACATATATATAAACTTTATCATTTAAAGTACTAAAATAGTAGTACATATGTCTCTTTTTTCCCCATTGACCTCCCCCAACATCTTCTATGCACTGGCATTTGCCCTCACACACACCACCCGCGTCCCTCAGCCCCAGTGTCTGGCATCCATTGGTTGTGCTTAATGCATGCATACAAGTCCTTAAGTTGATCTCTTACCCCCCTCCCCCCAACCCTTCCCTAAAGAATAAAAATAAATATGCATTTATTTTTTTAAACAAAGCTCACTGTAGGTAACCTATCCCATTTCACAAATTAGCCAGACATTAAAATATTTAAGTTAAGTCAGAATCTAAGCTGTATCAGTCAGTGATCACTTTTTACTCTATTATACTTATAAAGCTGGATTAAGAATTTAAGCTCTATAATTCGACTGCCTGTGCTTAAATCCTAGACATACCACTATCTACTTGTATAATCTTGGACAAGTGTTTAAATTTGAATGTCTCAGTTTCCTGTTCATTAATATAATAGCATTAATGATAATATATACCTCATAGAATTATGAAAATTTAATAAGTTTAAACCTATAAAGCATATGTAAAAGTAACTGGATCACAAACAGCACTCAATACATGTTTGCTCTTATTATATTCCCAGTTATGAGAGATATGGCTTGAAAATTAAATATATTAAAATAGTATCTGAAATTAAATACTTAAAATTTAAAATATAGTATTAAAGATCTAAATATCTTTATGTAAGTTTTTAAAAGGTCAAATGAATTCTAAAAAGTGAGCAAAACAGATGAAAATTAGCTTTGGAAAATACTATATTATTCAATGACCACTATCCAGAAACACTATCGAATATCAATGTTCATATAGTAGTTGAGGTTGTATGGTATGCAGCAAGAATTTTCAATTTACTTGGAGGCATCTTATTAAATAATTTTATTTTTTTGAGATATAGACTAAAAGTGTATTATGTATGCTTTGAAAAATTAGATAACTTAAAATATATTTTGGCTCTGGCTGGTGTGGCTCAATTGGATGAGTGTTGTTCTGTGTACCAAGGGGCACTGGTGTGATTCCTAGTCAGGGCACATGTCAAGACTGTGGGTTCGGTCCCTGGTCATGGTGCATATGGGAGGCAGTTTCTCTTTCTCTCCCTCTCCCTTTTTCTTTCTCTAAAATAAATGAATAAATAAATAAATGAAAATATCTGATTAGACAAAATATTAGGACATTAAAATACTGTTGAGATAATTATATACTAGGTGTTTGAGAAATGATAATTGTGGTGATATTGATAATTATGATGATAATTATGTATGCTTCTGAAAAATTACTCAACTTATATTTTGGACTGAAATATTAGAAATCACAATACTGTGAAAATAGTAACATAGTAAATATTCAAGGAATGATAATTATGATGATATCAATTATTTCCACTTTGATTAAGAAGAGACTGATGCTGCTCAGGTTTCTGGTTAGTGATTGTGAATTTTGATTTCTTCAAAAACACACTTTGATTTCATTATGGGTTAGTTTTTGGAGTAAATATATAAAATAAATAGAAATAAAAACAATAGTATTCACATTAAAATTATTTTTAAAAACCCGTATTTCTCCTAATATGAAAAAATATTAGAGAAAAGAATTGAGATTGGGTAAAATGGATGAAGGAGGTCAAACTGTACAAAATTCTAGTTATATAATGAATAAGTCATGGGGATGTAATGAACAGCATGGAAACTATAGTTAATAATACTGTATTGCATATTTGAAAGTTGCTAAGAATAAATTTTTAAAGTTCTCATAAGAAAAAACATCTGTAACTATGTATGGTGACTGATGTTAACTAGACTTATTTTGGTGATCTTTTTGCATATATACAAATATTGAATCATTATATAGAACACCTGAAACTATTATGACATATGTCAACAATACCTTCATAAGACAAACAGATGGACAACAACAACACAGTAATTATATAAGAAAGACAAATGGCAGGGGAGGTTGGGGGGGGGCGTATAGAGCAACCAAAGGACTTGTATGCATGCATATTGGCATAACCAATGGACATAGACACTGGGGTGATGGGAGCTTGTCAGGGATGGGAATGGCATGGGGGCGGGGAGGGGGCGGGGAGTGTCAATTGGGGAAAAAGGAGACATATGTAACACATTAGACAATTAAAAAATGAAAGACAATCATAATAGGGATTTTAATTTTCATCTAATATTTCCTGCCATATATTGCTCTTCTTCTCCTTTCTAGTTTTACCCTTCCGTCTGTCTTCACCGCAGACAACTGAAGATACTTGTTTAAACAATGATTTTCAGTCTCTGTTAGCCTGCTTTGAAATATGGTGCAGATTCTGAACCACCCAAAGGCAAATATGTGGAGTTTGGAGTCTGGTGACAGGAATATTTAAGGGCCCCACAGAAAAGGACAGGGCAGAGTCCATTTTCATACAAATTAAAAGAGCTGTGGTTTTAGTGTGACCAGCATATGACAATGAGGGAGAATGATGTCAACAACAGCCCATGTCTTTAAAGAAAGAACTAAGTTGGAGTGTGTGCTGATGGATACCTGGGAATACGAGCTGGAGTTATGTTGGAAGGGACACCCTCCTTCCCTACCAGAGCGGCCCACTGGCTGCAGTTTCAGTCAAAGAAAGCGATATGGAGAAAAGCTGATTTATCTTGTGCTGGACAAGTTGAATTTAGCCTGGTAGTGAAAAATGTAAATAGAATTTCTATTACTAAGTTAGAAATTCAAACCTGGAGCTTACTAGTAAATAAGAGAAAACATTAAAATGCAAACATCTGACTTGCCAGTCTCAGATTTCTTCACAGTTTCCTCTCTCCAGGCAAGGAGGAAGGAAGAAGAGAGGAGTGATTTTTTTTCAAATGCTTATTTGCCTATAGCATTTATGAGCATATAAAGATTCTCATTGGTTAGGAAAAATGCAGAAAAGTGTAGATATGCAAATGGTGCTGATATTTGCATATTTTCTTCTCTAATTTTTAAGTAGAGTAAATCAGGACCTTCTATAAATTTAAAAATAGAAGTATTTTCAAATATGTATTGAAAGAACCCCTTGAGCTACAGCAGTGCCGATTAAGTACATTAAAATTGTTCGGTGGGATCCTAGAACTGGCAAACTTCGAATTACGGTATGTGCTATTTTTCAGCAAATGTAGTGGCAATCCCTTAAAAGGAAAATGTGCACAATATCATTTATATGATATAGGAATAAAACTGTGTTAAAATTTTAGAGGATATACAGCATCCATCAGTTTTGTAGTTTATGTTTTAAAGCTGAAAATTTATTTCTTGACATAGACTTTAATATGAAATAAATACATTCATTTGACATCTTAAAAGCCTCCAGGATGATTGGTAATAAATGGAAATCAATTGAAATATGTTATAGCTCCTTTTAATGTCGATTTTTTATATGTATAACAGGCAGATAAACTCACAGTTGTTTTTATTTCACCTGACCACAGAGGAAGACATAAATACTGCAAATGGTGTCATTAACAAAGGTGTGCTTCCAAATAATTGATTGCATTATATTTGGTCTTTAAAGAGAAACGTGCATGTTACGCAACCTACAGTATGGTGAATTTTAACATCATTGTTATTAAAGCTGACAGTTCCTAGTATTTGGGCATATTTCTGAATACAGTAGGAAGAGATCTAATTCGCTGTGGTGTTAAGCAATATTGTCCACATTTTAGAAATGAGAAAAAGAAGTATACAAAACATTGTTCTATTGTCACACTAGGGTATATTTTAATAGGTCTACTTAAATATTATTAAATTGTCTAGGATAATTGATCTACCTTCCCTTTGCTTTCTTATAATTGATTGTGTCTTAGACATTATGAGGTTAAATGTAAAGTTGAACATTTCTGTCTGGTAAAAAAGTTGGTAGCATAGGTGATGTTTTTGTTGCCCCAAAGGGCATTGTCTAGTTCTATATCTCACCTAGAGGTCTTAGGCTAACCTATTTTTAAATGCTTGCAAATATCCAATATGTCAAATGTTTTTAAAAATCATCTTTATCATCTTACTGTTCTTCTCATTACTGATATTATAAATATTTCACGTGTGTTTTCCACATGTATTTGAAAATCAAGCTTTTACTTTTTGAAAATCCATTTCAAGAAGGATTCATTTGGTGTGTGCCTAAGAAAGAAGGATTTTTTTAAAATGATAAATTGATGTCCTGAGAATCCTTGTGATCAATCAAGAGGGCACCAGGCGACAATGACAGGAAGAACCTGGACTGGAATTCTGATGAAGGGACCATCAGTGGTGACGGGTGTTATGGAGGGGGTTAATCAAAGATGTTCTATTCTGTGGGCAGAGCTGTAGGAAACCTGATGTATAGGACTTCTCTAGTCAAGTGCCTCTGGCCCTCATTATATCAACCCATCCAAAGCTACAGCATCCAGCCACCCCCTCCTTCCCTATCAGCGCTACCCACTGGCTGCAGGGAAGGAGGGGCAGACACAAAAATGAAGCTGCTGCATCAAACCTGTATTGGTTTAAACTCTTTAATTAAATTTGAATTTGGGGAACCCCGGAATACTAGGAAATTGCTTCAGTAACTGATGTCTCACTTCACTGAGAACAGCAGCTACTGTATTTTACTCAGTGAATCTGTGGTATCTTTTGCTGTACATAGAAGTTAGTCAAATTATTTGCTGGATAAGAAAATGACTGAAAGTTCTATTTGACTTTGGAATTGATGGGTCCACTGAATGCAGCTGCTCCCAACCATGGTGGGGTGGGGGGTCAGAAAATACTGTGATGCTCGCTTTATCAAGTACTAAGGTTTAGAATAAAAGCCATTACATATTACAATTGGTGAACTTAAATTCAAATCTAATTCTGCCTCTTACTGGCTGGATCAACATGAGCAGTTGCATTAACTTCTCTGAGATTGTTCCCTAATATGAAATAATTAAAGAATTATTGGGTGCCATTAAGATAAGTTGTGCATATTAGAGAGTTCTTGATTGATATACTAGGTGCTCTATGAATTTTCCCCTTATCAAATTGTTTTTTGATAAATAATATATTTAAAATTATTAATAGCCATGCACAACTGTTATTCATAACATTCTAGATATGTTATTATTCATTGAATTGTATAAATTCTAATGAAATGAAGTTCCAAAACAGAATTGCAACAGCATAGACCTTACATTTTATAAAAGTAGGTATTTATTTATTCTCTTCATCACATGTTTATATGCTCACTGAGAGTCTTCAATAATTTTTGTAAGTTTTTTTTTCTAGATAAAACAATTTTCCCCTCAAGATATTAATTGTTTTGAGGGATAACTAATAATATAGATATCTAAATACGCCATATAAACAGCTATCACTAGCTCTATTAACTAACATACATAAGAGTAATAAAGTGATGTGATATTTTACAAAATAATGGTTTGTGTTCAGTAGTTTCCCATTTACATGAATATGAGAATGATCTAGCAATCTGGCTACAGCATCTGTTACTCAATTACTAGCCAGTAATGATTCTGCAGATTTCAATTTCTTTAGTCACTGCCACAGGTGTGTCTGTCCTTTCTTATCAGAGAAATATCTTCTTAATGAGGGATTTTGAGAAGGTCAAGTTTGAGTTATAAGAAATGAAGGATAGTCATAGTGCCAGTAGGAAAAAAAATTGTTTTCATATATAGTTTCTAATGGAGAATGTTCCCATATATTATGATTTATTTTTCCAATATGGGAACCACATCTTGGTAAATAGTTATTTAGACTATTTTAATATCTAGCCATAAGAGCTACTTAACTTAAAACGTTATTCATTTTTTATAGAGAGAATATATATTTGAAGAAAATCGTTCTCTGCCCTATAAACTCAAGCTGATTTGATGTAAGGAAACATAACAGTTGATTCTAACATGTTCTCTGTCTATTCCATTTTTCTATTTGTATACCAATGAAAAGAGATAAAAGTTAAGAGGCATGCTCGTCTTAATAAAGATGGCTTCACCTATTCATCCTCCTATTGAAGTCATAAGGAAGTGACTAGTTAACTTTTTAAAAAAAGTGATTTAACTTATTTTTATTTTTTTGTTAATCCTCTCCTGAGGATATTTTTCCCATTGCTTTTCATTGGATAGGAGGGAGCGAGGGAGGAAGCGAGAGATAGAAACATCAATGTAAGAGAGATACATAGATTGATTGACTCCCACAGGTGCATCTACTGGGGGTGAGGAACAAACCCCAACACTTTGGTTCTCTGTCAGTCTGATGCTCTAACCATTTAGAAACACCAGCCATAGAGGTTACCTTTTTTTTTTTTTAATATTGCGGTCATTATGTTGAGGAACCTTCTTAACAAGAAATATGTGCTTTGCGGTACTCTGAATAATTTTGGAGTTGATTGATTCATACTTATCAGTCTTGGAAATACATCTATAGGAAACATTAACATCAGTAAATTAAAACTCAAATTTCTTTATCTTTACTCGTGAACACTATATTTACAACACAATTCTAGGGTCTGTGATTATTAAAAAGATAAATATAGATGTTTTACATAGATTATATGACTATCGGTTGCCCAGTAGTCACTTTGGGAGAATGGAACCAATCTTAGTAGATATGATCCTAAAATTAAAATGCTAAATCTCAGGTGCAGCTATTGAAATAAAATGTGTCATTATATTTATTATATGGATTTGTGAGTAAATTATAATTTAATAGCTTTAAAAATAGCTACAGCACTCCAGTTTGCAATTGGATGAGACCAACATTTATAGTCTTCTTTCTCCTTCATCCTCAAAAAAGTCTGTTAATGCCTGAGCACTAAGAAGAGTGCAAATTATCTTAAGAAAAGATAAAACATCTATTATCCAAATAACAAGCATTGGATTTGCTTTTTTTTTCAATAGAGGTTGCAGTTTTAAAAATATATTAACAATATTTGAAGACAGAATTGCTGGGGTAAAAAAGCACTGGATTTACATCATACTTCAAAAAGAATTTTTTGCGTTGCTCCTCTTTCTCTTAATAATGTTTCTTTTGCTCATAAACACTTCTATTAATTTATTTTTTATTTTTATTGAATATATTGAGGTGACATTGGTTAATAAAATTATATAGATTTTAGCTGAAACCGGTTTGGCTCAGTGGTAGAGCGTTGGTCTGCGGACTGAAAGGTCCCAGGTTTGATTCCAGTCAATGGCATGTACATTGGTTGCGGGCACATCCATGGTGGGGGGTGTGCAGGAGGCAGCTGGTCGATGTTTCTCTCCCATTGACATTTCTAGCTCTCTATCTCTCTCTCTTCCTCTCTGTAAAATATCAATAAAATATATTTTTAAAAATTATATAGATTTTAGGTATACAATTCTATAATGCATCTATAATACAACAATGTATTCTTTTGTGCGTTCACTACCCTAAATCAAGTGAGCCCCTAGTTCAGTATGACTGGTATCTCTATAAAAACGGGAAGTTGAGGCACAGGATCCCACCTAGAGAGAATGCCATGTGAAGATGAAGGTAGAGATGGGGGTGATGAATCATCTACAAGTCAAGATTCCAAGCAAAGGAACCAAAGTTGAAAACACTTTGACCTGGACTTCTAGATTCTAGAACTGTCAAACAATAAATTGTTTCAAACCACCCAAATTGTCATGCTTTATTGTGTCCCCTATAGGAAACAGACATATCTGTAACCAGAAAGAATGTCATCTTTAAATTTAACCCATTCTGCTTAAAATGCTTGATTCTTTAAACTTGAAGTTAAAAAATTATCCCCATCTAGTTCATTTGACTCAATAAAAATTAAAAAACTCAAAGCAAGATCAAAACACAAATAAATGAAAACATTTATACTAATTTATGCTTGCCATGGATATCTATCTATCTATATATATCATATAGATATATATGATATATATAGATAGATAGATAGATATAAGCAACCAGATCTATAGTTTACAGAGAACTGTGAACATTTTGTCTTGCCACTTTATGAATAGAAAAATAACCTAGTAGTCATTATAGAAGATTTTTAGCATTATGTAATTTGCTTGAATTATATGACATCTGTAACCTAATGCTTAGTTTGAGAAGTTTAAAACCTTTCCTTAAATCCTACAAGTGTTCCTTTGTGAATCTTTTAAATTAGGAAATTGTAAGTTTTAAAATGACAGGATTTAATGGCACAATCACAAGTATAGATTATAAAACTGAATATTTTATTTGAGTGTGTTAGTCTGTCAAAGACCCTGAATCAATAACAATAGCACTGAGGAAAGATGCATTTCAGTAAAAAATGGAAAAAAATACTGCTAGATGCTAAAATGCACTCATGTCTAGGAATGATTTTGTATTTTAGAGAGAACCCTACATTAAGATGCTATGCTAAAAAATATTAACAGAGAACCTTGCCAGATAGTAAGGAAGCAGAATAAATATATCATATTTCATGACCAGTTTCACCTATATAACAGGTGAAACAAAGTTACTGTGTATTTGACAAAAGATTCTAATAATGAGATTTTTCATCCATTAAATTCAAAATTTTTTTTAGCAAACCTGTCTTGTAAACATTAGACATATACGAATGAATGTGTCTGATTTTGATAACTGAATAAATAAGCTAGAATCATGTTGATTATCTTTTAGGGGTCAATTCTTACAAGATTAAATGGCTAATTTATTAGAATAAAACAATAGTTTTGTCTGCTAGTAGCACGAACATATTCCAACCCGGTCCCATTTATTATAACCCAATACTACTGTTGAATGAAGGACACCATTAAGGGAAGAGAATGATTTTAAGCAAATTACACATGGAAATAAGTTGACACTAAATCTAAAATGCACATTTATTGATCCAGGTAACTCTCAATCTAACAACTTATTTTCAAGTAATAAAGTCTTTTGGCATGATTAGCTGTTTTTCAAGGTGCTTTCAATCACAAAAAAAAAATCTGACAATCTCAGGCTCCTGCTTGCTGCTCTCTGATTTCCTGTGTTGCTTGCTGCCACCACAATATTGATTTCACCTTATTTTTGCAGTGATGAATAGCGAAATTATGAAGACAGATGTAGGAGTTACTTTGATTCCATAATATGAAAGTAATTTTTGAAGTCTGCTATATTTCTGAATCTATTTCAAGAAAAAGTATATTGTCTACCAAATTGCAGTTGGAAGTTTGAGGAGTTTAGATAGGTTTTGACATTGTTTACTATCCCAGAAATAAAAAAAAAAAATAATCTCAATTTATAAAAATAAATATGTGGAAACTAAAGATAGTATTTCCCATGAGCCACATATTACTTTGAGTAATTTAAAATTGTATATTTTGATAGCATTTGATGATATTATGAGAAATGACCAATTTAAAGTTTGAATATATGTAAGCCTCACTTTGAATAAATGCATGTACTCAAGTCATTTATCTACCTATTGACTTTTTTTCTAATATGGAATTATGATGAGAATAATTTATTTAGGAAGTGAAGCATATCTTCACGTACTATTCATAGCTAAGAGAGTCAGTTGCAAGGTTTCCAATAAAAATGTTATGCACAGCCCATTGGTCTATCAGAATTCTGCCATTTATCTTTCAGAATTCTGGAATGTTTATAACATTCCATGGTGAATTATAATTTCATTTACTTAGTATAAACTCACAATGCCAAAATTCAAATGTGTTTACTGTTGCCTGCATCTTTTTATTTCATTCTAAACATTTCTCTACTGCAAATTTTGGAGTCCTACATTGAAGATTCTTCTCCTTTTCAGGCAAATAATTACTCCAAATCTAGGAGAAGAAAATGTTTAATATTAAAACATGGTGTGTATTAGGGGGACAATGGAAGTTAATATGCACAATTTAGTAAACATAGAGGCATTTGACCAGAAATAACTACTTAATTGAAATCTCTAATTAAATATAAAATTCTGAGTTTAATTTGTTTAAATATATTGGCTTAAAATATGTAAAAATGTTTTATAGAACTTAGTTCACTGCTTTGATGGATACTTATTTTATTTTGTTATTTTATATTTTAACTAAATTTATCAGGTAACATTGGTTAATTAAATTATATAGGTTTCAAGTGCACATAGAAGTTATTCAGAAACTATTTCTAGCCTTTATTGATTATCCACTGTGTGCCAGGCATATGACTGTGCTTTGTGAATCATAAATATATGCTAAGGTCAGTGACTGAATAAGTCCATTGCTGTGTGAGTATTAGAAGACACACATGCAATTCTCTCTCCTTAACAGGATGCATATTTAAAGAGGATATGGCCCTCACTTGTTTGGCTCAGTGGATAGAACATTGGCCTGTGGACAAAAAGGTCCCAGGTTCGATTCTGGTCAAGGTCATGTACCTTGGTTACAGGCACATCCCCAGAAGGAGGTGTGCAGGAGGCAGCTGATTGATGTTTCTGACTCTGTCCCTCTCTCTTCCTCTTTGTAAAAATCAATGAAATATATTTTAAAAAGAATATGGATAAAGAATTATGGTAATATTACACAATGGAAATATTTTTTCAAGATATATATGTAATTTTTAATGATCTAATGGTCACCTTTTTAAAAAGTAAAATAAATCAAATAAATTTTAAGAATTTTATGTAATCAGCATAGCCCAAAACAATTTAACAGGTAATAATTATAAACATTCTTAATGTGATATTTTACATTATTTTTCATGTTAAGTCTTCAAATTCCGATGTGTATTATACCTTTACCATGACATTTCAGGGCTCAGGAGACATAAGGGGGCTACTATAAGTAGAACTCATGATTATGGAAATATAGAAGGAGCAATTTACTTAAATATAACAGTTCCTTTCCTCTCCTTTGTATTATAGTTATATTACCAAATGTCCACCTTTTTAAAATACTAGGCCTAATTTAAATAAATGTTCTGTTCCATTGGTCTCTGTGCTTGTCATTCTGCCAATAAGGTGTTTTGATTGCTGTCACTTTATAGTATAATGTGAAGTCAGGGAATATGATAACTCTGGCTTTGTTCTCTTTTCTCAGGATTGCTTTGACTATTTGGGTCTTTTGTGGTTACTTATAAATCTGATGTGGTTTTTAGTTGTTGTTGTTCTATTTTTTAAAAAAATGCCAATTGGATTTTGATGGCCATTGCATTAAAGTTGTATATTGCTTTGGATAATATGGCCATTTTAACTATGCTGATTCTTCCAATACATGACCATGAAATACCTTTCCATTCCTTTATGTATTGGGAGCCCAGAAATAAACCTACATGTATATGGGTAAATAATGTTTGATGAAGGAGCCAAAAACATACAGAAGGGAAAAGAAAGACACTGCAATAAATGGTGCTGGGAGAATTGCAAAGCCACATGTTAAAGCATAAAGCTAGACCACGATTTGTCCCCATATTAAAAAATAATTCATCCTAGCTGGTTTGGTTCATTGGATAGAGCATCAGCCCGCAGAATGAAGGGTCCTGGGTTTTATTCCTGTCACGGGCATATGCCTGGATTGTGGGCTTGATCGCTAGTAGGGGGCATGCAGGAGGCAGCTGATCACTGATTCTCTCTCATCATTGATGTCTCTCTCCCTCTCTTTTCCTCTATAAAGTCAATAAAATGTATTTAAAATATAAAATAAAATTACTCATCCTGGCTGGTGTAGTTCAATGTTTAAAGTATTAGAATGTGTACTGAAGGATCAGGGGTTCCATTCTTGGTCAAGGGCATGCACCATCCCAGCCCTAGTCAGTTTGTTCTCAAGGCAACCAATCGAGGTGTCATCTTTCCTTCCCCCCCTTCTTCCTTCCCTCCCTCCATGACTTTTCTTTCTTCCCCACCACTCTCTCTAAAAATCAATGGGAGAATGTGTCCTCTGGTGAGGATTAACCAAAAAGAAAAAAAAAAGTACTAAAAATGGATCAAATATCTAAATATAAGATCTGAAACAATAAATTACATAAAAGAAAACATATGCTTATGGGCCTTGGTTTTAGAGATGATTTTATGAATTGGAACCCAAAGACAAGGGAAGTAAATATACAAATAAACTAATTGGGGTATTCAAACTAAACAGCTTCTGCACAGCAAAAGCAACCACCAACACATTAAAAAGACAACCAAATGGATGCAAGAAAGTATTTGCAAACAATAGCTCTAACAAGGGATTCATATGAAAAATTTTAAAGAACTAATACAACTTGACAACAAACAAACAAACAATGCAATAAAAAATGGGCAGTGGATCTTAAAAAGACATTTCTTCCAAGAAAGCAAACAAATCACCAACAGCTACATGAAAAGATGCTCAACTTCACTAGCTATTAGGGAAATACAAATCAAAACTACAATGAGATACACCTCACACCTGTTAGGATGACTGTTATCAGTAAGACAAGGATTGACAAGTGTTTGAAAGGTTGTGGAGAAAAAGGACCCCTCATTTACTACTGGTAGGAACGTCAACTAGTACAGCCACCATGGAAAACAATACAGAGGCTTCTCAAAATATTAAGAATAAAATTAATTTATGACCCAGCAACCCCTCTTCTGGGTATCTACTCAGAATACTTAAAAACATTTATTTGCAAAAATATACCCCCAAGTTCATTTCAGCATCATTCACAGTGGCCACAACATCAAAATAACTGATGGGGGATGGGGGGGGGAAGACATATGTAATACTGAATGTAATACTTTAGACAATAAAGAATTTAAAAATAACTGAAGTGCCCTGTGATTGGGTCAAGAAAATGTAGAAATAGACTATGGAATGCTGCCATTTGTGAAAATATGGTGGATCTTAAGAGTATGGTGCTAAGCAAAATAAGACAGAAAAAGTCAAGAATCATATGATTTAACTCATATGTGTTATATAAAACGGAAAGCAACAAGTGAACAAACAAAAAAGTCAGGTGAGAAAACTAATAGATACAGACAACAGTAAGGTGATTGCCAGATGGAGGAATGTAAATGGTTGGAGGTAAAAAAGGGTAAAGAGGGGATAAAGGGAGATGGAAGGAAACTTGACTTGGGGTGGTAAGAGCACAATGCAATATACAGAAGATGTATTCTAGAATTGCATACTTGAAACCCACATAATCATATTAACCCATTTCACTCCAATAAATTCAATTAAAAAACAACAGTATGTTGCTAGCATAAGGATACACATATACATCAATGGAAGGGAATAGAAAGCCCCCCCCAAAAAAAAATCCATATAAAGTCAACTGTCTCTGATAATGCACCAGTATACACAATGGACAAATGATAATCTCTTCAGCAAATTAAGAACAAAATTATCAAAATATTGTTATAAAATAAGTTGATGAAATAATAAAAATAGCCAACACTTTAATATTGATATGAACTCTTGGATTTGATGATTTATGCCTATTATTTCCAAAATCTTACAATAGATTAACATTTGTTGTATTTCAGAGACCTTTATTTGATGAGTTATCTTTCCTCATTGTAGCTCCTTATCATAAATAGGATGCCACTTTATAGAACCCTCTATATCTGAGATTAGGTGTGTGTTATATAAATTATAATAACCTCATAAATTATTTTTGGGATAAATAAGTGAAAGTAGGGTGAAACATTCTGGGGCCACACAAAGCTTCATATGTCTAAAGAAAATGAACCTTTGAATATTTTGATAAACTATTGTTTACTGTGAGGTTTAAATATAAAAATAATATATGTGTATCTGATTAACATTGCTGTATTATATTGACAAAAGCATAACATGAGATTATTTATATTATCTATAGTGTTAATGCATCATTAAGAAGGTTTAAATTCAATTTGATTAAAAACTTGTAATCCTAGAACCTGCCGTTCTGGAATAGTCTCTTTCCACAACTCTCATTTTACCTTTTCAAATGTAAATGTGTAAGGTTCTTAATTGTTCAGTTTCGTTTTCATTCTAATAACCTTGTTAATAAAATTTTAATTTATTTAAGAAGAATTAAAAATTGTAATTGAGAAATAATAGACTTGCATGTTGTATCACTGTACTCTTCTGAATTTCTTCAGCGAGTAGACATAAAATGTACAAATAGACTATGGAATGCTGCCATTTGTGAAAACATGGATGGGTCTTAAGAGTATATGAGAGAAGAGAAGAGAGAAGATAGAGTTTATTCCTCGCTCAGTTGTGGAGCTCTTTGACAATAGATCCCTTCTAGTTGTAATTGATTGATTGTAATTATAAAGTATTATTCTCAATAATTTGAAATGCTCACTGGTAAGCTAGTTAACAACATGCTCTAGACTAGAGCATTCTTTCACTAGACTGGAAATACGGTGAGCTCTTCCAAGTTCAAGAAGGACTTCATTTTTAAAATTGCTAAGGAATTTTTTACCTATTATGCTTAATTTCATCCTACTCTGATTTATGTTTTGAAATAGATAAAGCTCTTTTATAAATGATACTTATAACATTTGTGTTTTATCACATGGAAGTGTGTATGCCTTAAATACTTGTCATTTCTTGTCATTTTATCTTCAAAGAATTGACTTATCATTTACCCCACATTTATGGTTAAGGAGGTTCATGGAATTTAAGTTACATACTCAATATCGTATACCTATTAAACACTTTCATGCTATAATAGCTCTTCAGGAGGGGGTAATATATGTCAAATTCTTAGGTTTAAAGTAATGAAAAAAAATCAAGCTGCTTGACATTTACAGTAAAAGCTTTTGAGTATAACAACTCTTAATTTCATACTAGGAAATCGTAAAAAGCACATAATTAAATCATCTCTTTGGGTTTTATATAAATACCCTTAAATGTCAAGGATATTTTAACTTTTGGAGAATATCTATTGCAATTTTTAAGCATATAGCCCCTTAACATTTTAATTGCCATAAATGTAGTTTTAATTAATATTTTTATTGTGACTAAACTTATAAGAAGTAATACAGAAGATCTACTGTATCCTTTTCAGTTTTCACCAATGGGTAATGTCTTGCAAAACTGTGGTACAATCATTGAAGCCAGGATATTAACATTGATATAAGTCAAGATCCATGACAATTCCATCACCACAAAGATCTCTTAATTTGCCCTTTTATAACCACACCACTTACCTCCCACACATAACCCACACACATCCTTTCCTCAACTCCTGGAAATTTCTAATCTTGTCTACATTTCTAATGTCATCTCATGAATGTTATACAAATGAAATTAAACAGTAAAGTTGGGACTGATTTCCACCCCCCCCCCCCCTCAGCATAGTTCCCTTAGATTGAGCCAGACTATGTGCATTATCAGATATTTAGTGGGGTGAGCGGTAGGGAATATCCAGACCACAGGCCATATAAGGCCCCTGAAATCATTTGGTTTGGCCTGCTAAGCTATATATTCCACAAATGAGTGAGATCATGTGATATTTATCTTTCTATGACTGGCTTATTTCGCTTAGCATAATGCTGTCCAGTTCCATCCATATCTTGATTTGTATGGCAGCTTTTCTTTTACCAACTAGCGGTTCTCAAACACTTTTTAAAAAATATATATTTTATTGATATTTTACAGAGAGGAAGGGAGAGAGATAGAGAGCTAGAAACGTTGATGAGAGAGAAACATCGACCAGCTGCCTCTTGCAGAACCCCTACTGGGGATGTGCCCGCAACCAATGTACGTGCCCTTGACCTGAATCGAACCTGGACCTTTCAGTCCGCAGACCGACGCTCTACCACTGAGCCAAACCGGTTTCGGCTTCTCAAACACTTTTAAAGTCCTCACCCAAGGATATACTTTTATTGATTTTTTTAGATGGAGAGGGAGAGAGGAAAGAGAGAGAGAGAGAGAGAGAGAGAGAGAGAGAGAGAGAGAGAGAGAGAGAGAGAGGAGAGAGAGAGAGAAAGAGAGAAACTTTAATATGAGAAATAAACATCAATATCTTGCCTTCTATACATGTCCCCGCCCTCCTCCCTCATCCCCTTCCTCAGGATCAAACCCATAGAATTTCAGTGTATGGAACTATACTCCAGCCAACTGAGCAACCTGGCCAGGGCAGTTTTGAAACTTTTTAGTGTTAGGACTTTTTTTTTTTTTTTTTTGGTAATCCTTTCCCAAGGATATTTTTGCACCGAGTTTTAGACCAAGTGGAAAGGAGGGAAGAGACAAAGAGAGAAACATTGATGTGATAGAGACACATCAATTGGTTGCCTCCTGTACATGCCAGGAATGAAGCCTGCAACCAAGGTACATGCCATTAACCAGAATTGAACCTTGGACCCTTTAGTGGGGTGAGCCAACATTCCAACCATGGACCCAAATTTGTTAGGGCCCAGGACCCTTTTTTAATTTCTAAAATTTCTTGGGGACTACTAGAGAACTTTTGTCTATGTGTTTTAATTTTAACCAAATTAAAAATGTTAATTCTGAAATTTTATAATTAATACTAGTTTTAATATACTACTCAGACTATTATTAATATAAATAAAATACCTTAATGAAAAATATGATAAATTTCAAAACAATGATTAAAGACAGGTTCTCATAACTGCTTACATATTTAGTCTTTTTCAATAAATTGTTTTTCTTGAAATATATGAAATAAGTTTGCTTCCATCAATAATTGGAAAATAAAGGGATAGTAGCTTTTTCAGATAATAGGGAATATTAGTTTTAGATACTATACTAAACTCATAAAGTTGTAGTTTCTCAAAAAGGTAGTTACAGTGAAGAGTCTGAAACCATATTTTATAAATTTGCATTGTTTTCTTAAAATGCATTTGTCAATCTTGTACTTTTAAATTAAATTTATAAACTTAATAACATTATATAGGTAATTTAAGTGAACATTTTACCCCAAATAATCTTGCAACATCATGCATCAGTCATTTGAACAATATTAGTTACTGGGTTGTTATTTCATACACTGAAATATGTCATTGTATAAAAGTATCACTTCTCATTGGACATCAGGTAATTGTCACTATACATTCTAGAGCAAATGAAAGTAGAAAAAAGAAACATCCTATTAATATGATTGCATTATATTATATTGCCCTTGAAAACCCCTCAATAAGATGACAATAAATCTGAGGTATCTCCAGGCTGTCTTTTAGAACATTTGGTTTAAAAGAAATAAGGTAAAATTTTGCAACTGATATGAGAACTGTAGTTCAATGTTTTGTCACATTTTTTTTTCTATTGGAGTATTTATTTCTAATACACAATTGGCTCTAGGCTGGAACAGATAGCTTTTCAATGGGATTTAATATACATAAATTATTCTAAAAAATAATAATTTGTTGGTCTAAGAGAAAGTTAGTAATAGGGGCTACATGCTTTTTCCCTCATCTTGAACAAATATGAAGAGCATGTAGCTATATATAAAATATCAAAGAGATAGCAATATTTATTTCTACTATTCTTTCTACATAGCTATATTAATATTAAAAGATTGTTCTAATAAAATAAGTCAGTAATATAAAATGCTTAGTCACCATTAAATACCATTGGATTCAAGGATCCAATATTAAACAACTTATTTACTTTTCCCCAGTATTATTCATTTGTTTTATACAATGGGATGTAATTGTTTATTTCCAAGTGCTTCTGATATTTGTTTCTGGTATTTTTATTATCTTTAATATTATGTAATATTATAACCATGAACTTTAATGGAAAACAAAATTGCATAAGCCAAAATAAGGCATGATTAATATTAAAGGACACTAGATAACCAAGATTAAATTTCAAGCAGAAGAGAAAAATTTAGTTTTCATTACCAGAACTGAAAATAAGGATGTGCTTTGGATATCACCAATAATACAGAATATTTTTCCTTTGGCTATTCTATTCACCTTCTTTCATCCTGTCTACCTCACTCACCTCACCTATCACCAATAATACAGAATCTATGTAAATATGTTACTGGATCAGAGACTACAACAAATACATGTCCTTTCTTATATCTTTAATTAATTTTTTACATTTCCAAAATGTAGTTTTCTTGTTGGCACTAGAGGCCCAGTGCACGAAATTTGTGGATGGGGGTGGGGGGTCCCTCAGCCCAGCCTGCAACTTCTCCAAACCAGGATCCCTAGGGGATGGGGCCTAAACTGGCAGTCAGACATCCCTCTCATAATCTGGGACTGCTGGTTCCTAACCACTTGCCTGCCTACCAGCTTGATCGCTGCCTAACTGCTCCCCTGCCTGCCTGATGGCCCCCAACTGCCAATCTAGGCCCACCTTATGGTCCCCAACTGCCCTCCCCTGCTGGCCTGATTACCCCTAACTGCCTCTCCCTCAGCCCCCACAACCATGGCTTTGTCCAGGAAGGAAGTCTGATGGTAGGAAGGTGTCTGGTCTCCCAGTCTAATCAGCATATTACCCTTTGATTAGTATAGATTATTACAGATATCCCCCATTTTCTCACCTTTTTCTTCCTTCACCTAGACCCCACACTCCCTCCCTTTGATCCTTACCACATTGCTGTTTGTGTCCATGGGCTATGAATATTTTTCCTTTGGCTATTCTATTCACCTTCTTTCATCCTGTCTACCTCACTCACCTCACCTCTTGACATCTGTCAGTCTGTTCCATGTATCCATGACCTTGATTCTATTTTTTCATCAGCTTATTCTGTTCATTAGATTTACACATATAAGTGAGGTTATATGGTATTTGTCTTTCTCTAACTGGCTTATTCTACTTAGCATTACAATCTCCAAGTCTATACATGCTGTCAAAAATACTCTGTTTCCCCGAAAATAAGACAGTGTCTTATATTAATTTTTGCTCCCAAAGATGCACGAGGTCTTATTTTCAGGGGATGTCTTATTTTTCCATGAAGAAGAATATTGTACACATTTATTGTTAAATGAAAATAAAGGAAATGTATTACCTGTATATGGTACGGGAGTACTGTAGCTGTCAGCACAAACAAGACAAACTGTGAATCCTACAGTATCAAGAATTTACTCATTTATTCAATGACAATCATGTCATCATCCTCTGGAACATCATCATAACAATCCAATTCCTGAATTTCCTGGTGAATTTCTTGTGATTCTATTTCTTTCAGAATCAATCAGTGGACCAAATCTCTCATGTTTAGCAATAGCACTGTCTTTAAATGAGTACTTCTTGTCAAGGTAGCCTGCTCACAGTGCATTTGCAATGCAACTTTGAGTGATTTTCTCCCATGAATTCTTCACCCAAGTCACAACTTCTTGCAGTTTAGGTTTCACAAAGTTCCCATGCTGATTTCTCTCCATTCACACAGCAGTGACGTCAGGACTCTGCGTAAGGATACTGGTTGCTGCTAGACGCCAGTTTATGGTTAATTAATTTTCATTCTGAGACAGAGCCTGGGGACCTTATTTTCGGGGAGATGCCTTATATTTCTCTCAGAAGGAAACCTGTAAGTAGGTCTTATTTTTGGAGAAACACGGTAGTAAGAGTTCCTTCTTTTTTATGCCACATACTATTCCATTGTGTAAATGTACCACAGCTTCTCTTTTTCTTTATTGATTACAGTATTACATATGTGTCCTTCTCTCTCCGTTGCCCCCCCACCCCCAACATTCATGCCCTCGCCCCCTGGTGTCTGTGTCCATTTGTTAGGCTTATATCAATACATACAATTTCTTTGGTTGATCTCTTCCCCTTACACTCCTCCTCCCACCTTCCCTCTGAGCTTTGACTGTCTGATCGATGCTTCTATGTCTCTGGATCTGCTTTTGTTCATCAGTTTACGTTGTTCATTATATTCCACAAATGAATGAGATCATGTGATATTCATATTTCTCTTACCGGCTTATTTCGCTTAGCATAATGGTCTCCTTTCATCAGGTGCTGTTGCAAATGGTAGGAATTCCTTGTTTTTACCACAGCATAGTATTCCACTGTATATAGATATACCACAGTTTTTTAATCCACTCATCTGCTGATGGGCACTTAGGCTGTTTCCAAATCCTAGCTATTGTAAATTGTGCTGCTATGAACATAGGGGTGCATATATCCTTTCTGATTGGTGTTTCTGGTTTCTTGGGATATATTCCTAGGAGTGGGATCACTGGGAGTTTCATTTTTAGTTTTAGTACACAACTTTTTTATCCACTAATCTACCTTGATGGGCACTTGGGCTGCTTCCAGACCTTGGCTATTATAAATTAAGCTTCTACGAACATATGGGGTGCACCTATTTTTTATGATTGGTATTTCAGGATTTTTAGGATATATTCCTTGAAAGGGATCATTGGGTCAAAAGACAGTTTCATTTTTAATTTTTTGAGGAAACGCCATACTGTTTTCCACGGTGAGCTATGCCAGCCTGCATTCCTACCATCAGTGCACAAGCTTCTTTTTTATCCACATCCTTGCCAGCCCTTGTTTGTTGATTTATTAATGGTAGCCATTCTGGCAGGAGTGAGGTGATATCTCATCCTGTTTTTAATTTGCATCTCTCTGATGATTAGAAACAATGAGCATTTTTTCATGTCTATTGGGCATCTGTATGTTCTCTTTGGAGAAGTGTCTATTCAGATCCTTTGCCCATTTCTCAATTGGATTATCTTCCTGGTGTGGAGCTATGTAAGTTATTTATAAATTTTGAATATTAACTCCTTATCAAATGTATCATTAATAAAGATATTCTCCCATGCAGTGGGTTCCCTTTCCATTTTGTTGGTGGTTTCCTTTGCTGTGCAGAAGCTTTTTATTTTGATGATGTCCTATATGAAATAAAGATAGTCTAGTCAATAAATATTGCTGGGAAAACTGGACAGGTCCATACAAAAATATGAAAACAGAGTATTAACTTACACCATACACAAAAATTAAATCTCACAACATTTTTGTTGGGGTGGATGTTTGACTTAAGTTTCTACAAAGGACAATATCAATCATGTTATTTTGATATATGCACAACTGTATTTTCACTCCTCAGGGCTTCTTTTGACAGTGATTATTTAAGGTTTCAATTAATCACCAAAATTATAAGGTATCAAATATGTGTAAGACATTGTTCCACATGAAGCTGAAATATACAATAGAACTGGTAATAGGCTGTAGGTTAAGATTTACGAACATTCTCACATTTACTTCACCATTAATTGCTACCTTATTTCCAGAAGTTAATAAATTGCTTTTGTCATCTTGATTTCCTTAGAGAAGTAAGAATTTTTTAAATTACTCTTCTTTGTTCCTTTTGCTTTGGGATTTAGGAGATAAAACATAAAACCATATATCTGAAGTACTATGATATAGAGATTCTTCCACTGCATTTTCCTGGACCGCTGTGATTAGAGAACAACCTTTAAATTTAATGCTCTTCATTATGCCCTTACAAAAGGCATAAAAGTTCTTGAAATAAAAGATTCTCTGTGGTAAGTGAACATAGATAAACTAGTGGATTCATTGGAATAACTCTCAAATATCTCTTAATCATTGACCTTCTATCTTAATCATTGAAAAATAGAAGGTCCACTTAAAATACAAATGGAGCCCGCAGGTATTGCTCAGTGGTTGAGCTTGACCTACAAACCTGGAGGTCAGAGTTTGATTCCTGTCAGGGCACTTGTCTGGATTTCGGGTTAAAGTCCCAGTGTTGGGTGTCTGGGAGGCAGCCGATGAATGACTTTCATTTTTGATGTTTCTTCCTCTCTCTCCCTCTCCTTTTCCTCTGAAATCAATGATAACGCATTTTTAAAATATCCAAATGGAAGAAGTTTGGTCAAGATGCATAAATTGTCTATGAAAAGATCCTACAGCTACAGTCTAGGCTAGGTTCTAACACTGCCTACAGCCACATTGTATGGTGTACATTGTAGGTGCATTAATCCCACAAAATATCCCAGAATGACAAAAGAATTATTTAGACACATGAATTTAGAATATTTTAAGTATTATATCCCTAAAACAGATTATATAATAGCCCATTAATTTATTTTAGAAATATTTAAATAAAAAAGCTTAATTATTGTTTAAGTAGTCATCTTAAATTTTTATTTTATAATAATCGTTAAAATTTCCAATAGTCAGAATTCTGATGAGTACCACTTGCGAAAACATTGACTTTTTGATCTGAGAAAATGGACCAGTCCTAAGTAAAGTTCATCTTTTCCAGTATCCTTTTTTATTATATCTCTTGAAGATTCTTTAGTACATTAATGATAACATGTTTCATCTCTTAGCAAAACATTTTTACACTTAGAAAGCATTCTGATATTACTTAATATTCTGATATTATGTAATAAGAACTATACCATCTCTAAGTCAGCATATTGTAAATTCTATCTAAATGACTACAATCTCAGGAATTTCAGTTAACCAACAAAAATGTTTCGGTGCTATTTATTAGGCATATTCTTTCCTTGAATAACTTTGAATAACTGAACTAATTTATTAGCAACCTGAAGATGAGAAGATGCTAATATAATCAGCATTAGAAAGGTCCTATATTATCCATGTGTACATAAAAGTAGTAAATAGATAATTCTGAATTAAGTAAATTTGGAATTTCGGCTATTAAAAAGGATGGCTTTAGGAGAAGTGCTTTGCACTGAGGTGGATATGAATATACCGAATTTCCTAATTTTCCATATAAAGATAATCAAAATTGTCTTGTAAACCTCCACCAAACCTTTAACAAGTGTAAAACTAGTATTTTCAATTTGTATCTAACCCCCTAAAAAGGTAATAATTTTTGTCCAAGTGAAAGAATTTTAATGTCAGAAAGTATATATGAGGATAGACGGTTTCCTAGTATCAAACTATTATTTTGATAATACTTTTTGGACCTAAAGAGGAAGAAAGTTTGACATGACATTATATTATAGTGAACACTGTGTCTTATATGTGTGATATTACCTTCTGCATACAAGATCTCAATGAAAATATACTATGTTGAGTCTCAGAAAAAAACATATCTGTTTCCATAAAATATATTTTTCTCTTCAAAATAATTTTGAGACAATAAATATTAAAGGGAAAAGGAACCATTTATGTTTCCATTAATATGTAAAGTAAGTGAATACATAAGTTTATAAAAGCTTAACTTTTTTCTGTCGATATTTCTATTGGGATGTTTTTTTTTAAGTTAAATTATTGTTTAATTCATGGAAGAGAGTTAAATAATTTGGGTCTGAAATGAAGGAAGAGTTTTCTACTCTTCTACATTGTTTTTGCTTTAAAAATTTGAAGACTTTTAAGAATAAATACATTTTAAAAACTATATCATTAAAAAAATAAGCAACTGTCTAAAATCTAGATTCACCAAATGTTCTAGTAAGAACATGTGCTTTTAAGAATATGAGTGATTGTTATTGAAAAGTTTACCATTAAAAAGTTTTTTTTTAAAGAATAAAAGGAGAGAAACATATTTATCTACTGATTTTAAGCCATTGTTTTTCTGTCATTTAAAAAATAAATTCCAGCCAAAACCGGTTTGGCTCGGTGGATAGAGCGTTGGTCTTTGGACTAAAAAGTCCCAGGTTCGATTCCTGTCAAGGGCATGTACATTGGTTGCAGGGATATCCCAGTAGGGGGTGTGCAGGAGGCAGCTGGTCGATGTATCTCTCTCATCAATGTTTCTAGCTCTCTATCCCTCTCCCTTCCTCTCTGTGAAAAATCAATTTAAAATAAATAAATTCCATATTCACGCCTTCTTTACTTCTATACTCCCTTTATACACTTACCTAAAATATAAGCATATAAACATTGTGACTCAAAAAAGCTGAATTTGGGTATATGGGTACTAGCAATATTTAGTTTGGGGTTTTGCAGTATGTCATCTCAAATCAATATGTTATTCTACCATGTGAAGATAATATTTAGCTTCTATTTCAATTTTCAAAACTGTAATGTAGTTATTAAAACAATCTACAAACACTAATGACATTGCTATAATTTACTCTCAGAGATTAAATATATCATCAGTGTCCCCTTAAAAATTAAATTTCATGCCCGATCAGTGTGGCTCAGAGGTTGAGCTTCAATCTATGAACCAAGAGGTCATGGTTTGATTCCTGGTCAAAATACATGCCTGGATTGCAGGCTTGATAGTCAGTGGAGGCAGTGGGGTATGTACAGAAAGCAGCTGATCAATAATTCTCATCATTAATGTTTCTCTCTTTCTTTTTCTCCTCCTTCCTCTCTGAAATCAATAAAATATATTCAAATTTACATTTCTTAGAGTTAAGAGAGTCAGTTCAGTAGAACCTTTTGAAACACATCTAGTAGGTTAAACAAAATACAACAGTGTCTCTGGTGTTAACCTGTGTTATTTACCATGAAAAGCAATAAGTCATTGTGGAAGATAGTAGCAAAGTTTTCATTCAGGAGTCAGGAGACTCAAATTCCAATCCTGGCTTTGCTATTAAACTGCAGGCCATTGGTCAATTTTCTGGTCTCTAGGTAGCTATTTCCTCCTCCATAAAGTGATTAGATTATTTCCAAGGTTTCTTCCAGCTGGGAGTTTCAACAGTTTTGTGATTTGTGACTCAAAGGTGTATTTGCTTCTCAGCAATCCTATATAATAAAAGGGTAATATGCAAATTGACCCCAAAGGTAGAATGACCCGTTGCTATGACATGCACTGACCACTAGGGGGCAGACACACGACACAGGAGCTGCCTTCTGGTGGTCAGGGAGCTCCCACTTAGGGGAGCTCCACTCAGCCACAAGCTGGGCTGGTGGCTGCAAGTGCAGCCATGGTGGCGGGAGCCCATCCACTCCTTAGTAGCACTAAAGATTTCCTACTGACAGCATCCCCAGACTGCTCACGGACTGCCAGAGGGATGTCTGACAAGCCAGCAGGTGGACATATCCCAAGGGGTCCCAGATTGTGAGAGGGTGCAGACTGAGCACTGGGCCTCTAAATAATGCATTGTTGCTGCCATAAAGCTTACAAATTTAGAACCATAAAGCTCAGGAACTTAGAACTCACTTTTCTTGCAAGCTAAAATTTAAGTGTAGATTGCTGCCAAAGTGTTTATATTGAATGTTGGGAAATTGAGAAATCATGATGGTTAAAAAAAAAAAAAAGTAATATATATCTTATGCTAATTTTAATGAAGGTTCTCTAAAATCCACAAACAACTAATCTTATCTACTAGTATATCATCTATACTATATATTAAAATAACCATAATTCAGGGAGGGAGTGAGAGGCACTGCTGATTACTTGAATATAGTTTGAAATTAGGGCATCTATTAATGGAGTAAATATACTAATAGGTAAAAGAAAATAAAAAGACACATAATATAATTTACTACATTAAATAGACTAATAGGTTAAGAAAAGATAAAAGAATCATAAAAATTCTTCATTAATATAGTTTTCCTTTTTTTCAATCCCTAAAATAGAAATCAGTGGATATTTTCTTAATGTATGCATGAGACATTATTGATATTCACATGTATGATATAAAAATTAATTATCGCTATAGCTCTATCATCCTATTATGGAACATGTTTGGTACATAGATGTATATCACACACTTTGTGATGACAGTGGGGGTACGTAGTTGGAATTGTTTTATTTATTATGTATCTTGAAGTGAGAGTTGACAGGATGTCGTGTGGATTTGATATATGATGGATAAGAGATGATTGGTTGTTTGGTCTGAGTCATGGTTGAAAGGCAGTTGCCTTTAATTGGAATAAGGATGACCACATGAGGAACGGGCTTGAGGGGTCAATAATAGAACTTCATTTTGAGATACATTCATTTGAAATGGCTAGTAGATATCTAAATAGGGCCAGAGAGTAGTCAGAAATGTCTAAAGTTCTGAAATTCAGGTGTGGTCTGCCTGAAATTTTGCATCTGGGAGTCAGAATATATTTTTTAAAGAGGTTCTGGCTGAAACTGGTTTGGCTCAGTGGACAGAGCATCGGCCTGCAGACTGAAAGGTCCCGGGTTTGATTTCGGTCAAGGGCATGTGCCTTGGTTGCAGGCACATCCCCAGTAGGGGGTGTGCAGGAGGCAACTGATCGATGATTCTCTCATATCGATGTTTCGAGCTCTCTATCCCTCTCTCTTCCTTTCTGTAAAAAATCAATAAAATATATATTTTTTTAAAAAGAAGTTCTGACAGTATGAGGACATGAGAATAGTTGCAAACAAAGAGTAGAAGACACTCTGGACTAGGAACATTTAGTGTGATTAGTGGGCAGTTAAAACAACCTACTTAGGATTAATGATACTGAAATTAGAGAACAGTTATTTATCTATTTATTTTTAGTCACATTCAGCTAAGCAGGTGCAGGCATGGATTTAACAGAATGTGATTTCATCAGGCCATGGTAATGATGGATGCTGACAATGATATTCTACATTGAAAAATCCAGAATAGTACATGTCACCTGGAAAATGCTCAATATTTTTTTTTAATTTATTGAGAAAAAGAATGTCTATTTACAAGTTATCTGCTATGTCTCAAATCAATATCAGGCCACAAAACATAACCCCACAAAATGTAGTCATGAGAAGAGAAAGATATCTTCTATATCAACTTTTATTTTACATTTCTTCCAGATGATGTAAATGCAATTCAGAATTAAAAAGATTAAATATTTATAAATGAAGACTTTTTATATGAATTTAACTTTATTGGATAACAAAATATAGTAAAAATAAATGTCTTTAAATTTGGTTTAATTAGTTCATTAGCAATATTTATACATAAAACAAATAACTTTTCATTCAAAAATATAATCCATTGGAAATACAATTTTGAAAACATTTAAAATTTTAATATTGACATGAATGATCTCCGAGTAAACTTAATTAATCATGTTTACTATGATATCTAATAATACTGTATAAATTATAAATGATATGACTCTACCAGATTTTATATGATATCATCTCTTTATTTAAAATGATGGTTCCTAGTAAATTAAGTCCAATGACACCCTAATAAATTAACAGTACTTTTATAATCATTGAAATATAATGAAAATTGGTTTGATCTCATACACAGAAAATATTATGGTGATTATCAGCCAGAAAGGGGGCTGGGAGGAAATAAGAGAGGATAAAGGGTATAAGTAAATGGTGTTGGAAGAAGATTTGACTTGGAGTGGTGACCATACAATAGGATATACAGATAATGTATTGTAGAATTGGACCCCCGAAACCTATACTATTTTATTAACAAATTTTATCCAATAAATTTGATAAAAATAGATATGAATATAAATAAGATATTAACAAAACAATTCAAATAACACTAAAATTACATTAAATGATTATCATTCTAGAATTTTCTTGATGAGGAATGAAGACTTGGATAAAGAAGTTTAATGCTGGTAGTCTTTTATTTTAATAAATTTTAAATATTAAGCTTTTATTTATTTATTTATTTTAAATATATTTTACTGATTTTTTTACAGAGAGGAAGAGAGAGGGACAGAGAGTTAGAAACAGCGATGAGAGAGAATCATCAATCAGCTGCCTCTTGCACACCTCCTAATGGGGATGTGCCCACAACCAAGGTACATGCCTTTGACCCGAATCCAACCCAGGACCCTTCAGTCTGAAAGCTGACACTCTATCCACTGAGCTAAACTGGTTCTGGCTAATACTGGTAGTTTTGATCCAGAATCTAGAAGTGTTTGGCAATCTGGAGAAGGGGCTATGTGTAAATTAAATAACAGTCCAGAGATGAAACATAATTTTGAAAGGTATTATAGGGAGTCAGAGAATACTTTGCTAAAGGAACTAAGTTCGCCTTGTCTCAGGATCCCTTGCTTTTTATTTAACACAACTTGTCCTAAGGCAAGGGGGAGATATACACATCAAAGTGTTGGGTTGGTACAGAATCCATTGTCAGATTGAGGAATTGCCTTTGGCTGTTCAGGTGGTTAGCCAGTAGGAGGTAATAATGGGTAGGTTAAGATGTCCTGAGCTGTCTGGCAGCAAGCAATCATCCTTTTCAGGTTTGGGGAAATGCCTTTAGCCATTCCCAACAGGCAATAACATATGTGATTCAGCCCTTGTTGAGTCCCCAAGTTCCATCAACCTTTCTATGAAATTCTTGCAATTATGAAATGCTGAATTCAGCATCCAGCAGAAGTTGGTGGATAGAAATATGGGTAAGTGAATAATCTGTGGTCGGGTAAAAAGATTGACTGACAGACTAATCAAGAGATAAAATTAATACAGAGTTGATGATTCTACACATGCTATTTTTAAGAGAAAGTATTTGATTTAAGTTTTGCATTTAACAGAATAAACCTTAGGGAAGCTGAAAGAACTGTGGAACCTTAAGTATATGTTTCTTCATTTCAACATATAATTTTGCTACTTTTCTATGAGTAAGAAACAGAGACCTGGAGCAATGTTAAATCTCCATAGTTATGATTTCTTTTAAATGATAGGTTTCAATTTTAGGCAGATTAATTGACTCCTGCTTTTAAAAATGAGGAAATTAGCATTCTTACGTATACTTTAGTTTTCACTTCCCATCCCTTAGTTTTGATTTTATAATTTTTATATTACAGTGTTATACCATTTATTTTATGTTTTATAAACAATAATTTTCTTTGAGGATACAGAGTTAGAAACATCAATGAGAGAGAAACATCAATAAGCTGCTTCCTGCACACTCCCTACTGGAGATGTGCCTGCAACCAAGGTACATGGCCTTGACCGGAATCAAACCTGGGACCTTTCAGTCCGCAGGCCTACACTCTATCCACTGAGCAAAACCTGTTAGGGCTAAATATATATATCTGATGGTTACCTACAAAACTAAACAGGTGTTTCCATATAACCTAGTAATTTTACCGTTAGGTTTTTTTACATAAAAACATGTTCACCATATTTATAGCAGCTTTTTTTTCATAATATCTCAAAACTGAAAATAATCCAAATATCCCTCAATGGATGATTATTTAAGCAAATGGTAGTGCATCCATACTACTTGGCAATAAAAAGAAATGAACTATTAGTCATGGTATAATCTGGGTGAACCTCAAGAAAACTGTGATGAGTGAAAAACAAACAAACAAACAAACACACAACAATATCAAAGGACACAGATGGCATGCTTTTATTAATACTAGAGAAGGGGGGGTGGTGTTGTCCCTCAGCCCAGCCTGCACCCTCTCCAATCTGGAACATCCCTCTCACAATCTAGGACTTCTGACTCCCAACCACTCATCTGCCTCTGCCTGATTGCTCCTTACTCCTTCTGGCTTCCAGCTTGATCAACCCCTAACTACTCCCCTGCCAGCCTGATTGATGCCTAACTGCTCCCTATCTTGTCCAATTTCCCCTAACTGCCCTCCCCTGAAGAACTGCCCCCACCCCTAACGGCCCTCCCCTGCAAGTCTGGGTCCCCCCCAGCTGCCCTCCCTTTCTGGCCTTGTCTGCCCCAACTGCCCTCCTCTATTGACCTGGTCACTCCCAACTGCCCTTCTATGCTTACCTGGTCACCCACAACTGCCCTCCCCTGTAGGCAATCTTGTGGTAGCCATCTTATGTCCACATGGGGGTAGCCATCTTTGACCTCATGGTAATGGCTATCTTGTATCTTGGAGTGACCGTCAATTTGCATATTACTCTTTTACTAGGTAGAATAACATTTGTAAAATAACTTAATTATCAATTTGAGAGCAGATTGTTTTTTTAAAAAAATATTTTTATTGATTTCAGAGAGGAAGGGAGAGGAAGAATCATGGAATGGCTGCCTCCTGCACGTCACCTATTGGGGACCATGTCAGAAGGTCAAACATGTCCCCTGACTGAGAATCTAACCATGATCTCCTGGTTCATAGATCAATTCTCAACCATTGCATCACACTGACCGGGCTTTATTTTTAAAGTAAGATAAATTGCATAACCTGTGTTTCAGAGTAATTTTTACTTTTCCATTTCTAACACAGGAGGCAAAATTTAAACATAGAGTGACATTTTCCTGGAAGAAGGTAGAAATTAAAGCACTGCTCAGGAATTTAGTTTCAGCATGAAATTCCAATCAACAATTTGATTACGTTTGAAAAAAAATCAAACTATTCTAAATGCCATTTTTCTTTCCTCACTGTGGTCTAATGTCTTTTTTAAAAAAACATTTAGCTAGGCAGACCCACCTGGATTCTACCTGTGGGGACATTCTAGGATTGATTTTTGTATTTTCTTAGTAAGCTCATTCTTAAGAATAAAATTATTCTATTACTGCTGTTTCTAAATACTTGAAAAACTGTGTCTTTAATAACTGATTTCTGATAATTTACAAAAATCAACCGTTATAGTTTTAGGTTATAATTTTCTCAGTGATGATAGTGTCATTGTGTGGATGGAAAGAGGGTGTGAAAAACATTCATTTTTAATTGTAACACCTGTTTTTCTTTTTCAATTACTTTGTTTACTGCTAAAGGGAATTAGAATTTAAAATTTGCTATTTATTTCTGGAATTCTTATAGAAATTCAAATATTATTCGATGGTGATAGACCATGCCTAACTGAATTAAAATTATATTTAAAACAAATGAGACGACTTATAGAATATTTGTTTTACAGATACTTATGTCCCAGTCATTCAATAAAAGAATGAATCTCCAGCCAGTGTAATGCCCCATTTTAAGAAACAAAAACCAAAAACATACAGAAGGAAAAATGGGAAAAGGCAGGCTGGGGCTAGTGAAACAGCCATTTTGGAACTGGCAGCAAGGTTGGAACAAAGAGAGGATACACCTACTATTAGATGTCAGGGGAAGAGGGTGTATTTATTTTCAGGATACATGCATCAATTTATTTTTTTTAAATGTAAATCTTCACCTGAGGATTTTTTTTCCATTGAGTTTTAGAGAAAGTGTCAGAGAGGGGCCATGGGGAGACAGAGAGAGAGAGACATCAATGTGAGAGGACAGATTGTTGGGTCCCTTGCTCGCCTGGACCAGGGACTGGTGCCTGAGGAACATGCCCTTGAATGGAATTGAAGCTGCATCCGTCCGGTCATCTGGCCAACACTCTAACTACAGAGCCAAACCTCAAGAGCCATAAATTTGTTTTTATAATTAAAAATGTGACTTTATATCTGTAAAATACACATGTATGTTTCTAAACAATTTGCTTAGAAAAATGTAGGAAATCTAGACAAGTGTTTTCTCATAGCTTTAACATAAATATTGAAATTCTCTTATAGTGTCACATTTCAAATTTCATCACGCTTTAGAGTTAGGAAATATTTTATGCTTCAGGTAAGATGTATAGTTCCCTTTGAAATCTTGGTGTTGGGAGCTCTGCTTCTCTGTAAAGGTGGGGATGTCAGACTTCCCAGCTTTAGCTGGTTTTCCTTCCTTCCTCCTTTCCTTCTTTGCATCCCATGTCTGCTACTCATGAGTCTACCTTCTCTCCGTTCCCAGCCCACAGCCTGCTCTAGAAATCCTGCTTCTCCAGCCCAGCCTGCCTCTCCCCTTCTTTTCTTGTTTTACTTACTTAGTTTTGTTTTTTTTTTTTTTTAACTGGGACACCATCCCACCGGAGATTCACTCTTTTGCTGAACAACTGGGGACATACACATCCCTAAGGCTGGAACTTTGAGGACGCACTTAGTCCCTGAGAGGAGACGGGCTGGCAAATAAATACTTAAGTTCCAGTGCCGCGGGCTGGCCATGTGGAAAGTATGAGATCCAGCAGCTAGAGAGCTGGCTCCGGAGGAGAGAGCCCGAAAACGCCTCCCAATAGAGACAAGAAAAGGTGTTTGTCTTGGGCCAAAAACGGGGGAAAAGCACAGCTGGGAGCAGACTCTCTTCTCTCTAGGAATGATGGGTAAACCCCCAGGTGTGCTGTGTTGTGGATAATGCTCTTGATGAAGATGGCTTTCAGTGGGAGACGCTAGTGTGAGGAAAATAAGAATAGAGAAAGAGGCTGGGAAGATTGGGAAGCACTTTGTTATTTCTCCCATTATACGCTTCTCTAGGTAATTTCAGCTTCTCCCTACACTTTCCATGCTCATGTTTATGTGAACGATCAGCATTTCCATGCTAGACATATTTTTTTAGGCTTTTAAAATTGATTCCCATTTCTCCTATTACCTCATTTTATTCTATTTTCACCAGTAATGAAGCTGTAGAGCAGACAATGTTTAATATAATTTAAGCCTCAATTGTCTCATTTGAAAAATGGTAATTAGCACCTAACATATGTTATTAGATTGAAGTGAACTCATAGATTTAAGTTGCTTAAGCAGTGTTTAAAATAGAGTAAATGTTTAATAAGTAATAGCTGTTGTTATTGTCATCATCATCACGTGTTTCACCTCTAATGAGATAGTAAGCTCTTTGAATACATGGGTTACTTCCATATCTTTTATGACTTTTAAGGCCAAACTTGAGATTTGATGAATAGCTAGTAAGTTTAATTTATGTCAAACTGGCTAGTAGAGTTTGATTTTCAAATTTTTTATACATGGCATATTTTTTTTCAAGTTGATTTTCATCATTTGATTCATGTTTATAGCTTCCTAGAATTACATTATTTTAAATATTAAAAAATGATATATATATATTTTGAATTGTCTTAATTTTACTTACACTTAACAAAAGGTACTTTGACAAACTGTTCTGTGTGTAAGGTAATAATACATCAATGTCAGAAAGAGAATCATTTTGGTTGATTTATCACCTCTATCTAAGAATGCTTCTGGTAGCCCCCGGGCCTGGGGCCCAGGCCAACCCTGCAGGCAAGGTGATGCTATTTGGTAAATCTGTGAGCGTGAGCCCTGCTTAACTGTATACCTCTGATATATCGTGATTGACACACTTTTATTATTTCCAGACTCCCCTCTTTTTCCTCAAAAGTGGTTTCTGAGTGCACATGAACATACCCCGGGGAACTTTGAAATGAAGGAAGAACGGGGAAGGACTGGCATTAGGTTTTAGAAGCTCTGCAGATGATCCGCATTGGGTCTGAGGAGCACTGCCCGCCCCGCCCACTCCTCCAAAAACAATACACCTGTCTCTCTCCACCCTCACCTTGGGAGCTCCGGGCGAGGGTGAAATAGGCCTGATGGGAATAAGTACCAAGAGGAAGGCTTTCTTTTCTCTGTTCCTGGGGACTCAGACTGCAGCATCCTCTCTTCCCTGTGTCCCCATCCAGAGTGCTGGCCTGCCCTGCAGATTTCAGCCTTGTCAGTCGGTGAGTCAGTTTCTTAAAATAAATCTCTCTGTCTCTCGCTCACACTCTCTCTTTCTAGAGATAACAGTTCATTTCTTCAGAGAAGGCTAATATGCAGCCTTATCTTTCAACCTCAGAGCCCAATTGACAGATACGCAAACCACATCTTGGAAAGATGAAGTAGCTAATTAAAGACCATGTGTTTTGTTTAAACGTATGTCTGTCTGACTCGGAAGATAGAGCTTCGCTCATACGCCTTTATGGCCAGAGAGCACATTTGGGAAGAATGATGTGACGTGGTACAGGTTAAAATGAAATAGACTTGTAGTGTTCTAAGATGTAATTAAAGTGCTGTGCACTCTGGTGCTCAATCCCACCAGAGGATTTGAATTCTAGTGACTTGCTTAGAGGAATTGGCCCTTCAATGCATCCCTCTTCCTTTTTTTAAAAAATATTTTTTGAAATAGATTCTTATTTATTTTAAGAGAGGAAGGGAGAGGGAGAGAGAAACAGAAACATCAATGATGAGAGAAAACCATTGATCAGCTGTCCCTTGCACAGGGAATAGAGCCCACAATCCAGGTTATATGTCCTGACCGGGAATTGAACTGTGACCCCCCCTGGTTCATAAGTTAACATTCCACCACTGAGCCACTCTGGCTGGGCTGCATACCTCTTCTTCTTCTTCTTTTTTTTGTTAAATATTTTATTGATATTTTATAGAGAGGAAGGGAGAGAGATAGAGAGCTAGAAACGTCGATGAGAGAGAAACATCAACCAGCTGCCTCCTGCACACCCCCAACGTGAGATGTGCCCACAACCAGTGTACATGCCTTGACCGGAATCAAACCCGGGACCTTTCAGTCCGCAGACCGATGCTCTACCACTGAGCCAAACCGGTTCGGCTGCATACTTCTTAACACAAAACACACTCTCACTCTCACTCTCACTCTCTCTCTCTCTCTCTCTCTCTCTCTCTCTCTCTTTTTTTGGTAACGGCATATTAATTTCCAGTATTGCCAACTTGCAAACTGTGAAAAACCTAAGAGGTTGGTTAATAGGGTTTAAACTAAAACAAAATGCTTACATATGAAGAACTACCTTGGAACTAATGGGATTTCTAGAAGCACCATTTCTCTCATATATGCTTTGCTTATTATATAATTTTTACCCGTATATGCGAATAGTCCATTTTTACAGCTTTTGTGCTGATAGGAAGCAACCTTGTATTTAGTAGCTGCCTCCTGGAACCGAGGTGCTAATTATCTCTTTCACACACTCAAGCTATAGGCCAGGGGCATGAAAATCCCCCAGGTGGAGCCAGGCCGGCTTTTTGCCATCTGTTACTCAGGTGCTCCCAGCACCTACCTTCCTCTTTGTTCTCATTATCCTCCCCATTGTTCTCATTTGGAATGGCATTTACATTTTTATTAAATTGCAAAATAACAATAAAGACCTAAACATACCCTTAGAGGAAAAAATAGTTAATCATGACAGTATTGTACAATCTCTCCTCATCTTTATTAAGTTTCTCAGGGTCCTTGTTTGGGTGCGTGTTTATAAATGCACGCTTGCTTTGTAATTAGTTATAAAGCCATAAAAAGTCTCCTGGTTAAAGCTATTGACTGCGGGCTTATTCCTTGATCCTTTATAAAAAAACAAAAAACTTTAAAAAGTGCTGCCTCTATTAAAATGAGTTCATAAAGGGGTGGTGTGAGGATCAAAACACTTACATTCGAGTCTTAGGTAATTTTTAATAAGTTGAAAACATATTTGTACACACACACACACACACACAAATGCAATTGCTTTCATACTCTTTTATGTATTTCTTCTGGGGAATTTGAATAATTACCTTAATACACTAGTGACTGGCATATTATAGTTGAATAATAATGTCTAAACAATACAACATGGATTAAACCAGCCCTTACTAAAGCAAATTTTGTGTATGTCCCATGCCTCCACTCTTTCCCACCTCAAATAAGCCAGTATACATGTTACCACGGAATAACATATCTACAGGATGGTAAATGTTATGGTAGATTTCCTGTCACTATAACTCACAGGTTTAAAGTATGAGTAGCCTAGGGTAAAAATGACCTTTCTTTGGGGTGAGTCCAAAAAGTATGACTTCCTGTGCCCTTGCACGGTCATGAGTTTTCGGCACCCCCAAAGGGTGGCTTTCTCCTGGGATGTTTTCATTTCCATTTTTTCCCCAAACAACAAAGAGCAAAACCTGTTAGGTTTGAAAGAAAACAGGAAACAGAACAACAGGGAGTTTTAAAGAAAGTTTATTCCCCGGTAATGGACGGGGAGCCATCACTGAGGTAGAGAGATCAGAATTAGGGGGACAGGAAATTGGAACCCTACAGGGCTAATGGAGGTCTGCCTCCAAAAAGCTGCACGTGTCTCGCTTGGAGTCCTTCTTAAAGGACGGAAAGGGAGGGGGTTGGGCCCAGGGTGGAACAGGAAGGGATGGGCCCCAAGGGCACTCTGGCCCGTGTTAATTGGTGGTTCACTGTCTTGGAGATGTCCCTTTGTCAGTTGCCAGTCATGTTGTTAGCTCCACCCACCAGTTTGGGAGGCGGGAGAACCTTTCAAAACCAACTTTCTAAGCTGAACAATGAAAGCACACCATTTTCCACTTTGTATATATTGATGCTAATAAAACAAATGAAAAAGAAAAAAAATAAAGTATGAGTAACAAACTTAATTTGTTATAGAAAATTAGGCTGATCCCTTTCAGTCTGAAATTACTGAATTTTACTTCAGGTAATAACCAATTTTCTGCCTTTTAGTGGTTGGTTTGGTTTTGCCACTGGGTCCAGAAACTTTTATATTTTATATTCAATTGCATTTCCCCACTTGTTTGCTCATCTTGGCTCATATGTAGACACACACATGTGGCAGCTATGGAGAGTTAAGGTTTGGCCTCAGATCAACATATATTATGTATACATCCATGCGCAATCAGGAAACAAGAGTCTTCTATAAATTTCTCTTATTTAAAACAATATATTGGAAATTATAAAATGCAGACTTTGTAACACCGATGATTCTTTGTGCATTTTGTATATTCTTTAATTCTTTGCATTTACTATGGCTGGTAAGCTCAGCAGCCTTCAAGGCTTATTAAATCTGCCAAAGCTTTAAGAAATGAATAGATATATTGGTGAAACCAGACTTTGTACTGATCACAGAAGACTGCAAATGTAATCAACCCTGACCTAAGGAAAAACAATGCTGAGGTTAAGATTGAATAGGTACAGTACACTTAGCCATGTGGCTTTCTCAGGCAGTTTGAACCTCATGGTGCTTTACCCACACCCTCTTTGCTTTTATATTAGCAACATGACATGGCAGTGTTACTGTGAGGCCAATTAGGAATGCTTTAAAGCAACACTGGAAATGCTGACACTCCTTAGCTATATTTGGAATTTCTAAAAGTTCCTGGCCAGTGAAAATTTTTATTACTCTATAAATTACTTTCTAGAGTGTGTGAATTACATTTTCATCTTTACTTGCCAATTGTATGTCTGTGAGGTACCAGAGGGGATTATCAGAGAGCCATGGTTAATTGGCTATCCAACTCCCTCAACTAAAAAATAACTATACTAAAAAATAAATCCTAAGATCATTAAAACTATGTTTTTAGAGTTGTGTTCTCATATTACATTTTAAAAACTTATAATTATTATTATAATTATTATTATAATTATTGTTATAATTATTATTACCAATGTTGTCCTATAAAGGGGATATTTGAATTTCATATTTGGGGTATCTTGTTAAAGAACCTCCGTAGGAATGTTACCATATTTGCCGGCTTATAAGACGACTTTTTGGCCCTGAAAAATATGCCTCCAAGTGGGGGGTAGTCTTATACGGCGAGTATATAACAAACTCTGTATTTTGAGTGGAAATGTTAGGGGGTTGTCTTATACGCCCAGTCTCTTATACGCCGGCAAATACGTATTTTTCAGGGCCAAAAAATCGTCTTATACGCCGGCAAATATGGTACTTGTGTGTGTTTTAAAAATGAGCTCCAGAGGTTGGCCTTCCAGGAGACAGTCTGGCAGATGTTCCAATGACATCTTGTCAGTATTTTTCCCAAGTAAGTAGAACATGCTTTGAACAGAAGTTATGAAGACTTTAAAAGAGGTTTGTTTGAAGGGGTGAGGGGATGTATACCAAGGAGTCTCCTAACTAGACTCCTTGCTGTAAATTATCCCTGAAAATATCAGAGAGGAGGGAAGTGCAAGAATGTAGCCTTGAAAGTAGCTTATCTTGTCTTGCAGTTTGAACAGATGAGCTGTCTGAATCAGAGGAGCCAACAATTCTGAGGTGATTCCCATAAATTGTGAAAGGCTATAGCAAAAAATAAATAGATAAATAAATAAATAATAAGGAAAGGCCTGTTTTCTGTCCTTACAACAGAAATATTTTAAAATATCTTGATATGAACATTCTCTTTGGCTAACATAGAATAATAGGGACTGGGTTTACCTTCCCAGTTACTATTCTGAGAGTTAGGAAGCAGCGCATGCCTGGGTTGTGGGCTCAATCTCTCCCCCTCTCTTTTCCCCTCTCTGAAATCCATAAAAAAACTTATTTAAAACAATTAAAATAGATTATTTACAATAGAAACAAACCTAGGTATAAACC
This sequence comes from Vespertilio murinus, assembly GCA_963924515.1. NCBI lineage: Eukaryota > Metazoa > Chordata > Mammalia > Chiroptera > Vespertilionidae > Vespertilio > Vespertilio murinus. The sequence continues at coordinate 28,530,119 of OZ004714.1, read as the reverse complement.
ATTTGACTATGTCATTATTACACACTCTTGCATGCAAGTCATAAGCAAGACTTATGAATGAGTGTTTAGAAGGTTCTATTGAGTTTGAGTTATGCTACATTGAAAGGGAAAAGCTATTCAGAGATTAATGATGTTAATGTTTAGGATTTGTGATCAAGTCAAATAGAAGTTTAACTTGCATGATTTATTTAAAGCCAGCTAAAGTTGGCAAATAGATATGGGAAATTTAGTTTTATTAAATTGAAAACATACATAAAAATTCTACAAGATTTACATTTAACCTAATATATATATATATATATATTTTTTTTTTTTTTTTCTAACATGCCAAAGTTGTATATGCTTATAGGCATGTGTATCCAAAAATTCTTTGCCTCACTCAAGTTATTAGATCACTAGTAATCTAGTAAGCCTGCACTTTCTTAGTACCTAAAATAACCTAAAAGAGATAACTGTTTCCTAAATTCTAATCTAATAAAAGTAGTTACTTAGGTGATTTATTACTATAATTACCCCTACAGCCACATTCAGTGCATAGACTCTAAATGTAATTATTCCTTTGATAATGACTATGGGAAATATATTTAAGTTGAATTAATAATAAATTAAATAGTTGTGGAATATTATTCGGTGTATCAAAATAACCTCTGTATCAAATTAATGATAAACAGCAAAGCAAAAAGGCCATCTGTGTGACAGTTTAATAGGTAGGACTAAGCTCTCAAAAGTTGTGCTTCTTTTGATCATATTTACAATTGAATAGGTACAACTTGGTTATTTTTAAAAAATATATATTTTAATGATATTTTACAGAGAGGAAGGGAGAGATAGAGAGCCAGAAAGAATCGAACCCAGGACCCTTCAGTCCGCAGACCAACGCTCTACCACTGAGCCAAACCAGCTTCAGCAACAACAACTTGGTTATTTTAATAAAGATAGCTGGCAACTAAAAGAATGAGCACAGTTGTATGTATTTAGGGCTCTAGATAAGTTTGACACCTCTACATTGTGTACTCGTGGTCCCATCCCAAGTCCTGATAGATGCCCTAGTCATGTCTTCACATGATCACATATACATGTATTTTTAAAAATACATGTTACTAAGTTTTTACAGAGAGGAAGGGAGAGGGAGGGAGAGTTAGAAATATTGATGAGAGAGAATCATGGACCAGCTGGGCACATCCCCAGCACACTCCTACTGGGGGATGTGCCCACAACCAAGGTACATGCCCTTTTCTGGAATCAAACCTGGGACCCTTCAGTCCTCAGGCTGACTCTCTATCCACTGAGCCAAACCGGTTAGGGCACATATATGTATTTCTTATATTCAATTTGTAAAATATTATTTATTTTATCATTCAAATAAATACTCATTTCATACCTATATTTGTTTTTATAACTTTGGTCTTTTACTTATAGAGAATACCCTCAAATTAGGATAGTATAAATTCTCCAAACCTGAATTTACCTCTGATTATGTATATAAATTGTGAGACAAACATTTCTATTTAACTGCATAACATATCTTCCTCCTTACTTATTAATAGAACATGGATTTTATTTGGGGATGAAATATATTTCATTGCTGTTAAAATTATATATAACATAATTTTGGCTGAAAATCCCAAACAGAATTTTTCTGTGTATCCTGAAAAGTCAAGGAATAAAAGCAACTTCTTTCTTGTTGTTTCTTATTATTTCTGCCTAGAAGTCCAAGGCAGTGGATGGAAAAGTTTTCTCACCATGACACAACTACAAGTTTTAAAAAAAACTCATACAAATCAAAGAGAGAGAGGGGATATGGAACATCAAAGAGATACTACACCTATATTGTTGATTTTTAGTCCTATCCAATGAATGTCCATTGGTTAAGTCAGTGCAGCTGGAATGCTGTACCAATCTGTACAAACTTTTATTTAACTTGTTGGTTATTCTATTTTGATACTCTTGATTTGATGTGCAAAGATGTTAATAGTCCAAATCAAGCTAGTTTATGTTAATTGAATGCAGAATATAATCACAGGGTAAATACAGAATTATACTACTGCTCCCTTATACTAACTACCTTGAAGGGAAAATGTTCTGACTTTACAGGATAATGTAACTTACTGGCTTGCTTCTTTGCCTCTAAAGTATTGTGAAATATGGTAGCAATCAAACAATGCAGAAGGAGAGTTTGAAGGAACTTGCTTTGTTCATCATGCAATGGGCTTGGGGAGGATGAATTCAAATTCTAAGCAAAGTTATAAGCAGAACTTCTTCTTCTTCTTTTTTTTGTGTTAAAGAGCCAGCCCTATGTGCACTTAGTGGTTGTCTCAGTGCTGGCCTTGAAAACAATACAATTCTATCCAATTAAAAAATGCACCTGGTATTGAGATTGTGGGCATATCTGCCTTGTTTCCCTGAAAATAAAATATCATCTCAAAACAAGACCTACTTACAGGTTTCCTTCTGAGTAAAATATAAGGCATCCCCCGAAAATAAGGCCCCCAGACTCTGTCTCAGATTGAAAACTAATTTACTGTGTCATTTTGATTGGGAGAAAATCACTGACAGTTGCATTGCAAATGCACCGCAAGAGGCTACCTTGACAATAAGTACTCATTTAAAGACAGTGCTATTGCTAAACATGAGAGATTTGGTCCACTGATTCTGAAAGAAATGGAGTCACAAGAAATTCACCAGAAAACTCAGGAATTGGATTGTTATGATATTCCAGAAGATGACATGATTATCATTGAATAAATGAGTAAATTCTTGATACTGTAGGATTCACAGTTTGTCTGGTTTGTGTTGACAACTACCGTACTACCATACCATATACAGGTAATAAATTTTCTTTATTTTCATTTAATAATAAATGTGTACCGTATTCTTCTTCATGAAAAAATAAGACATACCCTGAAAATAAGACCGAGTGCATCTTTGGGAGCAAAAATTAATATAAGACTGTCTTATTTTCGGGGAAACAGGGTCGTATCTGGCCTTACAAGGTCAGACAGCTAAGTTTATCTTCATCATTCTGCAAATAGGCTAAAGAAGACTAGAAAGCAACGTTTTATCTAAGAAGAACTACAGAAAATTCCAAACAGCAGTTTGTTACAAAATTGGGGTTTTCCTTCCAGAACCTTTAAAAAGAACTAACTGCCTACCCCTGGAAGAGTGCAGTCATATGGAGTCTACCTGCATGTGGTGCTCTCATGGCTGTCCTGGCCAGTGATTTCAATAAAACCTTCCCTGCTTTTTTAATCAATTATCAGCCTCCGGTGGTCTTATTTTGAACCTACGGTTCAACCCCAAACAATTAAAAATGAAAAGAGTTAAGTTTATAACCAAATTTACTGTAATATCAGTTACATTATATGGATAAGATAAATTAAAAAGGACCATAATATTTTGTTCAAATATTTTGCCCTGGAATGCTTTAATGCTGTTAAATGTGTAATAGGCCAGGATGGATATTTTAAAATTCTGCTCCATTACTAAAAATTTGGGAAACTAAAATTAACTCAAAGGAGTGGATATTAGTGCCATGCAATTCAGCTCTCTCTATATATTTGTATTTGTATGGCTGTGTTTTGGCAAGTATTGGATTTAATTCTTAATTTTAGACTAAAGGAAAGTTTTTAAATCCAAATATCTCTTATTTCACCACATTAACAAGTACTGACAACAAATGTTAACACATTTGGTACATATTGACAAACTGAGCAAAGTACCATTTTTAATTAAGCTATCAACTTGGCATCTGTGTTAAAGACGATCAAATTCTGAAGAGAAAAATGTGGTGCAGAGCAATATGTGATATGGCTTTTTACTACCACTTTGTATATTTTTATAATTTTGGATGCTAGTCACCAGTAGAGTATTGAAAAGAAAACTTTACCCCATCTTTCTTTGTCTTTAACGGAGAGCCTATGTCCTATGACTAATTTACCATTCCTTCTGGTATTTTGCTCAGCAAGATTGATAAAGCCTCAGGCTCTAATTATCAATTTACTCAGGAATTTTACAAGATGAAGTGTTAACAGAACCAGTCTTGACAATGTTATCAATGGTTTCAGTTTTTTTTTCTCTCTGTAAAATCTGAAAATGACACCAAATTGTGGTCAGAATCAGGCAAAGCTGTCAAATTAGGCTCTGCTTAGGCATATCTTATCCTTCATAATTCAGGTCGCGTTCAATGAGAATTTCAAATATTCTGTTTTCATTTAAATGTGTGTTTTTAAATATTGTGTGATTGATGGTATGGATTGAAAATATTCTAGAGAAGGTGTTATTCCCACTTGTGTAATCACTCACAATGACTGCTTCATACTTTGCCAGGGTGACACCTTCTAACACAGCACAGGATAAAGAAACTGGGGAATTTAAAAATTTACTATAAAATGTTTTAAAAAGAGGATAAAGAAAATAAATGATCATAATATTGTCTTTTTGTTGTTGTTGCTGCAAAAAGCTGTATTTGTTTCCATTTGGCCCAATGCATGGGAGAGGGCTTGAGGGTGGTTAAAAGAATGGCTAGCAGTTTCGGGGGAGAGGCTCAGATAAGAGCCAGACAACATGGGAATGCAGAAGGGCCTCTCAAAGACCTCTGGACTCCAAAGGCACCTACCCTGTTTCCCTGAAAATAAGACAGTGTCATATATTAATTTTTGCTCCCAAAGATGTGCTAGGTCTTATTTTCAGGAGATGTATTATGTTTCCATGAAGTGGGTCTTATTTTCAGGGAAACACAGGTAGCTGTGGTTGAGGGTAAGCCTTTCAGATACTCAGCCTGGGGGCCTGACCAGCTGTGGAGCTGAGCCAGGTGTTGCCCCTCTTCTTGATGAGTTTCACTTGTTCACCCAGGAAGTGGTTCTCCCGGAAGTCACAGAGCTGAGAGTCTACTGGGTAGAACCAGGGCCTGCAGCTCCCAAAGGGCCTGGCCAGGTTCCATGGCAGCTTCCACGGCGTCCTGAGTTTTGCCCACTCATTCTGGGGAGGCTTCGTCGCACCTGGTTTTGCACCTTTAAGAGATGCTCATTGTCCTCGCGCTTCCTCTCAGCCAACTCTCTCAGAAGAAGTGGCCACACCCTTCAGAGCCTCATTGTCCAGGGGAAATAGAAGCCCAGAGAGGTAGGTGTGGGAGGCCCACAGCCTCCACCTTGGAGGAAAAATTCGGAATAATATGTGAGCTCATGGATGTTTGGCAATAAAGAGTTAAGGTAGAAAAACGACAGTGGGTTGGCTGGTCTTGCAGGTGGTTCTGAAGGCGGGGACTGGATAAGACGCTGGGGAGTGGCCAGAGGCTGGAAGAATGGGCGTCCCTGGGTCTGTTCCCTCCAAACACCATTGAAGTCGGAGACAGGTCTGGGATCGCCAAGGGCACCATCGTCTAGATTTTTCAAACAGGCCCACTATTGATTATAATTTATACTTTATCATATTTGTGGGGTGCTTTCTCTATAAATATGTCCATAGGTTAATTTTGAATTAACAGGTCATTAATAAGTACTTCTATTTTTGATATAGGCAAATGCCCTTCAAAAAGGTTTACACAAATTTGCATGCACAGCAACAATACATGAGAATGTGCAGTTTTTACTTTGGTATTAAAAAGAAAGTAGGCAAGTTTACTGGTTTACTTTTTAAAATAACATATTTTTATTGTTGGAAGTATTACAGATCCCACCCCCCTCCCCCGCTTTTCCCCCCCAACGTTGACTCCTAGCCTGCCACCACTCCTCACCCCAGGCTTCCACCACCCTATGGTCTGTGTCCATGGGTTATGCATATGTGCATATAAATTCTTTGGTTGATCTCTTCCCACCCACCCACCCCCACTTTCCCTCTGTGAGTCATCAGACTGTTCCATGTTTCTGTCTCTGGATCTGTTTTGTTCATCACTTTGTTTTGTTCATTAGATTCCACATAGGAGAGAGATATGTGATATTGGTGTTTTCTCTGTCTGGCTTGTTTTGCTTAGCATAATCCTCTCCAGGTCCCTCCATGCTGTCTCAAAGGGTAAGCCATCCTCCTCCTCCTCCTCCTCCCCCTCCTCCTCCTCCTCCTCCTTCTTTTTCTGCTTAATAATATTCCATGGTGTAAATGTACCCCAGCTTTTTTTATTCAATCATCTACTACTTGGGCTATTTCTAGATTTTAGCTATTGTTAATTGTGCTGCTATGAACATAGGGATGCATATAGTGTTTCTGATTCCTTTTTTAGTTTTCCTAGGACATATTCCTAGAAGTAGGAACACTGGTGCCCATGTTCACTGCAGCATTATTCACAATAGAAAAGACATGGGAACAATCTGATTGTCCTTTAATGGACACATCCAAAAAAGTGGTATATATATGCAATAAAATATTCTTAAAGTTGGAAATCTCAATATGCATAAACCTGGATTGACTAGCTGATTCCCCAAACTAGACTTAACTGTAAATCAATTTATATGAAAAATCAGATGCAGAATTTAGCAAAGGAAAATGGCCAAGAAACTATACAAGGGTGAAGAAGAGGTAGGGATGAGGAATGAGGTAGGAGCTGAGAATTGACTACAGAGGTTGGTTTTGAGTATATTTCATGGGCAAAAAGCCTTCTAGTTATCTTCTTTTCTCTTAAACTTCTAGGGATACAGGTCTTCATGCATGTGTAGGTGTCTTTCAAAACCACTGGAGCAAGGAAACAATTTTTAAGAAAGATATTTCTTTATTGATTTCAGAGAAAAAGGAAGAGGGAGAGATAGAAACATCAATGATGAGAGAGAATCACTGATCGGCTGCCTCCGGCACGCCCCTACTGGGGATCGAGTCCGCAACCCTAGTGCCCTTGGCCAGAATTGAAACTGGGACCTTTCAGTCCACAAGCTGACTATCCACTGAGCCAAACCAGTCAGGGCAGGAAACATTTTTTTTTAAATTTGCATTTCAAGTCAAGACAACTGTTAGCATTGCCAGAGGGCAATTAACCAACTCATCCACTGGCTGATCATTTCATGTTTTCAGGTGAGATGTGCCAACAATCACCTTTACAGAATGCAGAGAAAGGGAAGCTGAAAACGAAGAGCTGAATACTTTATATGCAATAATACATCAGCCAGCTGAACCCTAAAAACTCAACTCTAAGAATAATTTTCTTTTTTTTTGGTGTGAACATGGGTACATGTAGAGGAATATATCTTTATTTGTATAGTTAATAGAATCAAATATAAGTTCAACAAAACGAAGAGATAGTGGTTTAAATTTCTCGAAGCTCCTGCCCACTGCTGATCTTTACTGTCCTGTGTTCCACGGATGAAATCTCCCTATGCAGTTAATACTTTAAATATATATCTACCTCTTTCTGTCAGGGATAGAATTGGTGATATAAAGGTTGACATTTTGATATGTTCTTTATCCCCAAGTTTTTGTGGCTGTAAATATACTCATTAAATGATGCTAAATGAGGTTGTTTTGTTTGATGGTGGATATATTTGTTGTTTGGTTTTATTTCATAAGTATTTGTCTCAAACTCAAAGGGGTTAAATTTTTAATGCAGTATTTCAGATTCTTGGTTACATTCCACAAAGGGACAAAAAATGCATTTCAATTATTTTCGGAACATTAGGATAACTTATTCACTGTTTCAACTTGTGCTTATGTCAGGTTAAAAAAGGAAACTGGAATCTATAATCCTTGTAAAAAAAATTGGAACATAGTTAAATATAAAGCAAAGCTCCCTAGGTGAATTTAGGATATGACAAACACTCTAACCTTGGCCTATATCTGTCCTCTGGAGTCCTGTTATCTTTACATTTTCCTGAGTTAGTTTTTGGCTTTGGGTCAAGATGACATGCAGGCCAACATATGAATAATTAGCTTCAGAGAAATGGTGAGCTACACTCCAGTGTTTGAGTTTTAAGAAGCATTCCCAAGATGCAGTTTCAAAGGTACTATTTGAAATAACCATGCGGTCATTTTTCAAAACTTGGCCCTCTTTCAAAGACATCATTGAATATATTCCATCATAGTGTTCTTGTGTCTAACACCTAGAGCATGCAATAACTGAAAGTCAAATATATCTCCGTCAATAATATCAAATGTTTGAGATACTGAAGATATATGGAGTAATATTAACATTTTAATACATTTACTCCCAGCCCACATAACTTTACAAATATAATCTCATTCTTAGATATCTAGGAATGTGTTCCAGTGTCTTGCCTTTACTGAAAATAAATAATAGAGACATATCTGGGGAAAAATAGCTAACACTGTGCGATTCTAAGTCTTTAAAAAACAACCAGACAGTCCGTAAGCATAGACAAATACATACTGTATTTGCCGGTGTATAAGACGATTTTTTGGCCCTGAAAAATATGCCTCCAAGTGGGGGGTAGTCTTATATGGTGAGCATATCACAAACTCTGTATTTTGAGTGGAAATGTTAGGGGGTCGTCTTATATGCCCAGTCTCTTATACGCCGGCAAATACGGAATTTTTCAGGGCCAAAAAATCGCCTTATACGCCGGCAAATACGGTAGCTACCTAGATACCTCCATACAGTCATATACTTTTTGTTTAGCTTTTCAGAGAATGTAGATTTGTTGGCTCCACAACAGAGCGAGGCATCATTGTTGTTTTTATCCCAATCATTTTGGACCAAGAGAATTATTTTTAAACTCCTTGATAGGACTGTCAGTGATTTGTGTGTTTATGGAAGAGAGTACTTGACAGTATATGTTAAAACCTTGATGTGCCACAGTATAAACACACACTTTTCTTTCAGAGGCAGATGGGGTGTGAAGGGAAAAGGCAGTATGACCTAATTAAGAGAGCATGGGCTCTGGACTTAGGAAACCTGTAGTTGGTGTCGAGCTGATTCCTACCAGCTGATTGGCCTGCAATGCCACATTTACCTCTCACATCTCCCTTTCAAGACTATCATGCACCTCAGAAGTAGCTTATGTTGCAGGCTTTGGCCCTCACTAGCTATATAGTAGGTGCTTGTTCTTTCATCTTCCCATTTCTTTAAAATATCCCCCCTTGTATTATTTGAGACCTGAAACAACAATTTTATGCCAGAGGAGTTAGTGGGAACCAACCGCTTTTTAGTGTTTATGACACTGATAGAAGCCTCTTCAGACAAAGAATGATTGCTCAGCATATACCTTGGCAAACAACCAGGAACACATCTGAAGTTGAAGAGAGAATATTGAAGTGGAAAGTATATACTCCTCTTAACAGACCATATCAATACTCATGTCTAGCTGTGGCTGGTTTGGCTCTAATGTAGCATTGGCCTGTGGCCTTAAGGGTCCTGGGTTTGATTCCGGTCAAGGGCACATGCCTGGATTGCAGGCTCGATCCCTAGTAGGGAGGTTGTACAGAAGCCAGCCAATCAATGATCCTCATCATTGTTGTTTCTCTCTCTCTCTCCTTCTCTCTCTCTCTCTCTCTCTCTCTCTCTCTCTCTCTCTCTCTCTCTCTCAATTCCTCTCTGAAATCAATAAAAATGTATTAAAATACTCATGTCTATATAATAATAATTAGTTAACAAAAATTCCTGTGAATTTGAATAGTTGACCAGCGTGAAGAAGACAATCCCAGAACATTTGGTGCCTTGGATTATTTTTATTTAGCCCCAAAATTATTCTGGTCTTTTGGCTCTAGAGGAGGATGCATGAGAGGGCTCAAATGCATGGAGATCAACTCTTTTTTTTAAAATAAATATATTTTATAGATATTTCACAGAGAGGAAGGGAGAGAGATAGAGAGTTAGAAACGTCAATGAGAGAGAACATTGACCAGCCGCCTCTTGCACACCCTTTACCGGGGATGTGCCCATAACCAATGTACATGCCCTTGACCGGAATGTAACCTGAGACCTTTCAGTCCGCAGGCTCTACCACTGAGCCAAACCAGTTTCGGGAAGATCAACTCTTAGGTGCTCTCTGACAGTGTAGGGGTGCCACCACTATGCAGGGGCTGCTGGCTAGTTCTAATTGTGCTCCTCTTGTCTTAAACCATCTCCTGAGACCGAGGCTGATTTGTTAACCAAAGTGATAGTGCCTCTCATCACTGACAAATATTTTATTTCTTCAGACTATTTGACAATATGATAAGCTTTTCCTATGTATAAAAGAGCCTGGGAAATAATTACATTTTATGATTGAACTGAGCTGTCCATTCCCAGTTGTCTCAAGTTTCATTTTTTTGGAGGGAGATGGACTTCCTTCGTCCTGGCAACCTAACTGCATTTTCCAGGTTATATTTGAGCATAGTGTCTACATTATGCACTTAGCTTAATGTTAGGGAGCATTATTGTATCTTCCCTCAGCACTCTAAAAGGAATAGATATCACTTCTACATAAGCAAATGTTAAAATGGAGGGGAACTATTTTAAGCGAGGTTTTTAGGCGTTTTGTTTATAACTCCCTATACTCAGAAATGCTTGTGTTAAAAACACACTGACTTATCTAATGATGCTGTCAGGTTCTCATTAATATATTGGGGAGACTTGGGAGTAAAATTATGGAGAATGATTTATGATGGAAATACTCCTTTAGAAAAAAAAATATGGGGAGAAACAAAATTTGTAACCCAGACGTTTTTGGGTTCACCTTTTCTTAAAATGAGAATCCTAGAAGATACCAAATGTTTCCATCCAGTTAAGAATAATTAAAAGATGTGCTGATAGTCCTTCGAGGTTTCTGAAGTCCTTAAAATTAATACGGAAGTCTATTATTTCCCCTATATTTTGTGCTCAGTAAAAACATTTTTACTGATGCTATCATTTTTGTGTGGCCAGGTTTATATCCAACTTAGTTTCATTTCTTGCTCTTTATTTTTATTTTTTATTTTTTTGTTGTTGTTGAGAATTTTTCAGATATCCCTCATTTTCCCTCTCTACCCTGCTCATGCCCCACCCCAGGCCTTTACCACACTATTGCATGTCTGTGTTCATGTTCTATGCATATATGCATGCAAGTTCCTTGGTTAATCTCTTCCCCTCATCCCTACTACCTCTGAGATCTGTCAGTCTGTTCCATGTTTCTGGGCTTATTTTGTTCATCAGTTAACTTATTTGTTAGATTCCACATATAAGTGAGATCATGTGATAGTTTTCTTTCTCTGACTGCCTTATGTCACTTACCAACATGATCTCCAGATCCATTCATGCTGTCTCAAAGAGTAAGACATCTTTTTTTTTATAGCGTCATATAATTCCATTGTATAATGTACCACAGCTTTTTTATCCACTCATCCACTGATGGGTACTTGGACTGTTTCCAGATCTCAGCAATTATAAATTGTGCTACTGTGAACATAGGAATGCATATAATCTTTTAGAATGGTGTTTCAGGATTCTTAGGATATATTCTAAGGTGTGGGATTCCTGGGTCAAATGGCAGTTCCATGTTTAGTTTTTAAGATTTTTAAAAAAAATGTTTTGCACAGTGACTGCACTGTTCTACATTCCCACCAAAAGTATACATCCTCACCAGCACTTGCTGTTTGTTGATTTATTGATGGCAGTAGACATTCTGGCAGATGTGAGGTGTTATTCTCATTGTGGTTTCTATTTGCATCACTGTGATAACTAGTGATGTTGACTGTTTTTTCCTATGTCTATTGGCCATTTCTAAGTCCTCTTTGGAGAAGTGTATTTTCAGATCCTTTGCCTATGTTTAATTTGGTTTCTTGTCTTCCTTTTATTGAGTTGTGTGACTTCTTTATATATTTTGGAAATTAACCCCTTATCAGATGTATCGTTGGTGGATATGTTCTCCCATCCAGTGGGTTCCATTCACATTCGAGGACGGTTTCCTTTGCTGAGCAAGAGCTTTAGGGTTAATGTGGTCCCATTTGCTCATTTTTTCCTTTGTCTCTCCTCCCCTAGGGGATGTATTGGCGACAATTCTGCTCATGAGATGTCTGAGATTTTACTGCTTATATATATATTTTTATGGTTTTGAGACTTACTTTGAAGTCTTATCCATTTTGAATTTATTCCTAAGTATGGTGTAAGTTAGTGGTCCAGTTTTATTTATTTTCATGTAACCGTCCAATTTTCCCAGTGCCATTTATGAAGAGACTGTCTTTAGCCATTGTATGGTCTTGCCTCCATTGCCAAATATTAATTGACCTAATGCAATGGATAGATTTCTGGGGTCCTGTTCTATTTCATTGGTCTATCCACTTGCTCTTATGCCAGTACCAGGTTGTTTTTATTGCTATAGCTTTGTAGTATAGTTTTCTTTCTTTAAAAAAATTAATTCCTTTGTTATTTTGGGTATATATATATATATATATATATATATAGTTGAGAGTTTATCGATGCCCCAAGTTTTTTTTTTTTTTAACTCTTGGAGAAGTGTCTATTCTTACCCATCTCATTTTAATTTTTCATTTTAGATATAACCTTCTTTCTAATACATTTATTACATAAGGATAGACATTCATTGCAGGTGTCATTTATGTGTTTTATTGGCAATTGTCATAAATTGTACATGATTTAATATGATAAACTCTACTTTCTTGATTTTTGGAGTATTTGAAAATCAGCATTTGTTTCTGATGCAACCAGCATTACTTAGGGATTCTCTTAATTATTTTGTACAATAACTAAGAGAATCCCTAAGTAATGTAATAAGATGCAGAAATGCTATTCTGTATAGGAATGTTGAGGATATGAAGTAAGCAGAGATTTTAAAAAAAGATATATTTTATTGATTTTTTACAGAGAGGAAGAGAGAGGGATAGTTAGAAACATCAATGAGAGAGAATGATCGATCAGTTGCCTCTTGCACACCCCCCACTGGGGATGTGCCCACAACCAAGGTACATGCCATTGACCAGATCGAACCCGGGACCTTTCAGTCTGCAGGCCGACGCTCTATCCACTGAGCCAAACCAGCTTCAGCTAAGCAGATTTTGAATGAATAAAAAGGTTTTATAATTGCAATGATATGATTGGTGATAATTTTGAAATTTTCTTTGTGTTTTAAATTATTTAGAATAATTTTTACTCTATTTCATTTTAGAGGCAATTGTGAATAATTTTCCTGTGCATACAAATGTGATATTAATTATAAACATTATATTAAGCATATTAATTGATCCACTTTGGGTTAGATATAGTGTGGGGTTTAAATTATGATTACATTGATCATTAAGTCAAACTTTGTGAAAGAATTGACCATTCTGTTTAATTTTAAAAAACATTTTTATTTATGATATCCATTTATAGAATAGAATGGCCTTTAATAGGGCTGTAATAACCAGTAAAAAACATTTCATCTATTTATTGCCTTTAATTTATTACTTTTGTCTCCTCAATACACAATAAAATTATTTTTAAAATTTGTTCCAACATTTGGAACATTTAGAAATATGTTTTTTGACTTTAGGGATTCTGATAACATAGTTAATAATATGTTTTATAACAGATACCATGTTTCCCCGAAAATAAGACATCCTCCAAAAATAAGACCTACTTCATGGAAACATAATACATCCCCTGAAAATAAGACCTAGCACATCTTTGGGAGCAAAAATTAATATAAGATACTGTCTTATTTTTGGGGAAACAGTGTAGAACCTGAGTGAATATATAAACAAGTGTCAGTAGATATTCATTCTTTCACATTTCAAATTTTGTCAGTTATAACTGGAGAAATCAAAAGTTCTAAATGTTAAAATATTTGCTTAGCCTAAAGTTCTCACTTTTTCTGGAATAAAAGAACAAAGAAACAACGTTATTTTTATTTATTCCAGTGATTATTTGTGGGCCTCATTCTTTTATAACTATGGAATGATTGGGGGATAAAACTGGTCATAGTATACAAATCCTCTCTGGGCATAGAAGAAGAAAAAAACATTTTTAAAGAACAAATTTACAATTTGAGAATGCATAAATCTTGATCTTATAGGTATTGAATTTATAACAAAGGTAATGGGAAATGGTTCACTCTGTAATTTTGTTGAGCTTAGTTTTGTCAAAAAGACAGGCTTATGGCCAAAACCTGTTTGGCTCAGTGGTAGAGCGTTGGTCTGCGGACTGAAAGTTCCCAGGTTCGATTCCGGTCAAGGGCATGTTCCTTGGTTGCGGGCACATCCCCGGTAGGCGGTGTGCAAGAGGCAGCTGGTCGTTGTTTCTCTCTCATTGACGTTTCTAGCTCTCTATCTCTCTCCCTTTATCTCTGTAAAATATCAATAAAATGTATTTAAAAAAAAAGACAGGCTTATGTTTGATTCCTGATAACTAAAGGTAGTGGAACCAGGTCCTACTATCCTTATATTATCATGTCCTTATGGTGCCTATGGGATTGTTCGTCTCTTTTATTAGGTAAAAACTATTTTAGTTTTCTGAATTATTCTAAAGCATTGTCTTTTCTTTGAAATAATTATATTTTTATCAAGTAATATGTATAGAGGTTTAAGTGGTAAATAGCACCACACATTTCATGACAAAACAGATTTGTTCTCTGCTCCCCTCTCCCCCAATACTGCACACCCCAGCATCAACTAATTTTATCCCAGACTCTCCTGGAAGTTTGCGTGCAGTTCATTCTTAATTTTCCAATATTAGACATTGTTTCTAGATGAGAAAGGAGAAGTTAACCTCCTTGCACTTGCATATCTCTAGACAGCCTCTCACAGATCATTTTCCTTCACCCAAATCTCTCAGTGCTTTGCTATCGCAAGATTTAATTTACAATATTCTAACCATGTCAGCATATTTCCGATCTAAAACCACATGGCTTTATGATTACTGGTTTTTAATTTATTTCACAACTCTTTGTAGGCCTGGAGTTATAAAAAATGTGCTTAGTTTTTGTTTGGCTTAGTTTGCGATAAATATTTCATTCCTAACTTTAATCATTTCCCTTTTTGTCCTATATCTTTCTCCGCTTTCTTCCAGTTGTATCCAATTACTCACTAAGCCGACTGAATTTCAGGAGACTAGGACTTTGTGTCATCAGAATTTACTAAATCCTTTTACTTTTCCTCTTTTTTGGATGTCCTTTAGTAGTTTACTCAGAAATTAAACATTTTGTGATGTTACCTATCAGACAGGTAATTATTCTACTTTCAACCTGTGTATAGACTTCAGTAGAGATCTATAGCCTGGATATATAGACTCTCAGGTGAAACAATTTTCCCTTAAAATTCTGAGGTAGTTTTTCTATTGTCTCCAAAGTGTTTGCTGCTATTCCCATATTTAATACTTAATGATTTCAGATTTTTATACCTTGCATGAAAACTGTTCCCTGCCCCTACCAATGCACTTAGAAATTGCAGAGTAATTTCTTAGACATTATGTTGTTTAATATTATTGTCACTTGATATATAACTGTTTTTTAAATATATTTTATTGATTTTTTACAGAGAGGAAGAGAGAGGGATAGAAACCTAGAAACATCGAGGAGAGAGAAACATCAATCAGCTGCCTCCTGCACACCCACTACCTGCAACCAAGGTACATGCCCTTGTCCGGAATCCAACCCGGGACCCTTCAGTCCGCAGGCCTAAGCTCTACCCACTGAGACAAACCAGTTTTGGCTGTAACTGTTATTATCATTGTAATTCATTGTGTTTGACACTTGTTGATGCCTTTGAGACTTTGCTCCATTTGGAAGACTCTCTTCCATGGTCTCTTTTAACCATTCAATTGATTCTTTTCATCATTTAAAAAAAATAGGTTTTTATCAATTTCAGTGAGAGACAGGGAGAGGGAGCAAGATATAGAAACAAATGATGAGAGAGAATCATCCATCAGCTGCCTCCTGCATACCCCTTATTGGGGAGTGAGCCCACAGTCCTGACATGATGCTCAACCACTGAGCCACACCAGCTGGGCATTCATCATTTAAAAAAATTCTTAAGAACAGCGTTTTGTTCTGTTTTAGTTTTGTAGCACATTATTTTTATTTCATGAAATAAATTATTTTATTTTTATATCTATTTGAATGTGAATTGCAAATATTCTTGCCTATAATAAATAGTATATGCTTTTTTTTGTACTCTTTGCTCCTGCACATGACATTTCTACAGATTTCTTTTCCTTTTGGTGTAGTGGTTTTGTCTCTGTCTTTTATGTTAAAGGTCTTCTCAAGTATCTGGTGATCCTTATTAATTAATCCATATTTAAGACTAATACATGAAAAAGTTCACAGAAACCCTACATGTACCAGTACGTATGGTGGCAAAATGGTGGCCATCTGTCAGAGGTGAATATTCAATACCAAGTTTGCAGGAAAAGGCCTGAGTAACTTGTCTTGTGTAACATGCAACTTATAGCAGATTTACATTTTATTTCTGGAAATAGAAAGAGATTGAATGGTATTTTTTTCTACTGGGAATTTTTTCCCCCCACTTTTACTCACTATAATTTAGGTAATTCTCCAGGGATACAGAATAGAAGCAAGAAAATCAAGGTGTTCAGATACCAATCCAAAAATTTAAACAGACTTTTCTGCCTCATTAAGCAAGCATTGATAGCAGAAAAGCAGAGAAAAAACAAGCCATTGACACTGACATTTCCATATTCACCATTTCCATACTTCTCAAACTTAGTCCAATAGACATGATTGGGACTTTAATTCCTTCCCACCCCCCTTTTTTTGACAGCTTCATTCATATTTAATCTTTATGTTGATTTTTTCACTCTCATATCTCATTTATCTCCATTAAATGCTACTTATTCTTGACTATAATACAAATATAAAATAGTTTATATTTTAAACATCATTAGCTTAGCTTCTAGCTTTCCTCTTCATTAGTTATCGTATTGCTATGTGCTTAAACATTATTTGGCAAAGTTATGAATGTTTTTCAGTGTTTTCAACTAAAGTCCCAGATGATTTATCATTCAACATTTTGTCATTTTTAAACAAACAGATAGAAGTCTGACAGTTGTCATGTTTAAATCTCTAGTCAAATGAGAAACAGGAATTATGGAGAATTCACCAGAACACTTTCCTGTCTCCTACTACAGCAGTGCTGAGTTTATATTATGGCAAGGGATTGCAATTTCCAACAAAGTTTGCCAATTTCTATATTAAAGTTATAACTAAGAGTGTTTTATTTGTTTATGTTACATTAATTAAATCAATTAATAATGGCTGTTTTTTCTTTTTCTTTTAGTATGATGTGTACCTATATTCAATGACTGGTTCTAGATTTACCTTCAACATTCCTCCTAAACATGGGTAATTTTAAGTGAGGAGGCTATCACAATTAATAAGTGAATTTTAGGAAGCAGTTGACTTTTATTAATCAATAGATTGTGTGTGTGTGTGTGTGTGTGTGTGTGTGTGTGTGTGTATGGTGTTTGTGCGCTTATAAAATAGAAAGATGCTTTAAAACCACCACTCTCTATTTATCCTTGGTTTTCTCTGTACGTTCCAGATTTCATATTGCAGCACAAATGTCTTCTGTTCCTCTGCTCTGGAGTGTTAATTCCATTCCTCTGTTTTTAATAGTGGGAAAAAAAGTGTTATATGATTATCATTATACTTGTAATGATTCCAAAATTTTGCCAAGTTAACATTTTTATTTTTGACATTTAAAACATATAAAAGTGGAAAAATCCTACAATTTACAGATACTGGTTTTAACTGTCATTAACATTTGCCATATTTTCATAATCATGTAGATAAATACATAAATGGGTATATTTTGGCTGCATTCATGAAAAGTTCCAGAGAGCTGATACTTGAGTCATAGTTACAAAGCCTTTTCCTATTCACAGATATGATAAAGATGATGAAAATAAATTTACCACAAATAAATACATGCTATTGAGTTTGTAAAAACTGTTCTTAAAAGACTGATTTCCACTTACTGGAATTTTATTCACTTATATTTATTTCTGGACTCTTAGTTAAATTCCATAGTATATTTACATATGAGCCACTATCCCTATATATTTTTTAATACATTTTATTGATATTTTACAGAGAGGAAGGGAGAGAGATAGAGAGCTAGAAACATCGATGAGAGAGAAATATCGACCAGCTGCCTCTTGCACACCCCTTACTGGGGATGTGCCCACAACCAAGGTACATGCCCTTGACCGGAATCGAACCCGGGACCCTTCAGTCCGCAGGCCAACTCTCTACCACTGAGCTAAACCGGTTTTGGCTATCCCTATGTTTTATTTTATTTTTTATTTTTAAATATATTTTATTGATATTTTACAGAGAGGAAGGGAGAGAGATAGAGAGCTAGAAATGGCGATGAGAGAGAAACATCGACCAGCTGCCTCCTGCACAAACCCCACCGGGGATGTGCCCGCAACCAATGTACATGCCCTTGACCGGAATCGAACCTGGGACCTTTCAGTCCGCAGACCGACGCTCCACCACTGAGCCAAACCGGTCTCGGCAATATCCCTATATTTTAATTGAAGTGATAGAGAAAGCTATTGTTGATTTCTCCAGTTTTCTGCTTTTTAAAAACAATTCCCCCTCCCCATTTGTGATTATTTTCAGCATAAACTTTATAATCAACTTATTTAGCTTCATAAAATAATAAATATAACCATAACCATACACATAAACACCTGCACAGAATCTTATTGAGATTGGCATTAATTACTTAAAAACAATAACCTTAGGGAGAACTGGAGTCTCCGTTGTGTGTTCTAGTCTTCTAAAGACACGTTTAATGTCATCTCATTTGTTGAAGTCTATTGTTACCATTTAGGACTTTAATATTTCTGTATAGAGATCCCTCGAAGTCTGGCAGACTTAAAAATATTTTTTCACTACTAATGTTTTCTGCTGCCATTTTTAAGTTGGATTTCTACTTCCATTATATTATCTGTCTTATTATGTATGATAGCTTTTGACTTTTGTATGTTAACTTATTAGCCTGCTACTACTATACTGAAATATTTAATTTCCCCAAATAGTTTTCTATTTGATTTTTAAAAATCTTATTTATCAAATTATTTCAAATAACATATTTACCTCTTACTATCCACTATTCTATTTTTAGGTGTGTTTTTTTTCTTCTTTTCATATTGAACTGAATAATACCCCCAAAGTAATTAAAAGTTGGTAGAGATTATGAATTTACTTTATCATTGCTTTTGGGCTGGCTTTAGATGTCATGTTGTTTTAGGGGTTAAAACAATACTATTTTAAGTTTTGGTATCACAATTTATATTTTATTGAATTGTTAATCCAGAAATAATTTTAGAGACATTTCAGTAACTTAAGGAAATAAACATATGTCTATATAGGATTTTTCTATATGTCATAATGGTATTAATTGATTTTCTAATATTGGCCCATTCACAACTATCCTAGAATAAATTTTGCTTCATGGTGATGTGTTTATTTTAATCCGCTGATACACTTCTTTTTAACAGATTAAGTTTCTGAATTGGTATTGCTCTGAAATCCTCTTTTTCTTGCGATTTTTATCAAGATTAGCTACTGTATTAGTTTCCTATGCCTGCTATAATGCATCACCACAAAGTTGGTAACTTAAAACAATAGACACTTATGTTCTCACAGACCTGGAGACCAGAATTCCAAAGTCAGGCTGTCAGAGCCACAGTCCCTCAGGGTCTCGGAGATGATCTCTTCTTCCCTTTCCCAGCTCTGGTGACTCTCAGCATTCCTTCACTGTGGCTGCCTCTCTCCACATCTTCTCCTGTGTGTGCATCTGATGTTCTTATACCTAGCGCTTACCCAAACACGTGAATGGCATTCAAAGTCTACCTGGATGTTCTCCACTAATTTCATCTAAAAATTTTTAATGTAACTACTTCTGCAAAAAAATACACCTTTTTTCCCAAATAAGTTCTCAGTTCAGGTTCTAGGTTTGGGACGTTGACATACCCTCTTTTGAACTGTATTCAGCCTACTATACGTACCACTGTGATTTTCATTGTTTGTGTACAATAAAAATTTTAAAAGCAGTAGTACCAAGCTTATTTGTATTTTTTTAAAAAATACATTTTTATTGATTTCAGAAAGAGTAAGGGAGAGATATAAACATCAGTGATGAGAGAGAAGCACTGAGTGGCTCCCTCCTGCATGCCACAAAATGGGGATGGGGACCGCAACCCCTGCAACCCAGGCATGTGCCCTGACTGGGAATCAACTGTGACACCCTTGTTCATGGACCAGTGTCCAACCTCTGCTGGGCACTTCATCTGATTTTCTGAAGTTGTAGTAGAATTTCCTCATGAAAATATAGGAATCTGGTTTATTTATTTATTTATTTATTTATTTATTTATTTGAGTAGGGTTTACGTTCCTAGATAAACTCAACTACTTTTTTTCAAGAAAATTACAATTTAAAATTTCTCTCTCCACTGAATTCACTTTTGGTCAATTCTGTTTTCCAAGAAAACCAGTCAGTTTAATTAGGCATCTCCAATCCCTCTCTCCCTTTCTCCCCGGCTTTTTCCCTTTTTGCTCCCTTCCATCCACTCTTACTTCCTTCCCTGCTTTGGTCTTTCTAAATTTGTCTTTTTAGATTTCCAGTACATCAATACTTATTTCTTCTTATTGCTTTTGTTGTATTTCTAACTTCACCTCTTTAAATTTCATATTTTTAAAAGAGAACAGTGTACTTATTAAAAGTTTTGTTTTTAATTAAATAGTTATTTCCGCTCATATCTGTATTTTTTTCTTCTAATCCAACTGATTTACTTTACTGTTTCTTTTCTAAAACGTGAGTTAGGTGTTCAGTGAAATATTCAAAAGGAATACCTTATTAATTATGTTTCTGGGTTCCTCTGTATACTTATGTAATTTTTATCCACTTTTTTTTTTCCACTGTGAGGAGTGTATAACATTTTCCTATGATTAGTACATTTCTACTGGCTTCTCCTTTTTATCCCTTATAGTTGTTTTATTTTATTAAGAATGCTGTTCATTGATATGCAATTTGGTGTCCTACTTTGTTTCACTTTATTCTTTGATGAGAATTCTAACCTGTCAGCTTTTTTTTGTAACACCACTCTAATTTTGTTCACATTTGTCTTACATGCCATTGACTATTAATTTATTTTTAACTGTTCTGATTGTAAACAAAATATATTTTATATAAGTAGAATTGAATTTCATTCTTTGTGCAAATAAGAAAACAGTGTTTTTAAACTAGGCTAGCTAAGCTTATTTGCATTTATCAGTACAATTTTAGAATAACTGATTTTTGTCTCAGTTTTTTAGTAACTATTTTATGTTAACATACATGTCCTATTTTATATGCCTTGTATCATTAACTGTATTTTCTATTTTGATTTCAATATTAAATTTTAGAGTTTTATTTGGATTTTTGCCTTAAGAAGGTCTGTCTTATTCTCATGATTACCTTTATACCAAAACCTCTATATGTCACCTTATTCTCCCTTTACGTTATATCTCCTCCTGCTTATCAGCTTTAAATGAGATTCTGAACTTCTATGTGTTACCTATCATAACCATTTTTGTTTTCCTCTCACTTTATCCTTCATCCACCTTTTAGTTCTATTTCTCTCTCTTGTTCTACTACATAGTGACTCTTAGTCTGAACTATAATTATTAAGTATTTAGCTAAATTTATTCATTTTTCCAGGTTTGTTTCCCCAAACATCTTTTATAGAATGGGGGTCATTTTCTAGTAGAATCTATAGGTTGTCTCTTGGTCACAATATACATTGACTGGTGGCATATTTAAAAGTGTATTTCTGTAGCTTTGGTGAATATATACTTGTCTGATATTTCGTTCATTGGATTTCTTCTGGTTACTCTACTGCTATCATATCCAGGAAGATGCTGTCTAGAATTGTGCTATTATGCCATTGTCTTTCCTTGGGGTGAAACTTGGCATTTTTTTTACTTGGAGATGGTTATAATTTGACTGGTCAAGGTAATTCTCCCCAGGCCTGTGGTAGGAGCAGCTTTTATTATGTGAATCTAAGCCACTGCCTCACTCAAGGAAGGTTTTCTTGAGTTATTGCTTTTAACATTAATTTTTTTTATATTGGCAGGCCTCATTATCTTTTTGTTCTGTGATTATTTTAAACCTGTAACTTTGTCTCTCTTTTTGTGGCCCCTTTTCGGTATTCATTGTTCATCACTGCACTCATATCTATTTGTTCTTGGGAATCTTCCATTTTTCCTGTACTCTGTTACCTATATTTTACCTACTAGTGTGGGCTCACTTGTTGAAAATAAGACTGTAGCAATTATCTCAAGTCATTTTACCCAGTGTCATGAGGACAAAAAATATTTTTCTTTAGCAAGGATACTTCAGACCAATTAGCAGACTTATATCATCAGGGTATAACTCAATGCACACACTCAGCTGGTTGTTGATAGTCCTGTTTTAACTTCTTTCCTGTTAATTAAAACTTTCTCTGTTTTTATATGTTTTGTTTTCAATGCTTTATAATCTAGAGGAAAACATATTTTGCATCCCACAAAGACCACTGTTAACAGTTGCAACATGCTTAGCTGGCACAGCAAAATACTATTTAATGAGCACTTTTTA
This sequence comes from Vespertilio murinus, assembly GCA_963924515.1. Classification (NCBI taxonomy): domain Eukaryota; kingdom Metazoa; phylum Chordata; class Mammalia; order Chiroptera; family Vespertilionidae; genus Vespertilio; species Vespertilio murinus. The sequence goes on along the minus strand of OZ004714.1, from coordinate 28,507,649 downwards.
TTTGTGTATGTGTTTCTGCAATTTAATTTTTTCTTTATATAATTGCTTCGAGATTAAAAAAAGAATTTGGCCTATTTATCTTCTGTTTTCCTATGGTGCTTCTACTTATGCTTGATTCTATCTTTGTCCTCTTTATGTATATTTGTATTGATGGCTCAGCTATAGCAGGGGATATTGTGGGGGAGGAAACAGATGACAGGCTTAGTTTGGTTCTTGGTTCTATTACTACCTCTTTTGTTCTTGGGGAGAAGTTCAGTTTCTTTATAAATGGTGCTGTTTGTCTTCCTCTAAATCTTTAGTATGTGTATTAATAGACCCCTTATTTCTGTTACCCTACATCATCCAGAAGAGACAGCACCACCCAAGGTACTTCTATTCTTGAGCCTATAAACTTTCCTACTCACTTTCCAAGTCTTTCAGCTTCCTAGTAATTATTTAACTTCCTAATATCTATTTTTCTGAAACTCCAGAACTCAAATATGCTCTTAGTATTTCCTACTAAAGTGTGGGAATAAACTATTGTGGATAAGGCCTATCTTTATGTTCAGGTTGTTGTTGTTGTTTTAATCCTCACCTAAATATCTATTTTTTATAGATTTCTTGAGAGAGAGGAGAAAAGGTGGAGGGAGAGAGGAGAGAGAAGAAGTGAGGAAGGGAAGAAGGGAGAGAGGGACAGAGAGAAGTAGGGAGGGGGGAAGGGAGGAGAGAGACAGTGAGAGAGAAACATGGATGTGAGAGAGAAGCATCTAATGATTGGTTGCCTCCCCTATGCTCCCCAACCAGGGTCTGAACCCACAACCAGGTATGTGCCCTAACCAGTAATTGAACTCACAACCCTTTGGTGCTCGTGAAGATGGTACAACCAACTGTGCCTCCCTGATGGGGCTCTTTTCTCTTTACTAATGTGAAAAGAGCAGAGATCCCAGAAATAAATCCATGTCTTTATGGTGAATTAATATTTGATAAATGAGGCAAGAACATACAATGGAGTAAAGAGAGTCTTTTCAACAAACGGGGTTGGGAGAATTGGACATGTAATTGCAAAAAAATAAAACTAGACTACCAACTTACCACCATATATAAGTATAAACTCAAAATGGATTAAAAACTTAAATGTAAGTCACGTAATCATAAAACTCCTGGAAGAAACCATAGACAGAAAAATCTCAGACATCTCTCGTAGCAATATAATTGCTGATATATCTTGTAGGGCAAGGGGAACTGAGGAGAAAAAGAACAAAAGGGATACCTCAAACTGAAAGCTTTAGCACAGTAAAAGAAACCACCAACACAATGAAAAGTACGTGGGAGAATATCTTAGTCAATGATACTTCTGATAAGGGGTTATTTTCCAATGTGTATATAAAATAATTTATACTAGTAAGTATTAGGAGTTGAACTAGAGTTGGAAAGTTGAGAGCTACAATTGAGTTGTAAGGTGGGGAATGTGAGAAGATCTCTAAAATACATATATCTGATTTAAGATTGAGAAATAATTTACAAATATAAGTAATGTGGGAAGCATAGGTTTTCAGAGTCAACTAATGCAAATTGGAGTATATTTTAGGCAGATAGAAGGTCAAATATTCAGTCAAATCAGGATGTAGGAACCCAAAAGAGACACAGGAAGGAAATTCCAGGCAGCAGTTATTTGGAAATGAATCTGAGAAAAACAGCCTTTATTAAGGAAAACATGTGAAGATCTACATGGTTTTTTCTTCCTAACACAAGTTGTATGCACTGGAGATGAATGCAATCCTTGTTGATTTCATAGTCTATTTCCCCATTCCTTTGTCTCATTTCTGGGAGTAGCCAAAGGGTAGATAGTTGGAATAGTCAATAGAATTCAATGGGGTAATGGGTAAAGAGAAGAGAATTCCTGGCACCTTGTGATTTTTTTAGCAAGAAAATGTTTTAGTTTTGTTTTTTCTCCAAGATACCCTCAAACTAAAATTATATATGTCTGCTGCTAAATATATGCAGTATCATTAAGGATATGTATTATTTTCTGATAATTGCATAGAGACAAACATTATGATTAGAGCTTTGACCTCAATCTCAACTGAAGCATTTTAGCAATGAAGTATTTGTGAAAAAATATTATTAATACCTGACCAGTGTGGCTCAGTGATTATCGACCCATGAGCCAGGAGGTCAGGGTTCAATTTCTGGTCAGGGCATGTGCCCAAGTTGTAGCCTTGATCCACTGTAGGTGCTGTTCAGAAAGCAACTGATCAATGATTTTCTTTTATCATTGATGTTTCTCTCTCCCCCTTTCCCTTCCTCTCTGAAATCAATAAAAACACATTTAAAAATATATATTATTATCAAATAAAATAGTTTTGCTATTTAACACATTTAAGTGTGTTAGTTTTCTGTTAATCTACTCTTTATTATCTACTTTTATAATAAATAAATATTAAAAATGATTGATTTACAGATTAGGATATTTTATAATGTGACCTTTTCAGGAAACTTAATGACTTCATTTAGGGATTATGTTTATGCTTAGGTCCAGTTTGCAGCTGGCGAGAAAGAAGAAACATTATAAATTCTTTGGCCTTCATTTTTAGTTTATCTACAGTTTTATTGTGTCCATACTTTATGTTGAGTAAAATGTCTCTTGACAGTTGTGATAACAATATGTTATTATTTTTCCTTTGCTGATTTATAGATATTATAGACATGGGAAAAATGATGAACTATGACAATTTCTTTACTTTTAAAATTTGTCTTAGATTGTTTTTCATTTAAAAATAATGTCTACATTACATAGTTATTGGGATGCATAATATATGCTCAATTTCCTTCTTAATTTTCTAGTTTTTCTTCCTCCTACTCTGCACAGCATGCCACTGTGTTGCTTAAATATTATCTACCTTTTTGCCCCTAACTGTGGGCTTCCAGATTAGAAAAGATCTATCATTTAGTATTACACTGGGGCATATAATAATAATTTTAAAAAGAATATTATTTTAACCTTAAATTAGTTATGAGACATCTTTTACTGATTAGTCATTTACTGAGGTTATTACCTTTGACTTACAAATTATACCCCAGACGACCTGACCCGACCTATTTTAAACCATCTCCTGCTAATATGCTAAAACCATACTTAACATAAATCAGCACATAGTTTATCATTACTGGGATTTAAAGGAATAAAACTTAATGATTTCACATGCACAACAAAATATGCTGCTCTTCCACGTTATTATCTTACTAACACTATGGAGTTCTCTTATTTAAATAGTCCTGCTTATTATTCTTTGATGTCCTGGAGTAACCTCCTCACCACGTGAACACCAAAACTTTAGTCTGTAAACTCTTTATAATAATTCTATTAAAAATTAAATCACTTTGTGTTCCAATTTTAACCCTCAACATATTTTCTACCATATTATACTTTTTGTGTTTGCAAAGTCTTTAGATTTCCCAGGTGATATTTATTAGTGTTCAGTCTCAGTAAAATGTACCCACTTTCTCTTTGTAGTCTTATGATTCTGCTACAACATATGAGCTACATTTAGCATACTCTGAATGATTTACCCAGGTAAATCTATTTTTCAAGAAAAAAAAAATAATTGCAAAAGTCACCAGCTGATATACTATTCTAGTTATTCTTCTAACAAGAGGCCTGGTGCATGAATCCATGCACTGGTGGGGTCCCTCTGGGTGGCATGTGGGGATCAGTTGGAAACCCACAGTCCAAAGCCACCTGAAGCTCCCGCCTGCCGCTCCTGCTCATCCCTGGCCCACTGTGCCTGCCATAGGCTCCTGCCCAATCAGTCCCAATCGGGAGAAGCTTGTGCTGCCACAGCAGTGCTCACCAGCCATGAGCCCTTTGTCCGGTGCCCTCCCAAGGGGAGTAGCCTGTGGGATCTGGCTTAAACTGGCTTTCCGACAACCCCCAAGGGGTCCAGGATTAGGAGAGGTTCCAGGCTATGCTGCAGGACCCCACCTGTGCACGATTGGGCCGGGAAGGGACCATGAGAGGGCTCCAGGGTGTGTTCGGCCCATCCTGCTCAGTCCCGATCAATAAGCCAGACCCCAGTAGCAAGCTAATCTACTGGTCAGAGCATCTTCCCTCTGGTGGTCAGTGCATGTCAGAGTGAGCAGCTGAACAACCTTAGCACATCATTAGCATATTATGCTTTGGTTGTTTGGTTGTTCTGCCTTTCGGTCTATTTGCATATTCTTTTAATGTATAGGATTGTGAGACTCTAAAACAAAGTTGTTGTTTTTTTAAATAATGCTCTGGAGAATAAAGTTAGTAATATAAGACAAAATCTCTTACCAATATTTACTTTGTTGTCTTTTTGAGTTAGTTAGCAAGGAATCACTTGTTAATTAGATAAAGTTTAATATGGAGACTTTAAAGATGTAATTATATTTTCTTTTCAATAGTTTAAACTAGAGTATACTTTGTTATTGTCTAAGTATCCCTAAGCAACATCTTATCTCGTTCTAATTGTGTAATGCAATCAAACTATATCATAGTGATTCAATGAAAGAAGAATGGATTTCCAGTCCCAGATCCATATACTGAGAAAATTTACTTGGATCATGTAAGCTATTTTCAGTGTTCTCACTTATAAAACTGGGATAAAATTTCCCTTCTCATAGTGATAATGTTAGAAGATACAAATAAAGATAAAATTTACCAAGAGTTTCCTAAAATTAAATCATTTACCTCATTTAACTGAATGTGATTATCATCATGCTTCCCACACATTACAGTTATTTTGGCTTTGATATAACTTTTGACCAATAATGCCTATTTATAGGCAAGGAATCTAGTGAAATCCTATCTAATAAAGAAGGAATATGCTCATCGACACTGTCGCAAAAGATGGTGGAACCCACAGCCAATAAGGAGGGAATATGCTAATTGTCCTGCCCTCAAAAATTGCAATGCCTATGGCCACAAGATGGTGGCGCCCACTTCCCTTAGCCCTTCCAGGGTGACAGGCCTGAGGCAAGGCTGGGCCCCTCAGCTGCCCAGGGTCGGCTTGAGGCACAAGCAAGTCTCAGATGGTGCCCGCCTAGCAGACAAGGGCTGCCTGAGGCTTGCACTGCTGGCAGTGGCAGCAGCAGAGGTGTGATAGGACGTAGCCTTCCCCAGGTCACCAGGTCACCCACTGCCCCTGAGGGCTCCCAGACTGAGAGGGGGCAGGCCGGGCTGAGAGACCACTGCCTCCATTGCATGAAATGTCATGCACTGGGCCTCTAGTGTTATATAATAGAGGACATAGGGTCATACTATTGTCATGATAATTAAAAGGAGATTTTTCAGGACAATGCCAAGACCACAATCACTAGTCAGTAAATGTTAGTTATGAGTTTTATTATAATAGCTATTTTTTATCTATAGTAGATTTTTATATTTTAAAAAATTTTACTCGAGTTTATTGAGGTGACATTATAATAATCATCTGCATATTGTGTATGCACCACTCCAAGTCAAGTCTCCTTCCATCACCATTTATCCCCTCTTTACCCTCTTCTACCTACCTCCTTTATCTAGTAATCACCATACTTTTTATTTTTATTTTTTTAAATATATTTTATTGATATTTTACAGAGAGGAAGGGAGAGAGATAGAGAGCTAGAAACGTCGATGAGAGAGAAACACCGACCAGCTGCCTCTTGCACACCCCCCACCGGGGATGAGCCCACAACCAAGGTACATGCCCTTGACCGGAATCGAACCCGGGACCTTTCAGTCCGCAGACCAATGCTCTACCACTGAACCAAACTGGTTTCAGCAATCACCATACTTTTGAATGTGTCTATGGATTTTTTGTTTTGTGTGTGTGTGTGTGTGTGTGTGATTAACTCCATACTAGTTTTTGTTAGATATTATATTCAGAAGAATTAGGATTATCCCAAAATATAGTCACTAGTTGAGTATGCGTTCTTTTATTCTTTAGCTGCCCAAATGATTGGAATCATGGCAGATATTTAACCTTAAAATAGGTTTCCACACAAAAACTAAATTAAACTGATATCCAGAAATGGGTCAGATATCAGATAAGAGAGGGGAGGGGAAAAAAAAAAACCTTATAAAAACAGAGGAAAGTAGTAACTGCATTTATTATTTACATTTAAGATGATACTATGGTACTTTAAATATAGATGAAAACCTATTGGTTTATATTTTTTGTTACTAAGCAGATATATACTCTTAAGCTATCTTAGAAGCAGACACTTGGATATATTTCCTACAGTGGGTTCACTTGATGTAACACATTTTAAATATTAATCATTCTGCTGTGGTTTTATTTTTCATTTTTCTAATGAGTAAAAATCATGAGTTCTTGCTAAATATTTCTTAGTCGTTTGGGCATCTTCTTTTCAGAATGCCTCTTTGAGTCCTTGCACCATTAAAAGTGCCTTATATATTTTGTATATTAACCCTTATCAGAGGTGTTGTTGGAAAATATCTTTCCTTTTGCTGGTTGCCTTTTGGTTTTGTGGATGGTTTGTTGGCTGTGCAGAAGCCTGTGGTTTGATGCAGTCCCATTCATTTATTTTTGCTTTGCCTACCTTTGCTTTTGAGGTTAAATCCATAAAATCCTCTTTAAGATCAAGGTCCATAAGTTCAGCACATATGTTTCCTTCTAGGAATCTTATTTTTATTTCTATTCTAGGTCTTATATTTAAGTCTTGGACCTATTTTGAGTGAGTTTTTATGTATGTTGACACCTAGCAGTCTAGTTTCATTATTTTTCATGTAACTTTTTTCTAACACTATTTATTGAAAAAGCTTTCTTTGTCCATTGTATGTTTTTGGCTCCTTTGTCAGAAATTGTCCATATATATGTGAATTTATTTCTGGGCTCTCAATTCTGTTTCATTTTTCTGTGTGTCTGTTTATCTGCCAGCACCATGATGTTTTCATCATTGTCACTTTACATAATAATATAAAGTTAAGGTGTATGATACCTTTGATTTTGCAATTTTTTTTATAGCTTTGGCTATTTTAGGTCTGTTGTAGTTCTATACAAATCTGATTTTTTGTTCAATACCTTAAAATTTTGTTCCATTGAGATATTATGGAGATCGTTTACATTTATACATTACTTTGGGTAATATGACCATTTTAACTATGTTGATTTTTTCTAGTTTATAAACATGGAATATTTTTCTATGGTATATTCTCCAATTTCTTTTAGTAATGTCTTATAGTTTTCAGTGTTTAGATCCTTCACATCTTTTAACTTTATTCATAAGTATTTTTTCTTGTTGTTTTGCAATTACAAAAGGAACTAAAAATATTTTTCTGAAATTTCATTAAAATGTGGGAACACTGTGGGTTTTTGGACATTAATTTTGTATCCTGCAAATTCACTTTATTTATTTATTGATTTTAATTGTTGTTTTGGTGGTATTCTTAGGGTTGTCTATATATAGAATCATATCATCTATAAAAAGTGAAAAATTTATTTCTTAATGTTCATTATGGCTGCCTTTTATTTATTTCTCTTGCCAGATTGCTCTGGCTAGGAATTCCAGTACTAAGGTGAATAACAGTGGTAAGAATAGGCATCTTTGTCATGTTCCTGATCTTACAGAAAACCTTTCAGTTTTCACCATTGAGTATATTAGCTGAGGATTTGTCATATATGGCCTTTAGTATGTTGAGGTACTTTCCTTTTATAATGATCTTATTGAGTACTTTAATCATTAGTGGGTGTTGTACCTTGTCAAATGGTTTTACTGCCTGTATATAATTATATTATCTTTTTTAAAAAATGTTTGTCTTTATTGTTTTTATTACAGCTTCCCCATCTTCCCCTCATTAACTCCTACCACCTCACCAGGCCTGCTGCACTATTGTATGTGCGCATGGGTCATGCCTATGTTATTTGGTTAATCTCTCCCCACCTTTCCCTCTGAGAGTCATCAGTCTGTTCCTTGCTTCTATGTTTCTGAATCTATTTTGTTCATTAGTTTATTTTGTTCATTGGGTTCTACGTATACGTGAGATCATATGATACTTGATCTTATCTAAAGTCTTGGTGCACGATTTTGTGCACATTGGAAGGATAATTGACTAGAAGAAATATTTTTTCTTTGTCCTGGTTGGACACTTACTAGGGATATTACTTGGTCTCATACCCATTTTATTTTTTATTGATTTGCTTAATTGTAATTGGTGATGTTTATAAAATTTATTTCTACTACACCAAAGGTTCAAATATTTCATTTTAAATGAATAAGACATTGGCTTCTGAATTACTATTATGGGAATATTTTTACTCATTCTTCATGCCCTACTCAACACCTTTGAGAACTGCTGGTACCCATTAGTGCATTCTTTGCCCATGGAGTCGGTCACTATTAACATTCACTTCTGAAGAGAAATAAAGAAAATCTTTCCTTTGACATTTCTTTTCACTGTTACAGTTCACATCATCTGGTATTGCTACTTAAAAATAAACAAACAAATAAATAAATAAATAAACAAACATCTGCCATCAATATCTTAGCATGGTGCTTTCCCAGACAGAAAATGTATTTGGTACCCTAGAAACAAACTCTACAATTGGATTTTAAGTTGTTTTCACCTCTGCCCATCTCAGATTTTTTCACATACTACCTTATAAAAATAAATTTGCATTCTTAATGTTACAGGGTTTTGATTATGCTGTATTTTAATTTACAAACTCACTTATAGATATACTAGAGGCCCAATACACAGATTTTTGCATGGGAGTGGTCTGGCTGGCCAGCCCCAATAGGGGTGAATTGGAGCTGGGTTTGTCAGGCGGAGGAGACAGTGGGAGGTTGGACAGCTGGCCTGCCCCAGTTGTGGCCTGATCAGGGCCATGGGCAAAGGCCAGCAGGCCCTGATAGGGGGCTGATCAGGGGCCAGTGGCTTGGGGTAGTGGCCATGAATGTCTTGCCAGCTGGCCCTTCCACTGACCAGAGTATGGTGTCCAATTGAGGTCAGAGCTGGCTTGGGCAGGGGTTGTGCTGATCAGGGTGGTTGGGTGTCCATCAGGGGTGGAAAAGCCAGAGGCAGGGGTTGCAGGAGATTGGCCTGCAGGCCCTGCCCCCTGATCAGGCTGGTTCACTGGCCACAGTGGGCATCATAGCGACCGGTCATACTGGTTGTTATGGTGTTATGGTTGCTGGCTTTATATATAAATACTAGAGGCCCAGTGCACAAATTCATTCATAGGTGTGGTCCAGCCGGCCTGTAGGGGCAGACCAGGACAGGCCAGCCTGGAGAGGCCCACAGGATGTTGACCAGCCAGGCCCCCGATGAGGTGAGGGGGGTGAGCTGAGTGGAGGCATGGCCAACTGTGGGGTAGGGCCATGTGAGGTTGCGGGGAGCCTACTGGGGCCCCGATCAGGCCTTTTGCCTGATGCAGTGAGCATCATAGTGACTGGTCATTCTGGTCATGTTGGTCATTCTGTTGTTCTGATTGGTAGGCTTTATATATATATTAGCAGCCAGATGTATGAAGATTTGTGCAAGAATGGGCCTCCCTTCCTCTGGCTGCAGGCACCACCTTTGCTCTGGCCCAGAGTCAGTCGCCTTTCCATACTTCCTAGAGGCCCAGAGTGGCTGGGGCGGCCCTGCCCCACCCCCAGCTGCTTGGTGCCTGCATATGCAAACTAACCTGCCATCTTTGTTGGGTTAATTTGCATACTTCTGATTGGCTGGTGGTCATCACAAAGATATGGTCAATTTGCATCTTACTCTTTTATTAGTGTAGACAGATGTATTATACTTTGATAGATAGAGGATAAAAACTTTCTATATATTAAAAGTCATTTTTCTATGTTGTCCATAAAGTTTTTTGAAAATTCATTGTTGCAAAACAAATATAAACATGACTTTTTAAAAATTTAGAATTCATTTATCAATGAGCTCAGGAGTAAAAATAAGCAGCATTAGTTAGCCTCACATCTTTCCCATCCAAAGAGGAAAACTTTGTCATTTTTGCTTTTTATTGGGTTTACCTCCAACATTTCAGAAACATTTCCTTGATTAGTAAAATAAAGAGAACTTGTTGAGTCCCCACCATGAAATATAAGGATTTATTTGACTTAATTACTTCTTCTCTCCCTCTTTCTTCATCTGATACTGTGTAAAAACAGCCTTATATTGTTTTTTGCGTATCATAATATCACAGGCCTTTTATGGTATAGATTTTTGTAATCTGAAACACAAGGTTACAAAATAGCATGAAAGAGTTAGAGTCATCATGCCTTTGAGTAGTCCACATCATATGTTTATGTCTATGGCATCTATCTGTTTGTCTATCTATATACCTACATGTGTATCCTAGACCATTATTAAACCCACAGTGAAGACCTGGAAAAGTGGAAAACTATTTATTTGCTTTGTGGTGACATGGTATATGAGGGACACTGGCATAGATATCTTATGTTCAGAACTAAAAGTAAATAACAATGAATTAAACTACAATGTTCACTTTCACTGTAAGTACCAAGTGTCAACTCTCACCCAGCAGCCGAGCCCTCAGGAGGCCTGAGTTCCACTTCGGTGCACCTTCCTGTTAATCTCCCAGTTTAGCTTTTCCTGCAGATTTGATGCAGCAACTTGCTACATACAGTTTTCGTTTCTCTCAAATTTGTTGAATTTTCTATTCAGCTGATAACACCCAAGCCCTGAACATAATTTTCTTCTCTTCAATGTTGTTGATTTATTCCTTTTTAGGTTTACACAATTTTCTTTCAGCAGGGTTACAGATAAAATGAAGGCTCATATATGTAATTGCACAGTCACCTTGAATAAATGCCAACCAGCTCACATTTAAATGAGATTTATACTTACATGATGAGATGATATGTATCAGGCTTGCTTATAGTTGGTTGCAGTTGTAATTGTTTATTTCTCTGAATTGAGGGTAAATATAATAGTGACTAAAGTTCCAAAGCAAGGGCAATCTGGGTATTTTCTTATTTTGTTTTGTTGGTGGTAGGAAGCTTGTTAATACAGTAAAAAAAATCTTGGGTAAGATTTATTTTACTACTTCTAATAGAAAACTATTGAAAATTAATTTTAGCATTTATTTGTATGTTATGTATGTCTCTGCAGGGGTCTAAGAACATTTTCTCATCATCAAACTTTTTAATAATGTGGCTTCTATTAAGGGTAGAATGTTGGATCTTTAAGACTTTGAGATCTGCTCTTGATATGAGAAAATATATGTAGCTAAGGCAAATTATTTTAAGAACTGTCTCATAGTGCCCCGATGGCCTTTGTTAGCCAACTTATAACATTGGAAGTGCATCATGAATATATAACTTAATCTTCCCATTGAGATGTTAAACCAAGGTCTCAACCATAAGTCTTTATTATGTCCTTCAGTATAATTCTTGAGAGTACATAAGATAGCCAGAAAATCTTGGCCAATTTCCAACTCCAATATTTTACCTGGCATTTAACATAGCTTACTTTGAGAGGGATATTTTTCAGATTTCACCATGTCCTCTTATCCTGGCTTGTTATAATTTGTAAATCAGAGGCAACTACCTTTGCTTATCATATGTAATTGGTGACCCTTGTTTACTATACTTAGAAAAAAGGTAATAAGATTATGAATATTTTAGTCTATATTTGAGAATAATAGTTCCAAATTTTGCTATTTTATCTTCTCTAGTTTTATTTATTTTTTAAAGATTCTTTTTTTAATATACTTTATTGATTTTACACAGAGAGGAATTGAGAAGGATAGAGAGCTAGAAACGTCAATGAGAGAGAAACATTGACCAGGTGCCTCTTGCACACCCCCTACCGGGGATGTGCCTGCAACCAATGTACATGACCTAAGCTCTACCACTGAGCCAAATCGGTTTCGGCTATCTTCTCTAGTTTTCAATACCAATATCTGATATATAAAACACAAACAAACAAAATAAACAAATCCAAAAATAGAATGGGGCCCTGGTCTGGTGTTGCTTAGTTGGTTGGAGCATCATGTGCCGTACTGAAGGGTCAAAGGTTGAATTCCTGGTCAGGGCACCCAGGTTTAGGTTTTATTCCCTGTGGAGGCAGGTATGGGAGGCACCTGAGCAATGTTTCTCTTTTTCTCTACCTTGCTCTTTCTCTCTAAAAATAAAAACAATGGAATGATTAGAAGATTTAGTCTTATGGCTATATGACCAAATAAAGAAAAAATAGGACTATTTTAGCATAAATTGATACTTTGTGAGGTAGTAGTCAGCCTATAAGATTCCTTCTCTGGAATAAAATTAGTTATTACAGCCGAAATGAAGAAACACAAACGTACAAATAACCTATAAAAGTTTGAAAATGGTTAGCCAGTAAAATTTTGTTTCTTTGAGCACTGAGACTTCTCGAAAGATGGACAAATCATTGGTATGTTGTTTATATTATTCATTAATGGATATAATTAGCTTGCACACTACAGAGTTTTCTTTCATCTCTGCTGAATGTCAGAAGTGATGTGGCTCAGTAGTTCATATTGTTTTGTGTTTGTTTTTTTTTTTTTAATGGATTCACTGTTTAATACAAGTCTTAATTAAAGATGGTTAGGGCAGAAGATTGTTATTCTGGCACTGACACAGGCATCGTATGATTTTTTTTTTACTGACCCTGTCTGCAAAAAGTGAAACATAATGCCTGAGGGCCCATTTTGCTCACAGAAAATGAAAGCTGTGAGGCTCCTGCAGACTCTGCATAGCAAGCATACACACGTGGTGATTATTTTTAATGCTGATGCTTTGATTCACTCAGAAAAATATAAGACTGTTTCTGTGAATTATGCTTGTGAAACTGTAGTGAGGTAACTTGCCTGAAGTGTCTTTTGAAATGCAGAATCAGGAATTGCTTTCATACAGAAAGGAATCAATTTTCCAACCGCAAGTGGTTATTGAAAGAAAGGACGCGTTCTGTAACTCACATGGTATTCCAGGGAGGAAATACTGAACTCTGGTGAGGACGGTGCAAAGGGAGACGCAGATAAGGAGAGAGTATTGATCTTGCTTAGGGCTTACTCAGTCTTTGAATCAGAATGACCAGAATGTGTAGCACACTGGTTTGGATCTCAGTTCTGATGCTTACTATGTTAGCCGATCATGCGGCTGGGTTCTGTCTACCCTCTGCTCCTTCATCTCTAAAATGAGCCTGGCTGTGAATGCACTATGAATGTGAGGCATGTACAACTGCTTTTATTATGTATGTACAACTGAGAGGCACAGAGCAAAATCCAGCTTAAAAAGGAAGGCACTGAATAGTTTAGTCCTGTCTGCCTCCCAGAGTGATTTTTCTTTCCCTCCTATAACGTGTGCCCCACAGCAGGACAGAAGGGATACTCCATGGATTTATTTTGTTCAAATCCTCTCAAGCTGCTTCTATGGGGGATTGGACATCTAAGAATCAACTCTGACAGTGGGGGACTCTCAGGAGGTAATATAGTCTCTATATCTCGGACTGCACTTCGTCTCGTCTGTGGGCCCTACAAACAATCCTTTCTCTCTCTCTCTCTCTCTCTCTCTCTCTCTTTCTCTCTCTCTCCTTTACTTTAGAGGAGAGCTGTGGTCGGAAAACAGCAGCTTGCGAGCCACACGTGGCTCTTTGGCCCCTTGAGTGTGGCTCTTCCACAAAACACCACGACCTGGGTGAGTTTATTTTGAAGAAGTGGCGTTAGAAGAAGTTTAAATTTAAAAAAAAAATTGCCTCTCAAAAGAAATTGTCAGTTGTTGTGCTGTTGATATTTGGCTCTCTTGACTAATGAGTTTGCCGTCCACGGGACTAGAGGATCACAGCTCCAGCTCCTGGTGGCTTAATTCCGGGGATGGAGGACATTAAATGCTCTCTGGGTATCTGTCACTACTGGATTGTGTTCAAGGCGCTGCCGTCTCTAAAATGTTATGGAGGGATGACCTCAGTACCAAGAAGGAGATTCACATTGATTAAACACAGAAAGGGAGGTTTGGCAAACATCTTTTTATATCTTGGCTATGACAAATTCATCGGAAAGAAGAACAAGGTACAAAGTTTAAGGATGGCTCACATGTAATGTGCACAATGAAAATTTAGAGTAATCATTCTGCTAAAAGTTTGTCAAAATGCATTTTACTTCCAAGAATTGGTGTGTTTTTTCCCCCCAGAAGGCAATTTGTAAAATACAACTGCTGTGGAAAAAAAATAGATAAATCCACAGCAAATGCTAAGTTATAAAGACATTCAGAATAAAACACTTGGAGTTGGCAAGTGTGGGATGCTGACTCTTTCTTGTGAATTCATCACTGTGCAGGATGGAAGCAGCAATTACATTTGCTGTATCATGTCTGGCTGTACAAACAATTTATGGGGCTTGTACATTGAAATTAAAAAGCACAGAATCCGAGTCAGGAACCATTTCCAAATGGGTACACATCTATCAGCGCTCACCTCCAAGGGTTTTGCTTTTGATCTGGGGGAGTGTGGCTCATCTGTTTCAGAGAATCAAATTATTAATCCGTCCCTTCTTTTCAGTGTGGCTGTAAGAAAAATGGCTTGATGGGGCTGAATGCACGAGTAAAATAAGAACGTCGGCCGATTTTGTAGGATTCTAAGTAGAGATTAGAAATAATACACGTACAACAAATGTTGCCAGGCCTGTCCCACCTGGAGATACATATAATTGAAAATGACACCCTGCAACACAGCCCTCTCCTGTGGAACTGCAAGCCTTTGGTCCCTAATTACCGTGAGATGATGGCTAGGCTTCCATGGGTGATCTGTATGTGCATAGTTCCTCCCTCCCCCCGAGTTGTTGTGCTTCACATTTCCATTGGAAATCAGCTTCAGTCAATATGTTTTAGGGGAAAACCTTACTAATTCCACTTGCTGACAGAGGAACTCTGCTTTCTTGTCATCCCTGCTGAGTGCTGAGTTTCAGGTTCAGAAAAATACTGAGCAGAAATTAGAGATTTTCTGTAACCTACAAATGCATAGCAGCCTGCCCATTAACAAATCCCCTACCACTCTTGGTTACCATTGACACTCCATCATCCAAAGCCTGTAGTTTTCATTATTGCTCCTTCTGGGGGTTGTACATCTTATGGGATTGGACATATTTCTAAAGGTGTGTATCACCATTATAATATCACACAGAAAGAGTTTCACTGTCCTAAATAAACTCTGTGCTCTGCCTATTCATCCCTCTCTCCCTTAACCCCCTGGCAACCTCTCATCTCTTTATTGACTTCACAGTTTTGCTTCTTAATAAATGTGATAGAATTGGACTTATACAGTATATAGCCTTTTCTGATTGCCTTCTTTTATTTTGCAATATATATGTAAGTTTCCTCTTTTTATAGCTTGATAGTGCCCTTGTTGTCAGTTCTAATATTCTAGTGTCTGAATGTGCTGCCATTTACTTAACTATTCTCCTAAAGAATGACATGTTGCTTGCTTCCAAGTTTTGTATGTAAAGCTGCTCTACATACCCGTAGGTGTTTTGTTGTTGTTGTTTGTTTGTTTTGGACATGTTTTCAACTCCTTTGTGTATACTACATTGCATGATTGCCAGATAGTGTGGTGAATAAGTTTTATTTTGTGAAATACAGCAAAACAAACTAACAAGAAAACAAACAAGCCAATCTATTTTCCAAGGTGGCTGTACCATTTTGCATGTCCACAAGCAAAGGGAGTTCCTGTTGCTCCACATCCTTGCATATGATGTTTGTTCTCAGTTATATACAGGCGTTATGATAGGCTACATAAGTAATGCCATTGATATTTATTTGATCTAGGAGCATAGACACAATTTTACAGATGGATAAACTAATATGTAGAGATTTTGAAATGGAAATACGTAGTAAAGGCAAAATTTTGTTCTGTCTCTGAATTAAAATCCTGCATATTTAAGCACCTATGATTGCCACACACAAAGATGCATTTCTTCTTTTTCTTCATCATTTAAAAAATGTTATTTTCTACCCTTCTGTACCTCCACCTTCCTCGCCACTAATTTTAGTAGTGTTTTTTTAAATCTATATTTTTATTGATTTCAGAGAGGAAGGGAGAGGGTGAGAGAGATAGAAAACATCAATCATGAGAGAGAATTCATTGATCAGCCGCCTCCTGCAGTATTGGGGATAGAGCCGGCACCCCGGGCATATGCCCCTACTGCTGGGAATCGAACTGTGGTCCCTGGTTCATAGGCTGATGCACAACCACAGAGACACCATGGCCGGGCTACTTTTATTAATGTTTTCATATAAGGGAAGACTTCGCTCTGTTGATTGTTTGGTGTTCAGTTCACTAAAGGTGTTTGGTGCATCCAGAGCAATCACTGAAGGTTGGAACTATGCCTGCTGGACAGGCCTATGGGACACGGAGCAATGACATCTTCATACAATGTAGTAATAGCCCTAAGAAAACCACGCTGGCTTGATCATGGGGATGAGACTGAGGGTGACCAAGGAGCTCACCTTTGCTGCCGCCTTGCCTCACACCTGGGAGGAGTTCGTTAAGGAGCAGCCGTGGTTTCAGGCCTCCGCAGACAGCCTCCCCGGAGCGAAGCTGCCTGGGAAGCTTCCAAAGTGGAGCTAACCTGATCCAGCCATTGTCTGGCACAAGGAACCCAGCCTTCTGCCCTGGGAAACGTCGCATTGTGTTTTCTGGGATTTCTTCCAGCACGAATCCCCTCAGAGAGAATGGCCTCATCACATTATAGCTGACTGACTGGACCAAGACCGCAGGTTTTGTCCTTCTGGAAATCAACCTGCAGCAAATCGGCCTTGATTATCAATTGAGTTTACAAAGCTGTTTATTCTTCCTCCTAGCATTTCCTGGGCTCAGGAACTCTGGAGTGCAATCCGGTAAGATAGCACGTTAAGCTATGTCACCTAGCTTCCAGCTTCCAAACCTGTCTGAAGACTTTTTAAAAACACTAATGGAAGATTCACTCATCTTGTTTCATTCAAAAAGTGAACCTATTCCAACATGCTTAACTCTCCATCCTAGCACAACCAACAAGTATTAAATTAAAATAAAGAAACTGTTACATTTCTAAGAGCAATTTGTAGCACCTTTATATTGTCTCATGTGATAATTTTAGGAGGATTTGGGTTGAGAAACAGTCCAGCTGGAAATGTCCATTAAAGAGCAAAAAAAAAAAAAAATAACACCTGGTATAATCCTATTCTATGTAATAAAAGCCTAATATGCTAAGTGTCCCATCATTCATTCGCCTGTTCCCACCAGTCCCTATGACACACATTGACCACAAGGGGGCGAACTCTCCAACTGGTAGGTTAGCTTGCTGCCAGGGTTCAGCTGATAGGGACTGGGTGAGATGGGCCAGACACACCCTCCCAAGGTCCCTCCTGGGCCAGACAATCTCCTGTAGTCTCTCCCGGGCTGGCTGGCACCAGTTGGCCCTGTTCAGGACTGGGCAGGTCAGCCCCAATGGGTACTGGGTGAGACAGGGTGGACACACCCTAGACCCCTCCTGCGGTCTCTCCCCAGCCTCATTGTGCACCGTCGGGGTCCCTTAGCCTGGCCTGCACCCTCTCACAATCTGGAACCCCTCCGGGAATGTCAGAGAGCCGGTTTCCGACCAATCCCCTCAGGCCAGGCTAGTGTAAAGGACCCCGCCAGTGCATGAATCCATGCACTAGGCCTTTAGTACATTAAGAAAGACAATAATTTTAACAGTACAGTAGTTATTACTTAATATCAAACTGTGCTAAGCTCTTTAAGCACATTTTCTAAATTAATCTTCACAATAATAGGTAGGATATATGATTTCTATTTTTGTTCTAAGTACAGACACTGAGATTTGACTTAATGATAGACTTCAGTCCCTGGCACACTCTCATGATTGGCCTGTGCCCACAAATCTCCCCTTTTCACTCAGCATACATTTTTAATGTTTTCTTCCTTGATTCCCAATTTGAAGTCCCATTTTCTCCATTCTGCATAGGCAGATCCACACTTTACAGTGTTAATATGTGTCCTGGATAATCATATATTTACATATTTTTGCTAAATACACAGAGCTGTGTTGTTAACTTATGTAAGTGTGCTATTGTGTTACAGAAAGCAACACTATGGTTTACAGTTCTACTTTGGTGATGAATGTGTGTCTACTCTTTTGTTTCAAACCTCTAAACAGTATTGCTATCTGTCATATTTTACTGAGCCATTCCACTAGTGATAGGCACCTATGTTACTCTACTTCCCATGATCAAAGCTGCAGAATGGTGAAAATACTGCAAATCATGACTTTTAGGTCATCTATAGTTTAATATTAGCAAGTTAATGCTATTTAAAATAAGACATCCTTGATATCTGAGCAAGACATTCTCTAACTCATATATGCAGACTATTCTAAATACCATTTTTAGAGCAGTTGAGGTGCACAGCAAAACTGAGAGAAAGCAGCAGAGAAAGATACCTATATATCCCTGTCTCCTCACATGCATAGCGTCCTCCATTTATCAACATCCCCACCAAATTAGTACTTTCTTTTTGTTACAATTGATGTGCCTCCACGGATAAATTCAAAGCAGAATCACTTCAAAGTTATTGTTCCTTCATGTTATTATAAATACTACAAATTATCTTTAATTGCATGCTACTTACAATTAGTTTTATAAGTATATTCTGTGGAATATTACGCACAGATAACAGAATGCGTGTATTTCTGTGTGAATTTATATAGGAACACATATTTGAGATATCTTAAAGGACACATCCACATAATTTGCTCGGCACCTCCAAAATGCCATCTTTCTAACCTTGGGATTTATATTTTAGGTCCTGGATACCAAAATAGTGCCAAAAGCAAAGTTTCCTAGTTGGTTGTTTTTCATGCGTAATAATTCAAGTTCTGAACATACCATTTTTGGGGTGGTTTTGTACAACTTTCTAAGGGCCAATAGCAAGGTGATTAGCTGAAACAAGAGTTGTAGCTTATCAATGATATTCTAGGACTGGAGAAATTTGATATTATTTGCTTGTATCTTCCTTATATGTTACATTTAAGTTACATGATATGTAGTGACTTTGCTTACATAGCTAGATATACAGCCTTGTTTCCTGAATATGAATATACTACTTCTAGGCTGTTACGTCTCTGTAAGTCTGATAACACATCATTTTTAGATGCCATTGATAAAAAAATTATCTTCCAGATTTATAAATACAGAAAAGTTGTACTCATTACCTCTTGATCTCAATTTTAAATTTATTAATCTTTATACATTCCTAGTAAAGACTTAACTATAAGATTTGCCAGATGTTTACCACTAGAAATAGAATACAATTAAGATACCTTGTTATCTCCTTTGAGATGTATTATTAACTCATTTGGCTCCTGCCCTCATCCAGATATATCTGAGAAATTCATACTATAGGAGAGCCATGCTTCTCTACTTACATTCTGATCACTGTCTCTTAAATGCAAGTTTAATTGATAAAAAAGAAAAGTAGTTGACAACATGTCATTTAATTACCAGATTAGGTCAAGTAAAATTCCAAAAATGATCATCTGATTCTCAAAACCCCCAAAATAACCATTGCAAAACCTTATTTTCTGGCCGAGGGAGACAGTAATGGAATAAACAAATAATCTCTGGCTCATCAGTCCTGACTGATTGGTGGATAATGTTCTTGATCTCCACCAAAATGGACTACTTCACTGGTTTGCTTAGTAAGTCTGTCTTCTGCTGTGGTTGTATTGTTTTTTTCATTGTCTCTCCCAGTGACTCGAACTCCCCTCTCTTCCTAGGTACTCCAATATCCCGAAAAGGAAATAGGAAGTGTTTTTACTGATCTAACAAAAACAAAAAACAAACAAGCAAAACATTGCAGTATACTTGGCCTGTGTCTGTAGCTTAGTAATTGCTCTGTTGGTAGCATGCATGACTTCTGGTATGACATTACAATCCCCAAGCTTTACTTCTTTAGAGTAGAACTTCTTCCACTTAACATTCTGTTATCAGACAACTGATAGAAAGTGACTGTTGTCAGCATGAAAAAGCAACACACTCTTCATCTGGTGTTTAATCTGGGAAAATACTGAGTAGTTATCATTGGCTCTGAAACTTGTTCAGTGAGGTTATCCGTAATCTAGAGATTTAAACATTCCCTTGGAATAAATTCAAACTCCCCCGCCCCCCACGAGTGTTCATGCCAAAGCGCTCTATGAGGCCTCAATTAAATAAAAGCAGTGGACTTTTACAAAGTAAGACTCTTTTTCTGACAAAAAGGGCCTGTATGAAACAACATGGATCACCCGAGTGTGAAGTGATAAATAGGACTAGGTACCCAGCCAGAGATCTTGGCAATTAGAGAAAACATTTTTGCTTCATCTTTTTTGCAAGGTCGGAATCAATTAGCATGTTCAATGGACAGTACAGCCCTGGCTTTTTCTTACAACCTGTAATACTGTAGATTCAATTATTTT
Organism: Vespertilio murinus; assembly: GCA_963924515.1. Taxonomy (NCBI): domain Eukaryota; kingdom Metazoa; phylum Chordata; class Mammalia; order Chiroptera; family Vespertilionidae; genus Vespertilio; species Vespertilio murinus. The sequence goes on along the minus strand of OZ004714.1, from coordinate 28,487,238 downwards.
TCCAGGCGGATTCCATTCTGCAAAGAAGCCAGTATTGCCTGGTCTGAAACTAAACGTATTTTAATGAGAACCGGAGCTCCTAATTCCTCTCTTTCTGCAAGACTTACACGGTGGCAGAAAGGTCATACCAAGGAAGATGAAACAGGCAAACAGTAAACTGTTTTGGCTAAATGTATAGTGTATATTAAATGTGTGCTCAATATACTGATAGTAATATCAAACCTTACCTTTGGTCTATTTTACTTATCCTGAATCAGGATCATCATTTGAGCACATTAGCAAAATCAGGCAGATTTCTCCAACATAATGGATATTCACTAGGATTTAAGTCAGTAAGACAAAAAGTATGACAAGGAGGTAGTGAGTTCAGTTGATGATCCCCCCATCTTTCTCTGCTACATAACAATCCAGTGAAGATAATTGGCAGGGCATAGACATTTGGATTACAAATACACTGATTTGCTGTGGACAGGATCAATATATGGCCTGTCACTTTTTTAAAAATCATTTTGAGGTCCAAATTCTTCCCAATGGCTGTAAATTATTTAGTGGAAATTCACAGAAAAAAAACTCATAAGTGAATGCTAAGTAAATACATATATATATATATATATATATATATATATATATATATGGCTATTTAGAGTGGTAGTCTTTTTTAAATATATATTTTATTGATTTTTTTACAGAGAGGAAGGGGGAGGGATAGAGAATTAGAAACATCGATGAGAGAGGAACATCAATCTGCTGCCTCCTCACACCCCCTAACTCGGGATGTGCCTGCAACCAAGGTACATGCCCTTGACCGGAATCGAACCTGGGACCCTTGACTTCATCCACTGAGCCAAACCAGTCATGGCGCAATAGTCTTATCATTATTAAACCACCATCCTTGTACACAGAGGATAGGAAGCCTGGGTATGATCTCTTTGTTTCTGTGCCTTACTCATTTTCCATGTAGGATTCCACATTTTCAAAAAGAGCTGGTAGTGTTCCAGAAGTTAAATTATGAATCAGTTGCTTGGAACTAGGAATGTATTTTCCCATAGAAACCTTATTTAAATTGATAGGTCCTCAGGACAGCCTATAACATCCTTACTTAATCTGTAATAACCTTTAGTTCTAGAACCTCACATAGATGTATAAAATGGGCCTGATTTGTCACGGCTTCAGTGGGATATAATTTTATCAAAGGAGGAGTCAATTATATCCCACCTTATCCCTCATGCACACCAATTTCTCAGTAGCTGGCTTTTGAGAGGGAATAAGCAAGCAGTCTCAGTGCATCTGGTTGTGGTCTGACTGAACTAGTTTGTCTAGGCTTCCTCTGAGAGATACTGGGAGGAGGGGAATTTGTAAAACTCTAAACATGGAAGCTTACTCAGAAAGATTCTAGTGCAAATCTGCCACACAAAGCACCAAATGGCAAACAAAACAAAAGAACAAAGCATGGTTCTAAATAGACTGTGGAGAGAAGACTAGGAGACCCTGTGCTGTACCTCAGCTGGGAATGTGCACACCAGGAGATACAAATAGTTAGCTGCTCGGCAGATGTCTAAGAATGATCGTGAGAACATCCCAAGTATTGATTCTGGAAATTTTTATACTTAGGAATGTCTAAGTTATGTTACATAACATTTCAACCACAAACATTAGTGCCGGAAAAGAGCAAAATTTAATTTCTCACTCACATTACACACTCCTCACATTTAGGTGGCAATAATATGGATGGGACTTTCCTGAACAGTATACTCACTCAGAAATCAAGGGCAATAGCAGAGCCAACATCACAATAGTTTCAATTCATCATACCAGATGAAAAAGAAATCTCAGGAGGATTCCTCTCTAACAAAACAAAACAAAACAAAACAAAACAAAACAAAACAAAGCCTAGGCCTGGAAGTAGCACATGTCTCAGCTCAGCCAGAACCAGGGGTGGGCAAACTTTTTGACTCGAGGGCCACAATGGGTTCTTAAACTGGATCGGAGGGCCGGAACAAAAGCAACCTGGCCATGCTGGCACTCTCATCTTAGGCTGCTGGTGAAGGAGCGGAGGGGAGAGCAAGAGAACCCTCCACTCTTTGGGCTCCGCAGGCCGGATAGAACAGCCGAACGGGCTGGATCTGGCCCAAGGGCCGTAGTTTGCCCACAGCTGGCCAGAAGTAATCACATCATCTCCACCCAATCACAAGAGAACCAGGAGTGCAATCCTACTATGTATCTGAAGCAGTGTGAAGTATGTGTGTAGGAGGAAAGTCAGGAATCTTTGTTGAAGCTTTTAAGACAGCCACACATAGATCGTTAACCAGTTATACTCAAGCAGTGTTAGTAATCATCTTGCAAATTCCTACTACTAGTTTCACAGATTTCAGATTAGGGCTAGGACTGGAAACTCAAATGGCTAAATACTAATTATTGAGGTTTGATGGTGAATGTGTTAGTATATGCCAGTGGTCAGCAAACTAATTAGTCAACTGAGCCAAATACCAACAGTATGACAATTGAACTTTAAGAGCCAAATTTTTTAAACATCTTTTAGCACCACTTCTTCAAAATAGACTCGCCCAGGGCGTGGTATTTTGTGTAAGAGCCACACTCAAGGGGCCAAAGAGCCATATATGGCTCTTAAGCTGCAGTTTGCCGACCACGATATAGGCTATTTTTATAAATTTATAGGAATTTATTTACAGGGTGGGACAAAAGTAGGTTTACAGTGGCTTTTGTGGAAAATAATGCAAATAATTAATAAATAATAATACAAGAAGAAACTGTTTCTCATACTCACAACTGTAAGCCTACTTTTGCTCCACTCTGTATGTGTCACCCAAAACCAAACAATGGATTTTTCTCCTAAGATAAATATGATTGAACTGAAGAATTTTACTTGAAGTCTTTCCTCTTGCCATTTTGATTGGAGGGCCAGTTCTGTGATTTTGCTTTTGTCCCTGAATAGCACAAGAGCCTCCTGTCCTGTATCAGATCTTCTTCAGGTGCCCTCAATCCATTTCCTTTATCCCCTTAAATCAAGCATGCAGTGTGAAATGAGTAGCTCAAGATTTATTATAGTCAGTAGGTTCAAAAGCTCCTGTCTCTCTGATTTTTACTCCTTCTAGGTTTTGAAGTATGATCATCATGCCCAGAGTACTTAGCATTTATGAGTTACATAATTTTATTTTTTTAAAAATAGGTGTATTATGAGTTAATTATAAAATAAAAATATTTCAGTCAAAAAATTCTATGCTGAGTTGTTTATAATCAGTGGAGAACTAGTTTTATAATCCTAAAAAAATTGTATTTGAATTAGATTTTAGAGAATTTCAAATCCATTTTATTTGATTTGTGTGTGTGTGTTGTTAAAATTCCAATAATTTAACGGTGGTAAAGATAAAAACCCATTAATAAATTATATACAATATCACTTTATTGATTTTCTTTTTCTCCCCAGTTATATGTATAATAGTATTTTTGAACAAACCAAATATTCCTGAAAAATAGACTTTGGTTTTTCATATATCTTACAACTTAAGATTGTTTTATCATAGCAGCCTGATGTTTTTGACAAGATGAATAAGTGTGCCATGCAGGTAATTTGTTCATTAAGTCATTTGGATATAATAGAGAGAGAGAGGAGAGAGAGGGAAAACCTAAAGTTTTTTTTTTTTCCTTTTTCATCTAGTAACATTTTTTACTGATTAATTTACTCATTCTTTTACTGAGTACCTACTATGTAACTGCCACATAAGATATGTGCTACAGATGGCCCCTTTGTACTTTCAACAATAAAGATAAATTAATAAAATATAAGAAAAGAGAAAGAGGCATATGTGTTAAAACACACACATACACACTTTGTTGGTACATTTCATTGTGGTGAACAGGGAGTGAATGATGGAGGGTAGAATAAAGAGAAATAAAACTGAAAAAGAGAATGCGTCTGTATATTTGACTTGATCAGTTACACTTAGGAAATTAGTAATTTCTTTGCTTAGGGTCATTATGTTTTACTAGAGGCTCAGTGCACAAATTCGTACATGGGTGGGGTCCAGCCGGCCTGGCCCCAATCAGGGCAGATTGGGGCAATTGGGGGTGGGCCTGTCAGGAGGAGGAGGAGATGGAAGGAGGTTGGCCATCCAGCCTGCCCTGATTGGGGCCAGATCAGGGCCAGGCTGGCTCGGGGGAGGGGCCATGGGTGATTGGCTGGTGGCCCTGCTCCTAATTGGGGTTGGGGAGTAATTGGGGGTGGATCTGGCTGTGTGGAAGAGCTGTGGGAGGTTGAGAGAGAAAAGAGAATTTTCAAGTAAAACCTTGCACTTAACAACCTGATGTAAAAATGCTTCATCCATATAGAACTGAACAGTTTCGATGTGAATTTATCATATGTAACTGTTTAGAAAGCACTGTTTGTTGATCTAAGCACTGTTTGTATTGGCCGGGGCCCTTCTCTAGAGAAGTGATAAAATTTAATACTTTAAATCTTTTTCACTTCTATTTATTTTATTTTTCTCTTGGGTTCATTCAGCAGACTAAAGAGTTTCCATGCTGAGCTCCAGTCATTCATTTTTCAAGCATTACAATACAAAAGTAAAAGCTCTAAATGTGTGTGTGTGTGTGTGTGTGTGTGTGTGTGTATGTAGTGTGTGTGTGTGTGTGTGTGTATGTAGTGTGTGTGTGTGTGTGTGTGTGTGTGTGTGCGTATGCAGCTGACCACTAGTGAATATGTAAATTATTCAACAATTACATTGTCTTCTCGATAGTGTCAACCCTTAATAAATGATAAAACTAGAACTTTACCTCTGTGGTTTTCCTCCCCCAAACCAATAATCCCAACTGGACCATGGGAAAGACATTTTTAAAATCCCAATTAAGGAACAAACTACAAATTACCTGACCAATATTCCAAATGAATAAAAAGCAAAGTTTGAGCAACTCTCATATCCAAAAGGAGTCTAAGGAGATAGCATAATAGAATGTGGGTGGCATGGTGAAACAGTAAAAGAGAAAGAGGACACTAGATATAAACTAAAAAAATCTGAACAAAGTATGAGCATGTTTAAGATAGTGTGTCAGTGCTGTTTCAGTAGTTGTGACACATGTGCCATTGGAATACGAGAGATGCAGATGATAAGGGACACTGGGTGTGGGGTATGTGGAGCTCCCTGTAAGCTGTCTCCAATCTGTGAATATAAAAGAATTCTAAAATTAAAATCTTATTAAATAATTTAATATTTTAAAATTTGACTACTCAATCGAGATTTATAATTTATTCAACATTTTTATATATTATCAGGTTTGGTTTTTTTTCTGGATGTTTTCTTTACAATGTTTTACAAGGCAGTATTTTTTCGGTCTAGTTTCTCTGAGGTTTCAAAGACAGGGCTTTGGAACAATTTCAAATGTTGCCTTGACATATGAATGGTAGTGGCTGACTATTAGAGTTTAATGTCCGAGAAGCATTTGTAGGTGTATTGATAATATGTTTTTCCCAGGACAATAAAATGTGCCTTAAAGACAAGGCACATTGTCACTGTAGGATTGCAGAGACATTGGGGAGATCTGGCTTAATAAGAGATACATGTGGATTTTGAAGACTTTCCGAAAGGGTATCACACATTCTATTTTTAACTTCATTCATGACTGTCTTCTCTATCATTCCATTTGGGTTGTATTTTATTAACCTTCATTTTTATGCCTCATAGGAGTGACATTGTTGCAAATTAGCAATTGCAAGGCTTAGATTGCAAAATTGACTATAATAGTGATGGTTTAGGATTAAGTAAAAATATTGTATTCTGAGGATTGGTTATTTTTTTATATTCACTTTCAAAAGGTTTTTTATTGATTTCATAGAAAGGAAAGGAGAGGGAGAGATAGAAACATCAATGATGAGGGAGATAATTGCTCAGCTGCCATCAGCATGCCCCCTATTGGGTAAATTGAGCCCACAACCCAGACATGTGCACTGACTGGGAATCAACCCATGACCACCTGGTTCATGGGGTCGATGCCCAACCACTGAGCCATACCTGCTGGGCTAGTTTTGTTTGGAAATGGAAAAAAAAATAGTAAGTTTGCGGGCTTGTCTAAAGTTGTAGGTGTACAGTTGGTTTGCTGGAATATTTTATACATCCCCTTTCTTTTTCCATTTCACTTGACAGCTCTTCACCTTCTTCCCTCTTCTCTGACAGCCTGGTGACATGTCTTGGTATCTCCTCACCCTGTTCACTTTCTCTAACCTCTCCCTCGGGGAAACTAAAATGTCAGCTTTGACTCTGGGGGAAAAAAAGGTTCTTCATTGGTAGTTTATTTCTCCTTCATACCTGTTTAGATGCATGTATGCCATTATATTAACAAAATTATAAGCACAATTAGTGTTATTTTTTAAATAGTACATTGAGGGATCTGTAAGAATTAGCATTCAGAGATTTAACTGATTAGGTAGCTTATTATCTCTGATTTTCTCTCAAAACATGATAGCATGTAAATTTCCAGTGGCTATGTTCCAATTGATGGGGGAGACAATGAGGTTTACTAGTAATACCTCCACAGAAACTCCTTTCATGCTCTACCCCATATATTAGTTAAGTTTAGACTCAGAACACATAGTATTAATGTAAAAACCTGGTGTACTATAACTTATGGTGGATAAAATGTACTCCCATTTTTTTCTCTCAAATTTTTAGTGTATGTGATTTATGAGGATATGGGTCTTTGGTAAACAATGCTCAGTTCCCCCATTAATATCTAATCAGTTTCCAACCAGGAGTCTCTGTGATTGCACCTATTGAATAGATTTCAGGATTTAAACCTTTTCTTCTTGTAAACAGAATCTCAAAACCGCTTTAATATTATCTTAAAATCCTATTAAACACCTCCCTCCAGGTAGACAAAAGGATCTCAGTGGAGCATAGAACAAATAGGGCCATCCTTTAGCCTGGAGATAGGGAAGTCCAAGAATAGCCATTGAGGGATAGCAAATGGAAATGGGTCAGAGAGGGTAATGTTGCTGAAAATTAAGACCAGAAATGAAAATCAAATGAAAAAAGAAAAAGAAAAAAATGTCAGTTTCTAGGCATTATTAGAGACCTGGGTGGAATCCCATGGAGAATCCAGTAGACAGATATGGCCACCAAGAGGTTACACATATAGGGAAGGGGCCATAATTTAGAGGAATATGAAAATGTGTATTTATCAGAGATAGATATTTTAGAGAGAATGCTCCGGCTCAAGTCACACAAGGCAGGAAGTCACAGTGTCATAACATCTTTTTTTCTGATATTGAAGTTGGAAGTGGACGTGGTCTCTGACACATACAAGCAAACTACCTGTTCATTCTGCAGTAGGATATTGGGAGCCAAATGCATTTTAAATAGTAGCCAGAAGTGAAATGAGGTAGAAGACATATTTAGTTGCAATTAGAAAAGGAATTTAATGATCCATGCATAGACCTTAGAAACTAAGCCCAAACTGGAAATCTGAAACCTATCCTTATTAAAGAAAATACCAAGTTGTGTTCTAGAAAGTTGTAGGTTTTAATAATTGGCTCCTCAATAAATGTGACAAAGTTATTAAGGCTCATGTGAACTTACTCCAGACTATTACATAAAACACAAGGAACCTTACATAATTGAAAAGAAGACTTCTGGGAATTTTGTTTGTTAGGAAATTGGGCTCATAAATCCCTAATGCCTTTTCTAGATATTGCCCGTAGTAAAAATATATATTAAAACAAGAGAAGTGTAGGAGTCTTAACTATACATATATACAACTGCATTACATCATAAAAGGTCTTTTACTGCTATGGAATGATGTGGATAGATTAATGAAAGAACTTATTCCTGTATGCATAACCCATGGACAGACAATAGTTCTGTGAAGGCTTGGGGGAGGGGCAGGAGCGGGGTGGAGGGGGTCAATGGTGGAAAGTCGGGGGGGGCATCTGTGATATTTTCAACAATAAAGATAAATTAAAAATCTAATTACATGTCTCATGAATCCCAGCTGACAGCTTGGGAATGTTATTAATGCATTCCCATTTGTCTGCAATGTTCCATTCAAGCAGAGCACTTGCTGTAGCGCCAATGTATAAAACAGGAAGAGTGGACCGGTTGACTTAGCTGGTGAGGGATACCCAGTGTAATTTTGACCACATTACCTTTTGTCAGCCTTCACGGTGGCGCCGGGTAGTGGGGATTCTAGGTTTCTCTGGAATGTAAAATAAATCCACTGTTGTAAACCACATAACCTTCAATGACAAATACTACCCTCTTGGGTCACATTAGTTTTTGTGTGTTTTGTTTTGGATGTTTTTTTTTTTTTTGCAAGTCATTTGGAAGCATTGGGAAATCACTTATCTTTGACTACTTCAATAATTTTAGTGAGAAAATAAAGTCAGGTGTTTTAAATATAGTAAGAAAATAGTTACATAAAAATAAATGAGTAGCCGATTATTATTTTCCCATTATATTTTCAAGATATATTACTGTAATAGGTTCTTATGAATGATTCCAAAAATATTTTAGGCACTTCATATGCACACACACACGATCCTCTTATACATATTGTAATGTAAATAACATATTAGACACCTGATGTTAAATATATACTTGTATCTTAAATACACATTAAATCTATACTTAAATCTTATTAAATATATACTTGTATCTTATTAAATGCTGCACATAATTTCAATATTTGAATATGACATTATTTATCTTACCAATTATTTTTTTTATTTTTTAACATATTATTGATTGCAGAGAGAAAGGTGAAGGAGATGGAGATAGAAAACCAATGATGAGAAAGAATAATTTTTCAGCTGCCTCCTGCATTCCCCCTCAGCATGTGCTCTTGACCAAATCAAACCTGGGACCCTCAGTCTGTAGGCCATCACTCTATTCATTGAGCCAAACTAGCTAAAGCTTACCAATCATTATTAATCAACTACATATTTTACCTTAGGCTAAATTTTATTAAAAACTATTATTTAACGACGATCTTTATATATATATTTATAAATGTGTGCACATGTTTGTGTAGATGGTGAGTTACTCCTAGAGATGGAGTTATTGCAGAATTGCTGTCGAGCTGTGGGGAAACTCATGTCAACAATGATTTGAAAGCTACTGTCCCTCTGCTTCTTCCACTATGTGGTAAGTCATTAAATTAGTTTTATCTTTATCAGACATTTAAAAATTCTCTCTCTCTCTCTCTCTCTCTCTCTCTCTCTATATATATATATATATATATATATATATATATATTCTGCACTTCTTAATAGCAAGCAGACTGAAAATATTTTCATGTATTTCATAGCAGTTTCATTATTTTTATAAACTACCTCTTTATATCAGTTGCCAATTTTGTTTTTAATGTTAAGGAAATTGCCCTGTTTTAAATGACTTGAAAAAATATCCAAAGTTTACTATTTTAATTTTAATTTATTTATTTAAAATATATATTTTATTGATTTTTTACAGAGAGGTAGGGAGAGGGATAGAGAGCTAGAAACATCGATGAGAGAGAACCATCGACCAGCTGCCCCTTGCAAACTCCCTACTGGGGATGTGCCCACAGCCAATGTACATGCCCTTGACCAGAATCAAACCTAGGACCTTTAAATCTTCAGGCCAATGCTCTATCCACTGTACCAAACCAGTTTTGTCTATTTTAATGTTTATTAATGAATTTGCACCATATATTATTTTGTTATGGATTTGATATAAAAGCTAATTGTGAGTAGTTATTAATGTCAGAAACTCTTCTTTTTACATGATCTAGTTACCTGCATTAAATGCACCCTTGAAACATAATTTCCCTTTGTTTTCATAAATATAAATATCTTGAGTAGTTAGTTTCTTCTCATTTCAATAATGAGACATAATGAGACATACATACTATTTTCCTTTTTGATTCATGATTGCTGGAATTTCAGAGTTAAGTTTAAAAAGTTGTATTTGCTGTCATTTTCATTATGTTTCTATCCTTTATTTTGCAATCCACTTTTTTACTTTAGATCCCTATTTTATTGGGCAATCTGAAAATAATGCTTTTTTATATGTGTGTATACATATATGTGTGTAGATTTAGTTGAGTATATAGGTGTGTGTGTGTGTGTGTGTGTGTGTGTGTGTGTGTGTGTGTGGTGAGGGAGGGAGGGAGGGACAGAGGAAAATATCTGTTCCAAGCAGCTGTGAAATTGTTAGCCTTGACAGAAGTGTCAAAATTTAGTCTTTCTGGTTATCTATTTCTCCACAATAAACTTCCACAGAATGTAGTGGCTTAAAACAACATGCTATCTTTTATAAATTTTAAGATTGATGGGCTGGACTAGGAAGTTCTCAGTGAGTTACAGTTAGATGGCAGCTGAGGTGGGGATCATCAGAAAGCCTTCTTCACCTTCTTACACTTAGACCGCCTAAGGGGTGGGAGTTAGTCATTTCCCTCTCTCTCTCCACATGACCCTGTCATGTGGCTCACTTGACCTCTTTCACAGCCTCACAATTTTAGGAATATTGGGTTTCTTACATGATGGCTCAGAATTTCAAGAGATTCAAGGAAAGAATATATAGATCTTGACTCTCACTGAAAGAATTATCAGAAGATCTATACCATCTGTAATTTCAAATGCCATCTAATAGGGTTATATTTCTTTGGATAAAATTACTTATAATATATTGATATATAAATATACATACCATGCAATACAGCTGATGCTTAAACATATATTCATGTATACTGTGCTATATTGTACTATAATTTTGTGCATGTCCTATTCTCTATATGAAGCTGTTTTTTTACTCTTCATCTCTTCCTCAAATTATGTAGGTTGCTATTATAATTCTCTTTAGTACATATTTGGCAATAGGTGCAGAGTAATTTGTTTTAAGTCATATTGCTAAGCATTAGTGTTATAACTGAAATTTTAATCTAGTGACATAAGAATTTTTATCCTGAAGATTGCGAGGATGGTGTGATTATCTACAGGAAGAAGCTCAACAGGGATTGTATGTAAATGCTCATAGATCCACACAATGATAGCAAATACAGATGCAACTAAAATTCCTCTCTCGCCGAAACTGGTTTGGCTCGATGGATAGAGTGTTGGCCTGCAGACTGAAAGGTCCCAGGTTCTATTCCGGTCAAGGGCATGTACCTTGGTTGCGGGCGCATCCCCCGTAGGGAGTGTGCAAGAGGCAGCTGATCGATGGATGATTCTCTCATCGATGTTTCTAACTCTCTATCCTCCTCTCTTCCTCCCTGTAAAAAAGCAATATATATATATATATATATATATATATATATATATATATATATAAAATAACAAATAAATAAAATTCCTCTCTATACAAGGGAATAAATGACTTTTAATACAGAATATATAACTTCATGATAAATATTGTATAGGTACCCTTCCTTCTAATCTCTCTTTTATGAAATTATCTAATTCAGGTGAACCATTCCCAGTATGTGATATGGACACTCATTTCTAGTAGTGTTTTTAGCAGTTTATTAAATTATTATTGCTCTAAGGTTAAAGGATTGAGCATATATGAAGTTGTTTGTGCACTGTCTATAAATAACCCATGAAACCCCATCTCATTCTCTGCAATTAAAACAAAATTGCCTCCATGCCAACTGCTACTAAATAGAAAATATCAATGTGTTATCGAGTCATTTGCTCTTTCCCAGATTTGAGGTGCTCGCATTTTTATTCTTATTGAAATTCTCTCATTGATTTTTTTGAATTTTATAAAGTGAAAAGCCTAAGACAGAGTGAGAATTCACCACTGGGAGCCATGACTTTAAGATGATTTGTGACTGTTCTTCAAATAGAACAGAGAAGATTAGGACTTATTTCCTGTAAGGATGCTGCTGCTTTTCATCTTTTTAAAATCTTACCAGAATAGAAACTATATTCATTCTTCACAAGCCAAAATACCTTTCTCATATATATGGGTAATAATATAATTTTTAAAAATCACATTTCTGAGAACTGATTTCAGCAAGAATTAGAAATAGGCTGCATATTTGTGACTAAGTGGCCATGTTAACTCTAGTTACTCTGTTTAAGACACTGAAATAGAGCATCCTAGTTGCATTCTATGTGTTTTTAGATTGAATGAGTAGAGAGATTGAAGTAACTGTTTCCCTTTAAGGTATATAATCTAGTTCTTTGGCAACAATATAGGAAAGTTTCCTTTTTCATTTATTCCTCTTGTTCTGCTAACATTAATTCTCCAATATGAAGTCAGATGCAGTTTGTTTAGGGCTTTCAATAAAATATTAACCTGCAGGACTTTAAAGGCTGAAGATTACTGACATAAAGGGAAATAACAAGGACACCTACATTCAATAAATCATTTTATCAAATATGGATATTTAAATATTTAAATTTAAAAGACATACTTAAAATCTGAGGTAATTTGGGTTTAGGAAAATGCAGTGTTATAAAAAGCAAATGCTTGCCGAAACCTGTTTGGCTCAGTGGTAGAGCATCGGTCTGTGGACTGAAAGGTCCCAGGTTCCATTACGGTCAAGGGCATGTACATTGGTTGCGGGCATATCCCCAGTGGGGGGTGTGCAAGAGGCAGCTGATCGATGTTTCTCTCTCATCGACGTTTCTAGCTCTCTATCCCTTTCCCTTCCTCTCTGTAAAATATCAATAAAATATATATATTTTTAAAAAGAACAAAGGACCAGAAGAAAAGGAGAGGGTAAGAAGAAAAGAAGAAAATGCATTCTTATTTATTTCTTACAAAAAATATTATTTGAGTCAGAATATGGGTGTTTAAGTTTCCATTTATTACTATTAAGCACACAGTTTGTTTTTTATTTGAGATAGTCTCAGCTTGAAAATATTTCATTACCTTCCTTAAAATAAAAATTCAAAATATAAGTTTATTAAACAAAGTGAAATATAAATTACAGTTATACACTGGTAGTATGGAGTCCATGTTTGCATTGTTGGAAACTCATTTTCTTCAAAATCCAAAGAGTTCCAATCTCTTCTAACTCTTTCCACAATTCCCAACAGGAATATTCAGGAAGAGTTCTCAAATAGTTAATAGTTGTTAAGTAGAGCAATATATTCCAAGGCTGTCCTGGAATCCCATCCATTACTTGTAATGAATATAAATAAGACAATGAATTATTATTTGTTACCTCATTATCTCTAGAGAGAACCATTTTATCTAGATGATTATTTTTGAGATTATGAAAGGTTCTATACTCTTGATGCTTCTGTTGCATGTGCTATAATTTCATATGGTTAAAACATAATGACATATTTTGGCATGTGCTTTTTATGATCAATGAAGCATATCTACTCCACAGTTTCTTATCAACACAAACATTTGGCTTCATATATAAAAGGGAGTATTTCTGGAGTTTTACAGGAAGTGGCTTTAGTTTCCTTTAGCCCAATCAGGATAAGAAATAGTTCAGTGTAACCAGAGATGGACACTAATACATGGTATATATAAGCATCATTGAAAGACTGAAGATTTACCAGTTTCTTAAAAACTCAGTAACAATGCATGAAAAGTTTCAAAGAAGCTCATCACAGTGCCAATATTTAGCTCCTTCAAGTAGATCTGTGGTCTCAGAAATGCATATCTACTGACCTTTTTCCTATCAGTATAGACTATTCTTGCTTTTTCTAGACTTTTATGTAAGTGAACTCATTCATTATGTGGACTCTTAATTTGACTAGCTTCTTTCATGTAGCATGTTTTTGGATCTATCCATATTGTTGAGTGTATAAATACCTGTGGTAGGTAGAATTCTACAATGGGCCTCAAGATCCCTGCCCTCTGGTGTACATACTACTTCTCGAAATTATGCAATCAATAGACTGTGAAGGGATTTTGCAGATATAATTAAAGTACTAAATAATTTCATCTTAAGGCAGTGACGTAATGCTATGTGAGCCTACGTTTAATTTAAATTCCATTTTTCCAATTGCTTGTTGCTTGTATATAAAAATACCAATGATTTTTACCTATCCAACTTGTATCCTCCTTACTAAATCACTTATTAGATCAAGGGATTTTCATTGTATTGTATTTTAAAATTAAATTTATTGGGGTAACATTGATTAATAAGATTATACAATTTTATATAATCTGCTTTTCTTAACTTGTGGTTTCTTCCTGGTCAAAGCCAACAGTGGTGGTTGAATCCTCATCAGGCATCACTTTGAACTCTTCTCTGTATTCCTCTTCCACACTTTGGGATCCCTGTGCTTACGTTGGGCCCACCAGAACAATCCAGGATAATTTCTCTATTTTAAGGTCAACTGATTTGCAACCCTCAATCACCCCTCCCCTCTTCTTTTTTTCTTTTTTCATTTTTAAGTAAGATAACATATTCACAGGTTACAGAGATTAGGGTGTGGACATCTTTGGGGCTGTTATTCAGCCTATCTCCTTTATCATTCATCATCTGGCTTGTAGACCAAATAGTTCTTAAACTCTGGTTTTAGACCAGTTTGTTCACATCTCTTTTTGTCCTACTTTTATCTATTATTGGTCATTGAATATATTTTGGATTACTCTGAGACCAATCATTCTCAATATTTCTTCCTCTCTCTATAACATGACTGTCACTTCATGGGAAGTTTATAAATTAAGGGTAATAATTTTATTACCCTTAATAAATTTTTTATTTTTCTCTTGTGAGTGCCAGCTCTGATTATAATCTTTTTTTCCTTCCACAAATGTTTGCATCAGTCTGTCTCTCACATTTTTTAATTATTCTTTTTGACAGCAAATTGCTGGCTTTCATTTGTTCCTTAGCCTACCTTTACCATGCTTTGATTTTCTTTGTTATCTAACACCTTTAGCACTTTCTAGAATGACTGCCTTCACTGGTAGAAAGAATATGAGAAATCTGCACTTGTAAGACAAAGGTGACAAAATTTGGGCTGTGTTGTCTACTGTTGTTTTCCCGGTTTTATAGTAAACTTAATGCTGATGCACACTGATCTGGCCTTTTGGGAACCCAAAGCCACACATTCTATTTGTTTGTTGGTTTTGGTAATCCTCACCCAAGAGTATTTTCCATTGATTTTCTCATCGAGAGTGGAAATTAGGGGGAGAAATAGGGAGAAACATTGATGTGTGAGAGAGACACATGGATTGGTTGCCTCCCAGGTGAGCCTTGATCAGAGCTGGGATAGTGCCTGCTGCAACAAAGGAATGTGTCCCTGAGCAAAATCGAACCTGGGACCCTTCAGTCCCCTGGCTGATGCTCTATCCACTGAGCTAACCAGTGAGGGCCACTCTGTTTTTAAATAGTAAATGCATGCTTTTGTAGATAACTATATTATTTAAAGGTGTCAGCTTTGAACCTAGACTGCATTGGCTTGAACATTAGCTCTAATGTTTATTTAGCTATATAGCCTTTGGTTAATTACTTCTTCCTGGGTCAGTTTCTCAAATGTCAATTCATTTCATCTTTCCTCTTAAAAGGATGAAATGAATTGACATTTGTATGCTATATTATGTGCTCAGTAAGTTATTCTTTAACAAGAGTTTATAATGTACCAAGTAAATACCTATGTATTATTTACCAAAGGTAATCAACATGTTTCTATGTTTTCTTTTCACACACATAATCAACTTTTACTTCACCTTTACTCTTTAATTTTTGATTAAGTATTTCCTTACCTCCGGTTCCAGGTAGTTAGTACATTGGCATCAGGTGAGTAAACACAGTGAAGCAAGCATCCATGAATACCAAAGGCCTTGCTTACACAGTCAAAGATCCAAAGGAAGTGATTTTTTTTTTTACAGTTGCCATTTATAAAGAAAAGTAAATTATTGATAAGAAATCACAAAAATGTTCTAGCAACAAATAAATATTTGTTTTCCTGATAAAAATATTAATAGACACTGCCTCTAACATTATATATATATGAATAGCTATGTCTGGCACTCTGATATTCATTAAAGGTTTGTTTTAAAAATTGGTCCAAGTGACTCTTTCTAGAATGTCAAAACAACTTGTTAGTGCAATAAAAAAATGGTGTCTTACAGAAAATATAGACAGTTGAATATATTTATTTTCCTCTCAAGTACACAGAACGGTTTATGTAGAGAGAGGCAAGGGATGGGGGATACAAAGGGAAGGAGAGGAAAATAGAGAGAGAGATAAAGAGATGGGGCCGGGCAGACTTATGTTTCTCTTCTACTTAGACTCTCAGCTCCCCTGAGCAGTGAATCATGCACTAGGGAGACAGATATAGTCTCCTTAATTCAGTGCTCATGCCACCAGGCAAAGACCAATAATGATACACACTTTTATGAACAACATGATTCACTTGCTATTAGAATAAGTATTATGAAAGTTTTAAGAAAGCTAGAAAAATATAGGCATCAGAACAGAATTTTGTTATCATATCCAATATATTATATGTAATATATATTTTGGCCATAAATAAAAATCAACTACATATTATATACAGGGAGACTAAATATAATAAATGGATTTTAGAAAACAGTAAGGGGTAAAGTCAAGGGTTTGATATAAGAGATCCCCCCAAAAAAATCATCTAACGAGAATGAAGTTAAGAAAAAATGCTATACATAACACAACTATGGGAGTTGCATAATTCACAACATGCATTTGACCTAGAAAGTAACCTGATTGCAAAACTTAAGTCATGTCAGGGTCACAACCTGGAAGTATGGCCCACAATGTCTGCAGTGAATACGATGTTAGGCTTTCAATTCTCTTCATAAAAACTCATCATTGAAACTTGATGAAAGCAAATAGATGATTGATAGACAGATAGGCAGATACAGATGTAATATATCTATTAAGTTGAAAAGGTAGGTTAGTAGGCTGTTATGATTCATTTGACCCAAGTTTATAGATTGTAATTATATATATGCATATATACGTATATATACATTTATAATTATATATATGTATATATATATATATATTTCATTGATTTCAGAGGAAGGGAGAGGGAGATATATAGAGAAAACATCTATCAGCTAGAACTATATTTGTCAATATTATTTCAGATTTTATCTTAAGACTTCATCAATGGGTGTATTTTCTTCCTAAGAACAAGAGTATAATAATTAATTCTTGACTTAATTGGAATCTTGAGCCTCCAGAGGAATTTAGTTGAAAAAAGCCAATACAATAAAAATTGATTGCTAAAAGGTCATCCAGGAATATTACATCTCTTCTTCTCTGAGTAATCAGAACTAACATTGGCAGAGTTTTTGGCAAACAAAAGCAGAACATGATTCACATTCTATAAGTCAAAAGCCAGATGAAACAATAAACCAAGGACAAAGAGATAAGCTTAAATGCAAGTCAAAATAATCATCTTCCATAAATAGTGTCTCTTGTGATGAAAGCCGAGAAGCCAAGGGCAAAAATAATTTTGAGATCCAATTTTCTCACAGTATCATGGCTTAAAGTAATGCAGGTCCAGTGGGATAACAGAACTATACATTGTCCAAATTAATTACAAACTGGATTCACCTATAAAAATAGAGAATTAAAGATCAGTTCCTCAACCTGATATTTGGTTGTCTGCAGAGTTCTACACAATATCATATTTAATTTAGAACTACACATCAAAAAGGACAGAAAAGATGAAAATTTTAAGTAGTAAAAAAATGATCATTTAATAAGTACTATTATAATCGGTCATTTTTAATAGCCCTTTAAGGAATGCATTTGTAAAATGCCATGATCTCTATTTGATAAATACACACCTCACATGTTATATTGCCCCTTTAATTTATAGCCCCTTATGGATAAGTGACTTTGAGCTTCTCTTTTAAAAACTATTCCATTAATTTACATTTTATTGAATGTTACATATTTTTCTAAATCTCATGTAAAGAAGCATAATAAAACCCAAGTTTGTAATTTCATTATACTGACGTTTGTTAAATTTCCATTTCACTGATTTTTCTGTAATTTTCAAGTGCAAACGCTAAAGTCAAGTGTGTTAATTAGGTAGGAAGGGGGAAAAAATTACCATGCTGATTTAGCAAGTGAGCATCACAAGGGAGTGGAGGTAACTAACAAAGGGTCCTTATCTCTTTTATTCTGGCTGTGGAAGGAAAACAGTGCAGGTGCTCTGAGCTATCAGCTGCATGCAATTTGGGGAACAAAACATGATAGGTAGATTTGGCTTCCCAGAAAGCAGAGGTACAGATGACAAACCCCCCCCTTGCACATAAAGATGCAACAGAATAATGATGTTAGAAGTTCAGTCTAGAAGTTGTGATGATTCAGACAAAATATTTTTTAAAATATATTTTATTGATTTTTTTAACAGAGAGGAAGGGGGAGAGATAGAGAGTTAGAAACATCGATGAGAAAGAGTCATCAACCAGCTGCCTCCAGTACACTCTCCACTGGGGACATGACCGCAACCAAGGTACATGCCCTTGACCGGAATTGAACCCGGGACCCTTCAGTCCACAGGCCAACACTCTATCTACTGAGCCAAACCAGTTTCGGCTGATTGAGACAAAATTTAACAAAGGATTTACAACTTCAGACCAACTATATTTACAAAAAGCAAAGATTTGAAGGCCAAGACCAATGGCGAGTTAGCAAACTATTGTTAGGATAGCATAACTATTTATAAGTATATCCTGTTTCATAGGATTTGTTAATTTTGGCTAATTTTGATTAGAGAACTCCTCACTTAAAAATATATATTTAAACATCACACCAAACCATTTATTTTTTAATTCTTCCTTAATGAGAGTTGGCAACTTCCAAGCATGCTCACTACAAAAGCAGCCACATATCCAATGATGTTTGTCAGAGGAATATAAAAAGCTTTAAGTATTAGCACTTCCTGTGGCATACTCAGATCATCATTGACACAAAAGTCAATACCAACAGAAGTCATTTGCCTGCTTTAAATAACCTCTATATGACCAACACATGCGTGAGGATGAAATGGCAGGGGGAAATGTTTCAACAACTGTGACTAACACACTTATTCATATGGACAACATTCCAGGTGAATGTGTGACCCAAGTACTCTGACTAGGAAAATGAGTCAAGAAATCTTAAAAAGAGGTCAAAATTGCAATATTTTATATCACATAGAAACTGTATAACTAATGTCATTTCCTTAGATATATTAGATTTTCTTTAAAATAAATAAATGATGCTTCATTGTGTTGCAATTCATAAAGCCCTTTTTATAGAAAATACTACTAGAATTTATGTTAATGGTTTTGACATTTTAGCATTACAGTTTATGTAGGATTTTTAAGACATCATGTGCTTCCTAGAATTTTTCTCTCCGTATTTCTGTCAGTGTTTGACATAATGCTTTGCATATGGAATATGCTTTTAAAAAACCTGCTTGCTTGTTAGATTTAATTTAAATTAAAAGTTCAGAAAATCAGTTTTTATAGGCACCGTACATGGTAGAACTTTAGACTCTTCAACATAGGAAGGCCAATATAAATCTTGACTTTGGTCTGACTTTAGTTTTAGAAATTGTTCAGTGCCAATAGGAAACACTGATAAAAGACCCACTTGAGGAATTACACTTTTTTAAAAAACTTTTAATGGATTTTATGGATACAATGATCTATATTTATCTATCTACCATCTTTCTGTCAACCTACCTATATTTCAAGTGGGTAGATACTATATTTACCATATGCATACTATATTTGCTTTAGTATACTTGTACTTTTAAAAAAATGTAAGTCAATTGATTCATTTACAATTATAAACAATTCTTACTATCGAAATGAACAGAATTAGATTCTTATAAGGCAATTTGAGAAACTCTAATCTCTGTTCACATTTCTAACTCTGAGGGCCCTTAAATCATTAAAATCAGAAAAGCATAAAAGAACCAAATTCAGTCTGTCCAAACTAAACATCACTTTATTTCATTCATAGAATTCTCCTTTTTATGAAGAATGGAATTGCTTTCAAAATATCTCTGTAAAAAGACTCAACTCTACTATCGTTGAGGATGAATGTACTAATCCCAACTAAGCTAAACAATCCTCAACATCAGCCAGCCTTTATTATATTTTGAATTTTAATGTCTAGCTCAGTACTAGGCTCAGAAAAGCTACTAAAATTTGCTTATCACAGGGTACCACATTCTTTTGCCTTTATTTAGCAAATATTCTATCTCCTGATATTCTTTAGGAATGGAGCAAAATATAGACTATTTCGCTGTGAAGAAACTCCAGAGTAGGAATTTTGAGGTGTGTTCTAGGTAGCGCTAGTCTAGCAAAAGGATTGCATTAACAATATTCCACAGTTTCACCTGGAGAAGTAAAACACGTTAATTTGTATGTTTATGCACCGCTTCCCAGTTTGGTTTAGAGCCATTTTCTTCACAGTGCTCACAAATCCTTTGGAGAAGACTAGGAGCGAATGTGGTGATGTTTCAAGTGGGGCATCTTCTTAAAGTGAGGCCTGGTAATGTAACAGAAGAGGTTGAAGATCTTGGAAGGAGAGCTATGTGAGCACAATGCTAATAATGTCATGATTTTGACTAAGTTTTATTGCTCCACTGTGAGGAATTTGGAAATTGAATGTAACATTTGAAAGTCCTCTCCTTGCTCTGAAAACGCATAACATTTATCCTCTGTGACACAGTTTTACCTATTACCTCTCATATTCACTGGACATACATGCCTACATGCCTGAGTATTCCTGGCCTCCCAAAATTGTAATCACATTGAGGATATTTGCTCATTGTTTGGTTATTAAGTGATTATAAAGCATTTTTTAAACAGTTTATTGGTGTTCTATATAATTGATATGCAAAAATTGCAGATAGGTAATGTATGCAATTTGATGAGTTTGGACATATGCATAAATCCATGAAACCGTCTTCACAATCAAGGTAATATATCCATTACATCCAAAACTTTCCTTATGCTGCCTTGTGTGTTTTTTTATGGTAATAATACTTATACTACTTTTTAAAGATGTTATGCTTTAAAATGTTAATACTTTATACAGGATGGTAAATCTATTACCCATATTTCACATATGTAAGAAGTTTAGGCTGATACCTACTCAGGGTAAGTATTAGTAGTAAGGTGGGGTGTGTGAAGAACATTTGAATTAACATGAGAAATTATGGTTTCAGAGTTCTGTCATTTAAGAGCTGTGTAATCTGGGATAAGCCAATATATTTCTATGTAAAAATATAAAAGAAATACATGCCCTGTATATTTCTTTAATTTATTATGAGGTTTAAATGGGAGCATGAAAGGGATGATTCTATTAAGGACTCCATTATCATGATTTTATTTAATTTCAACGAGTATTTGAGGATTGTTTGAATGATCATCTTTCTTCCAATGGACTAAATTGCTTTCCATCCTGCCAGCTTGCCTGAATGTCTTTGAAGCCGAATGATCCAACTTTCTATATAGGGATTTACCTTTTGACTTTATTACATTTTAATACAGATACAAATTTAATTCCTCTTTTTTTGGTCACATTTAACATTTCCCCTTTAAAAAAATGAAGTAAGTGAAATGACTTTGAACACCTCTTCTCTATGTATTTGGATTGTGAACCCACACACCTATCATGGTGGTTCTTATTAGGTTGGCAATGCAGCCAACTCACCTGAAGGGCATTGAAAAGCGACTGTAGTGTCCCTTCCACAGAGTTTGATTCAGTAGGTCTCAGGTGATGCCCAAGAATCTGTAATTCTAACAGATTGCCATGTGACGCTATGGTTTTCTTTCTGAGTCCATCTGTAATTGACTTCTCTGACCTTAGTTTTCCATCCTGTCAATTCATATATATATATATATATATATATATATATATATATATATATAGTATCAATTGATATAAAATATCAATACACACACACACACACACACACACACACACACACATATATATATATATATATATATATATATATATATATATTTGATATTTTACAGAGAGGAAAGGAGAGAGATAGGGAGCTAGAAACGTCGATGAGAGAGAAACATCGACCAGCTGCCTCTTGCACACCCCCTACTGGGGATGTGCCCCCAACCAATGTACATGCCCTTGACCTGAATCGAATCTGGGACCCTTCAGTCCGCAGACCGAAGCTCTACCACTGAGCCAAACTGGTTTGAGCTCATACCCTATCTATTGCTGTCACATTATTTTTAAAAAAATTCTTCTCCCAATTATATTTACACAAATATGTTTTACCCTATTATGATGTGAAATGTAAAAGTAAGTTAAAAGCATGATGCAATAAAAGAATACTCGTGAAGAAGTCAGCCTATCCCCCAGACCCCAATAACTTAACTAGCCTTTCTCTATTGGCAAACACCCAAATGTCAGTGTATCTTCGAATTTTAGCCACATGCCATTTGTCAGGACCCATTCTCATTTTCAAGAAGTGATACGATAATTGGAGATCAAGACCCATTTTTCACATTTGTCATGGTGGGGAAGTAATAGCTTGGCTACTTCAAAATGAGTCAGGTGGATGGATTATATGTTAGGAACACTGTGACCTGGAATAGGGCTGGGTTTTGAAGATAATGAGGGGAAACTGGTCTGATCAGCAACTCCAGCTGAAAGTTGCACTTCTGATGTACTTTATAGATGAGTTCCTTATTTTATTTTAAAATATATCAAGTGTACTAGGGAAATTAAGATGATATTGGTAAAGCTCATTAAAGATAATGTTGATTATGAATCTGAACGTCAGAAATAATTCTGAATATACATTTTATAATTTAGGAAAAGATACATTAGCCCAGAAGAGGTGATGGTAACAACACGGATAATGAACTAACACAAGCAAATCACTTGTTGTCTTTGTTCTTATAAATTTAGAAAACTTATGTTTCTACTTGGCTGTTCAAAAGGAATGTATCACACAAGAAACTGGCACAATTAGCAGTTCATTCATAGTAACTAAAGTGTATTAGCCCTAGTCAAATGAAGAGTTTTGTTTTCCTTGCTGTCTTAGTAGTCACACTTATGTGAGCCTTTAAAAAGCCAGTCTTGTTGGTTTGGTGCATACTGTTTTATCACGTTTTCTCTTTGCCGGCACTCACACTTACCCTTCAATGGTTCACATCTGTTCTTTGGAATGTAGTGATATTTGGAGGCCTCTGTGCCCCCTTGTTTATTTTAAAGGGACAGTGGAAGCTGTTTTGTATGAGACTTAAGGAAAAAAAGTCTTGATTTCTGAGGCTTCTGGGAAATTTGCAGATTTCCCTTACAAGTGGGCATCAACTCTTTAAAAAATGTTAATCATTTAGAATCTATTTATTTTTTATGATTATGCCAGGTTAGCAGATAACATTTGATGAACACTCCCTGATATTTTTTCAAGTTAATGCCAATACTTAATAATTTTGCTTCCTATCCAAAAATAAACCTGGTTCATGAGGATAAACGTATGTCCCATTCCCAGGGCAGTGCTAGGTCACACTTGTGGTTCTAATACATTCATTTTTTAAACTATTTTTATTGATTTCAGAGAGGTAGGGAGAGGGAGAGATGTATATTATAATAGAGAGTCATTAATCACCCATCTCTTGCATGCCCCACACTAGGGATGGAGTCTGGAACCCGGGCATTTGCCCTGGCCAGGGATTAAACCGTGACCTCCTGGTTCGTAGGTCAATGCTCAACCACTGAGCTAAGCTGGCCTGACCTGATGTATTTATTGAGGTTCCCTCTTATACTCTCAAAATTGCACACAGTTGTATAACCAATAATCTGATCACCCTAAATATGAAGCATAATGTGGAATCAGTAAAGTGAGAGAGCAGCTGCTGTGAGAAAAGATCCTAGTAAAGGAGCCACTAAGTTAAATTTATAAGAATCAAAATTAAAGGTTTTAAAAATGATCAGTGCTTTTAAGAGGTATGACTTATAGCATGTTCTGTATTGGCTATGTTTCTATATTTTAGGTATCTCCTGGTCCATTTTAAGTTATTTGGTGTAGTGAAAAGTGGATCACTATTTAATCTATTCCACTGTTACTTTTAGAGAGATGCTCTTTTACCTGCATCAAGTGCACCTTTTTTTTTCCTAATGAACTTATTAATATCATTAGTCTTGCCAACTGGGGGTATTCAATATATACTTTAGCCCAGCTGTGTGGCTCAGTGGCTGATTGTACACTTATGAACCAGTAGGTCATGGTTCAATTCTCAGTCAGGCTCATGCCCAGGTTGGGGTTCAGTCCTCACTAGGGGGAATGCAGGAGGCAGCTGATCAATGATTCTCTCTCATCATTGATGTTTCTCTCTTTCCTTCTCCCTTCCTCTCTGAAATCAATAAAAATAAATTACACACACACACACACACACACACACACACACTCTCTCTCTCTCTCTCTTTAGTGATTTTTATCTGTTTCTTTGCTTCTAGGTAGAAGGACCCATGGCATCTTTTATTTTATTTAGATCAATTAGAGAGCCAGGTGTTTGATAGTGGTGAAATTATCAGCCTTGGAAGAGAATAGAGAGCTATTTACCTAGCATTATGAACAATTTCTTGTGTTAGTTACAGTGCTGGATTTCCTACTGAGAGGTTTTCCAAACAGAAGTCTCTATGTCAATATTCTCTATACATGCTTTAGTTGATAAGGTTACATCAATAATTTTTTATCTAAGAATACTGTGGATATAAAAAGATCTGGTGCTGTGCGATGTAAGAATAGAAAACGGCGCTAGGAATAAGCAAAGGGATTTACCTTCTGACCACAGGCTTATTTCTGATGTTCCTGCTGAGTTTCTTTTCTCTCAAAAATGAGATTAGGGCTTCTCTAAGCTGCATCATGAGTAATAAATGATAGTTTATAAACTACCAGGGATACAAAAAAAATCTGTCTGCTTTTCAGTTAATGATCTCAAAATATATTCTCTTTAAGAAACCTGAAGTTCCTTACATATAAGTAATATATTTATTTAATTTCAGAAAGTCATTGAGTGAGAACTGTAGCTGATTCAAATGTGAAATAGTGACATTTTCTGGAGAGTTATTCATAGCAACAAAAAAGACACATTATACTTACTAACAGGGCTTTCAGCCAATACTCATTAAATCTTACTGTGTAGACTATGGTATTATTCTTAGAACTACCAAAATTATAGATATCATTAGCTATCTATTCCACAAATTGCAAATAATGACAAATGCCTTTGAGTTTAGACTGTACATGCTACCAGACATAGACATTCCCAAGTGTTTCTAAGAGATGTCTATTCCACAGGTCGAGCAATCAGTACTAAATGCAGTCATATTTTAAGATCACCCGTAGTTGCTGAGTTTCTAAGGCTTCCAAGTGACTTGGGTGATTTTTGAGAAAATCTGGTGTAGAAATTCTTAAATGTGGTCAGTTTTTAATTTGCAAATATACCTCGTTATATGTGTGTTTGTGGTTCATGTGTGTGTACACATATACTTTTGTTAGGACAAAGCAATTAATTTTTAAAAATGATATAAAACTATATAATTTGGACTCTTAAAATGTACTTTTTTGTGTGTGTATGTGTGTGTGTGTGTGTGTGTGTGTGTGTGTATATATATATATATATATATATATATATATATATATATTAACAAGAAGTCTTTTCATCAAAAAAGAGACATAGAACTAATACATTTTTGTATGCTCTTATTGCTTCACGATATGATTTCTAAGATATTTTGACTATATCAAACAACCATTACTATCTAGAATATCCAATTTTAAGTCATAAACAACACACAAGATTTAATTTTTACGTGTCAAGAAGAAAAATGTCTGTGTAACAGGAAACTCTGTGTTTAAAAGCCAATACTCATTAAATCTTACTGTGTAGACTATGGCGTTATTCTTAGAACTACCAATATTATAGATAGCATTATTTATCTATTCTAAGTGGCTAAGTGGAACCTATTAAAATTTTTCAGAAGTTAACTGAAATTTAAAAATTGCAAAGAAAAAAAAACCTGAAAGGGAGAGAGGGGGAAAGGAGGAATATCCCCGAATGTTCTGCAATAGATGGGACACAGAAAACACTCCCTCCCTCAGGCCTTCTAATCCAGGTCAAATGAAGCACTTCCCTCTAACTCCTCCCCTTTGACATTTCTGAAAAGTCCAACAGAGAAAACACAAACACCAAAAACAACAATTAGAAAACACATTTGAGAAGAGGATGACTATGTGACATATATATTATTTCATTATGGAATAATTAATAATTAGGACTATTTACCAGACACTCGCAAAAGAGATTAAGACATGATATTAAATTATGCTCTGAAAAGGAAGTTACTATTACTTCTGACAGTTTTGTTTTATTTTGTTTTTTAGTAAAATGAGACAGTTAGGTTATCCCAGTTTGCATAGCTGACAGATAGTAGAGTCAAAATTTGACCACCAAAGTCCAATGTTAACTGCATTCTATTAGAAGTTTCTTCCTGGTAGAATTAATTCTGATGCATTCTGTGTTGTATACTAAAAAAGGCGAAAAAAAAAACGTACTAATTTAATTATGTTATTTGTGTTTGGAAAACCTGTGTTTTATTCTAGAATTTGATAGTTTTTCTAAGTTAATGCATTTAAAAATCATTTTCAAATATTTTGATATATTTTTGTGTTCCCCAGATAAATTTAAGGAAACAGGTATATTCATATAATTTTTAACTTTTCCAATTTGATTTACCTAAGTATTATACTTTTGATTTGTTTACATCCATTTTTGGTTAAATTGCTCAGGCAGCCTTTTGTTCTAATACATCTGTACACCTACTCATATGTCTCCTTTTTCTGAATCATGCATTTAAATGGTTCACAGATGAAGCAGTATTATTAGCTCATGCTTTTATACTTTAACACAGGAAATTGATTATGCGGCTCATTCTTGCCTGTATCTGCATAGACTAATATTTTGTTGCTTCATTATCTGCAAATATTTATTTTGATTTCTACAAGAAACTTTAGTAGACAATTTCAATAATTATTGATTGCTTTAGTGATCTACTTTTAAATAGATAAGTTTATCCGATACAATTATTTCCTCACTTGTTTATTCCACTGACTTCTTACAAATCCCCATCATCTCCCCAAACCAAAACACAAATAAATAAAACTAGAGTATTCTGAATCCCTCATTTCTATTGAATTAATCTCATTCAATTCAGTAATGGAGAAAATCAAACATTTTGAAGGTACAACACATTTGTTTTTTAATTGTCAACATAAAGTTTCTATTTTTGCCTGTGAAAATTTATATTGAAACTATTTATCTATCACTGTCATTCAGGTTAATACCCTTGAAGATAAAATAACTTTTTTTCAGGATTAAACAGTCTGTTTGGAAAATGACTATATATATATATATATATATATATATATATATATATATATATGTATTCTATAGTTTATAGTATTTTCCTCTGTTTTGTTTACTTAGTGTTTATGAGCCATTCCATGCAATTATAAAACAACTTTGAAAGATGTTTTTTTTCTATTCTTCCATGATTGTCCAATTGCATTTCTGATCAACAGAATTTTAAATTTATTTAGTTTGTTCACTATTATAGCAAAAGGTTCAGGTGTTATTTCCTTTACATCTTCTCTATGACATTAATATATTGTTAGAGAATACTCTATCTTTCCTTGTTTGCAAATTTCCTGTGGAAGCTTCCTTGAAGTTCCAGAGTATTAAAAACAAATACACAACAAAGGCAAAACAAATACACAACAAAGGCAAAACTGTGTGTGATTAAATGCACTGCCTTGGAAGCAAATAGAATGCTGGATTTAATTCTCAATCCTCTAGTACTAAGGATGTGATCTTGGGAAGTTACTTATTTGTCTGTATTTCAGTGCACTCATCCCCCCAAATAAAAACACTAACACCAACTGGATTACAGGGTAATTATAAAAATAAATTGGATAATATATAAGAAATATTTAGGACAACACCAGATATATAGTAAAAATCAATTACTATTATGATATAATGCAATTTCATAGAACTAAAATTATTTTAAAAATGAATGAGTGAATGAATGAATGAAATCTGTTTTTTGTTTGTTTGTTTTTTTGCTCAGTATACCTTTCTATTATAAATAGACTCTTAATTTTTTATTATCCTTTTGATTCAGGCTGATTAAATCAGCAAAAACCTTACCAGGCATTGCATTTCATGTCCATCCTACTCCAGAAACAACTATATGAGGTATAAAAACTAGGAAGGATCAAGGAAAACCTTAAAGTATATTTTTTCACTTTGTTGTTTCTTTTCCTCTTTTATTCCTTTCTTTTCTTCCTTCCCTTCCTTATTTCTCTTATCTTCCTATCTCTCTCCTCTCTTCCCCACTCTCTTTTTTTCTTTCATCCTTTCTTAATATAAATTATTTTTTTTTTGTTTGTTCATTTGTTGCTTAGTTTTATATCCCATTCAGTTGATTGCCATTTTATTTTATTGACCGTTTCTTTGGCATGCAAAATATTTTTAGTTTGAATTTTTTGTTCCACTTTTATTGTTGCTTTTACTTCCCTTGTCTTTGGACTCAAATTTATAACATCCTCTCTAAGATTCATATGTGGGATAGAAAATTGAAAGCAACAAATGATCAAACAAGAAAAACAAAAATTGCTAGACACAGACACTCGTATGGTGGTTGCCAGAGGAAAAGGGGACTAGGCAGTCCTGAGGGGGAGAGGGGCTCCATGTAAGGTGGTAGAAGGAGATCTGGCTTTGATTGGTGGGCACACAATGAAATATATAGCTATGCAATTTATTAACCAATGTCACACTAATAAACTTAATATAAATAAAACATGTATATCATGTTAAGTCACTTACCCCAGGTTCAAGGGTCTCCAGTGACTTCCTTTTGTATTTCAATGTGTAACCCACAATCTTAACTAGCTCTTTAAAGAAACAACACAGACATAACCTGGCCTCTGATGCCACTATCTCTTCAGTCAAACTGGATTGCTCTTTCTTGACCCACAGTAAGGAATGTCCTGTCATGGCACCTTTGTAGTCATTGATCTCTCCACTTGGGAGGTTCTAGGTCAGCTGTGGGCAAACTATGGCCCTAGGGCCGGGTCCAGGCCATTTGGCTGTTCTATCCTGCCCGTGGAGCTGAAAGGGCAGAGGGTTCTCTTGCTCTCCCCTCCGCTCCTTCACCAGCAGCCCAAGATGAGAGTGTCAGCATGGTCAGGTTGCTTTTGTTCCCGCCCTCAGGTCCACTTTAAGAACCCATGGTGACGCTCGAGTTAAAAAGTTTGACCACCCCTATTCTAGGTATTCTCAGAGTCTTTCTCATTCTCATTCATGTCTCCACCCAAGACAGCCATTTCATACCTTACTGCCCATCCCATCCATGACAGTACATCTTTCTAAGTCACTCACTATGACCCTATGATTTTAGTTTCTTCAAAGCACTTACCGCTATAAAACACTAAGTGTGTTTATTTTCTCATCCACTAGATGCAAGCTATGTGAGTGCAGGGGCTTATTTTGTTCAGTACCAAGTCCCTAGTGTCTGGAAAGCATTAGGGCCTAAATTATTATTTTTTTCCCTCCAGTGTAAGAATGAATGGGGAAATGAAAGAATGGAGAGCTAAGTGTTTTTTAAACACAAATAACTGGACAGCACTCTCCAATATATCTTTCCTTAATGGTGAAAGTGTTCTATATTTGTGCTGTCTCACATAGTAGCCACTAGAAAAATGAATCTATTAAGGGCTTAATATATGGAAAGTAATACTGAGGAATGCATTTTTTATTTTCTTTAATTAAATTTGAACAGCCACATTTCTATCATATTGGACAGCACAGCACAGAACAATAGCAGAGGCAGGGAAATTACTAGGCCTACTAGCATAGCATATTGACCCAAATATTCACTGTGCAATTAGCTTTTTAATGCCCATCGAAATGTTTGTATTATTTGAAATGAGTGTCCTAGTGTTATCAAAACTTTTAATTTCAGTTCCAGAGTTGTCATTTTGACTTAAACTTATAGTTCAATTATGTGATATTGGAACTTACCAGCATATAAATAAACATTATTTTTTAAGTACTGAGAATAAAATGAAAAAAGAAATGAGATAAATTTTGATTTTCAAAATTTCCAAGCATTTAGTAAACAGTTATTTCTAGTGTTAGCAAAGGTTTGAATGTATTAAAAATTAAAAATTAAAGAATTGCCCATTTGGTTTCATGTCTAATAAAATAATCAGAAAACTATTAAATGTGTTTGGTGTACAAGTATTTTCAAGGTCTCCCTTACTTTTAACAATGTAAATTGGGGATATTTTTAACACCCAAGAATATTGGGCTTACAGGAACTAGAAATACACTATAGCCTATTGTTGAAGTTCATATTTGGGACTAACCACTTGTCTTAAAAATTATAACAGAGAACATAATATAGTATGTGTATATAATAATGGGTGTATAATTTATAACTTATTAAGCCATTAATAATTATTTTTTCATTTATAGGTTTCTGGAAAGCATATTAACAATAACTGCATATTGATAAGGTTAATTAATAAGGTTTATTATCTCTGTTTTAAGTAAAAACTAATAATTCATTAGTCCTTGGCCTACTAAGTAAGGCTAACCTCTTGCATATTCTATAGCTTTGCATTTTCTTTGGTAAACTTACTTTGACTTATGTAAAAAATATATATATATTATACTTCCCATCCTCTTCCTAGGTTCTAATAATCTATTCAGACTATTTCTCTAATTTGTCAATGTCTCCTTGAGTCTCTGTATTTTGACACCTGCACTTCGGCTCAAAACCCATAAACAGCGAGGTGGTCCTACCTCAGCTAAAATGGTCATTTTTGCAAGAAAATTAATGTACTTAAAGTGTAAATAAACTGTTTTGCAGAGTTTTAAGAAATATTCAAAGATGAGGATACCTGGGCTTGGTTTAATGCACACCATGTGATTCAGAAGTATATAGTTCTCCTTTTTCTTCACGCAGAGAAAAGGTTCCGAGGCTCAGTCCTTTCCGTTTGGTAACATGCCCCACCCTGAACCACTCAGTGCGATGTCAGTAGCTAACTCATATGGCATCTACTTGAACTTTGGAGTAAATACACTTTTCTGGATCCACATAGACTTCAAATTAAAATTGGAGTCAGTTAGAAAGGAGGAAAGTCAGCCCTAGGAAGAAAATCAACAAAGCCAACTATAAAACTGGATTGTTGCCTTCTGTGTTCCTTCCTGCTATGAAAAAATAACTCGGCCATAATCTGCTGGAAAAAGGAATGCTTATCATTTAAAAAAAATAGATATTTTTATTGACTTCAGAGAGGGAGAGAGAAATGGAAACATCAATGATGAGAGAAAATCATTGATTGGCTGCGTCCAGATGAAACCCAAAACCCGGCCATGTGTCCTGACCTGGAATGGTACTCTGACCTCCTGGTTCATAGGACACTCCACCACCGAGCCATGCTGGCCAGGCAGGAGTGTTCAGTCTGTATTGTAATGCATAGGAGCAGAGCACGTCTCTGTCTGTAGCCATCAGGTTTGCTCATTTATCTCGGATACTTTTTCATGTCTACCAATGTTTAGCTCTTTGATCAGGGCCATTATTTACCTCTTCAACATAAGTATTTATGTGTTTCGTCCGTGTGGGTTAGAAGTGACGAATGAGCTGTTGTGTAGCCTTAAGTGTCAAACAACAGCAAGTTGTTTGTCATGTGAGCCCAGATTTTGTAACCTGGCATCACTGCTCTTTATTGTAGGGTTTTTAAAAAAAAATAGTCTTGGGTCTTATTGCATAGTACCCTGCTTATCAGCATTGATTCATAGTTTAATCATGAAACATCCTCTAATGCCCACTAATATAATAAATAACAGATAGAATAAGCACCATTGTAAATTACTTTGTTACTATAACAAACCAATGCATTAAAACACAGTTTATGACTTCAATTTATGCATAATTTTAAAAATGTTACATTTTGCATGTTTCTTTACTAGACTATGTAAGAAAATAAAATATCTTATAAGGCAATCTAAGCTATTATAGAAAACACTAGAGGCCCAATGCATGAAAATTAGTGCAAGAGTAGGCCTTCCTTCCCCTGGCTGCCTGCACTGGCTACCTGTGGGCACCCAGGACCTGGGCTACTCTTTGGCCACCAGCAGGCACCTCGGACCCGGGCTTCCCTCGGGCTGCCTGCAGGCACCTGGGACCCGGGCTTTGCTCTGGCCCCAGCTTCATCCGGAAGGACATCTGGAATGATGCCCGGAAGGATGTCTAGACTAATTAGCATATTACTCTTTTATTATTATAGATGAGTATCTTCAATATAAGAGAAAAAGACCATTCTGAAACAAGAAAACTGGAGTGACATCCCTACACACGTTACCATTGCAAACAAAATAATTGGAAAAATTGTGATTTTTTCCCACCTATAAATTTTGAAAGCTGTGAATGTAAATTATAGTGTAGTGTCTTCTGAAATGATGTAAATGATTTATAGAGTTCAGGACTGACAAGAGGGAGTAGATGTGGCTACAGTTGAACTCTGGCTCGGGGCTTTGAAGCGGTGTTATGTAGTTATTCTCACAGTGAAATGCTTCCCCTTTCATTGTACAGAGCCTGGTGATGGATGGCTCTGTGGGAGTTCTGAAGTGATGTGTAGCAGCCCCAGAGACTGAGATAACTTCTAGTGTTTAAGTAGCAGCTCTCCGCTGATCAGCATATATACTGCCTTTTTGCATGTTTATATTAAACCATGAGCAGCAAATGGAATTTTCCTGAAAAGATTGATTAAACCTTTACAAAAAGTAAGCCTATCTATCAATATTACATGGCCATATTTGTAATAATGTGGCACAAAATGTGGAGGTTTTACTTGAAAAAACAAACTAGAAAGATGTTACATTGCTGGCATTGTGAAAGAGAATGATATTGCCTGTAAGTCCTTAGCTGGATTACTTTTAACACATAACTTTAAGCATTTTAACCTCTCTTAGCCTCCCCCCAACCCCCTATAAAATACAGGCAAAAGTACCAGCTTTATTTGTCATGTTTATTTTAAAATAAAAATGAGATAATATGTGCAAAATCTTCTATGTGTTGATGCTATTTCAATATTTTCTGTTTTTCGCTCTATTCCTTATTAAATTCTTTGACCCTTATGTGCTGTTTTTCTGTAAGTTTCTATGCTTGAGGCTCTTTCATTCATCTGTTATTTTTATATCTCAGTGAGTTATTTTACTCACTTCCCATTGATATAAATTTCAATACACATTTATGATTTTCCAGCACCAATTTCACTTTAAGCTCCAGCACTCACATTAGTAACCCTTGCTCTTTTCTATCAGTAATTAGCTCTCTATAGTAACAGGTTTAGTTGCTATACATCTCCTGTCCATTTTGAAGTTTAACATTCTTATGTTAATACTTTTTGTTCTTCATCTATTACAGTTTAAAATTGGAGATATTCATAATATCTTACTCCTTTTTTATTCGTGATAATACATTTTATCAAGGTTTTATATTTTCCTTTTCAACTATTATGTCAATATACATTTTATACAGACAAAACAGGATATGCTTTGTTCTTTATTTTATTGTTGTGATTGATTTGCTAGCATTCTCTATATATGAACATTAAGATATGTTTTAGTATCATTTGAAGTCATAAACATTATCTGCTTTAGTCTATTGCAATTGTTATTGAATTACAAATTGGCCCTAATAGGGCCTCTTAATCAACAGGGCGACTTCTAGCTCCCACTTTAATCAAGTAGTTTTCTTTAATATCTGGCCTTTAGTTTGACTTTTAAATAGAATCAGCTGTCCACTCTCTGCTGTGATATGTAAGAACTAGAAAATATTAATGAACCTTATATTTAATTTTAAAATACATATATGTATGTATATATGTATAAAATCTCTACAGCTTTTTCACTGTTTGCTATCCTATGGTTAAAATCTAGGTAAGAATAAAATAATCAAGTATCCCGAATAATAGATACAGAATATGGTTGTTTACAAATGACAATAACATGGAGAAAGAAATATGTCATTTGATTCCATTTATTCTTGCATGTCAAACTTTGACAAGTTAAGTTTTTATGTAGTGACTGTAAACGACAGTCAGTTTTGATGTAAACTTACTATGTTTTGTGTGCTCATGGTGGTCTCTTCTTCATTTCATCCTCACTTGTCTTGTCTTGTCTTGCCCTTTCATTATCATGGAATGCTGTTGAGTCAATATGTAAATCACACCATGTTAAGCGCTGATTATAGTATTGGGTATCTATTTTACATCTCTTAAGTCCCATTGCCTCTCAGCATTGCTTTTTAATCTCTAAATGATTTAATCTCTAAAATCATTACGTAGTTTCAAGATATTCATTAGGAAGTTACTATGTTCTCAACAGAAGTCACTCTTCCAGCCCTTATGTGAGCAGCAGCAGAATGGTAGCTATACTGCCCCAATTTCTTCCTAGAGACCTACCATACTAGTTTCTACAAAGAAAGCTGTGTTTTATATTAGAGGGCATCCTTGTGCACACAGCTATACCTTTGTGGATTTTCAACTTCTGGGTGTAAATTCTCAAAAGAATTTTCAAAGATCTTTGCTTTCAGTTTTCAAAAGACATACTCAGTGAAAAGTATTTTGAGTTTTTGGAATAGATACATATAACTTTTCTTTAAAAATTAGTTACTCCAAAACTAAAAAAGTACAGTGAACTTTGAAACATTAAATATATATTAAAAATGGTTCTGAGGGAAGAAAAGTTGATCTAAAGCATATGTAAAGGCTATGGTTGCAGTAATAGTCTTTTTGTTCATGGTCCACATCACCTATGGTACTACTAATTATAAATATATTTTAAAATATCATGAAATAGTACCCTAAATAATGCCTGGTAGGCATGGGTCAGTGATTGAGAGTTGACATATGAATCGGGAGATCATGGTTTGATTCCCTACTCAGGGAACATGCTTGGGTTGTGGGCTTGATCCTCAGTGGGGGGGGGAGGGCATGCAGGATGCAGCTGATCACTGATTCTCTCTCTGTTTCTATTTCTCTCTCCCTCTCCCTTCCTATCTGGAATCAATAAAAAAACATTTTTAAAAGAAATACAGTTCTGTAATACATGCGTTTCTGGGGCCAGAATGCACACTATTCAGATGTTGACACCAATTATGCATTGTTTCTGGGAAGTTCTAAATATACCTGAGGAAAAATTAAGAGATGAAAGAAAAACAATATTTTGTTGTTGGCATCATTTTTCTCTAGAGAAGAGTATCTCTTAAGAAATGCTAAGTGTGATGGGCCAGATGTCAGGAATAATTACACTACATGACATTGAATAGGACAATGGAGATGCTTCATCCTTCAAAATTTCCTGACTCCAGGTAGTGCTTTTGAGAGTTTAAAACTAACACTTGAGGCAGACTACAGCTGACAGTATTCACTCAGATTTTTATATGTAGAAAAATCATTCTCACTTATTTTCATTCGTAATATAGAATCTTTTGGCATCAGGAGCAAAAAGCTAAGCTTTCCTGGTGTTCCTTTGATATAACTCTATAATAATGATGATGAGTTACATGTGGATAAATTTATAAAGGGCTTATGTGAGCCTTCTCAGTGAACAATTGTAAACCTGCCATGTAAAATACATGGATTGCTTAATTTGGGTTTAAATACCAGCTATAATATGCAAATAATGTCCTAGGACTTGACAACCCTGTAGATGTGTACTCATTAATGGACCTGCATGTAAAAGCTATGGAGAGCAATTCAAAATGACATGTGGTTTTTAAGGAAAATTAAAAAGAAACTAAATCACCATGCCCACTGATTCTAAAATACCTTATAAAATATACCTCAGAATGGTAATTTTATACTAACAATTTCTTCCATTAAATTGTCTTTATGTGTATTTTAGATTTCTTCCAGTGCCACCGTTCATAGAATTGTCCAAAGTGGAACCGACAAATACTGTTTCTAAGCCAAATAAATCTTGGTTTTTAGCCCTTTGGTGACTTGAAGAAACTAGAATCATGCGTTAAATTTCAAATAACTAGATATTAAACTAAAGAACTTATAGATGGTTCTTAACTCAATTTTAAAAAGAAATTTAATTACAGCATATAAACGTGTAAGGAAATTTGATGTTTATCCAGAATTTAAAATTCTATTTTATGATATTGGAGTTATCTCATTTACAATGAAATAAATCAGTGTAAAGTAGTGAAAAAAGTTTATATAATGGCAATTGCATCATTAAGTATCCACACATCAGAGTTTGCTTTCCCATAAGGAAACAGATAACTGCCTATAATCATAGGTCTTTAGAAGATACTGGTAACATAACCATGTCTCTATGTACCTTTTCTTCCATGGCCTTGTAACTCAAACCTTCTATTTTTAGTCCACATTTACCATTTTAATACTGTATTCTTGAAAACTATATTGTGATGTTATCCCATAATCTTTTATGAATCTCTTCTTTCTTTGAGGCCTTTATCTCCTCTATAGGTTTCCATGTGATTGGGAGATATAAGGTTTAATAAACCAGAAAATCTTTTCAGGAGTAAATCCCATTCTAATTTAGGATTACCTCATCTTGATGCCTTAACACCCTGAATTTTTTTCTCAATATTTTTTAATAGTTTCCCAAACACATTGCTATTTCTTCATAGAGTCAATGGTTTCTATATACAAGTGTTTCTCATTGCATATTACCTTTATGCTCTTACAGTGATTGAGGACCCTGAAGAAGCTTTGAGTGACATATCTATTGATAGTACCCCATTAAAAACAAAAATGAAGCAAAATTAGACATAAGTATACACAAATGCATATTTCATCAGATAGTGGATCAATAATGCCATCAAAGTACATGTAGCCTTTGGAGAACCAATGAGAAATGGTAGATAAAAATAGCACATAATGTCCTTGTATTATATGAAATGTTGTTGAACTCTCGGATCCAATAAAAGGGCCCTTAGGGACCTCAGGGGTCTCTATACCACATTCTAAAAATGAATCTTTGCCATTGTTTTAATAAAACACAATTACATTACATGTATTTTTTTTCTTTTTTTGTGTCTTCTTAAAACTTAACTGTTTTATGTGTCTGTCCTCTGCTCAATGATTCTTTTTTCTATGGATCTTGTATCATTTTACTTTATCTTTCCAAAATCCATTAACATGACTTATTTATAGTAAAAGCTTGGTCAATATTTGTTGAATAAGTATATATGTTATGTATTACATAGCTTTATTGTCTTAATATTTAATATATAGGAAATATATTAATTTGTCCTGTAATACTATATATATAGTTGTAAATATATACATTTATGCATGTATATACTTACATATTCACAGTTTTATACACATAAATATTACAGTTGTGCCTAAATTCAGGTGATTACTATTGTCTCAACAGGAGAGTACCTTGGGGAACGCCATTTTTTCAATAAGTTTTTGATTCTGCTTTTATACTGTCTATACTGAAGTGAAATTAAAAAAAAAAACAAACAGACAGTTTGCATTTTCTTCCATATAGAACTCTGGAATATGAGAAGAGAATCATGGTGGCAAAGCCAGAAGTTGTGGAGGAAGAATAGCTACACAGGGTCTTTTGTGGTTCCATGCAAATATGATGCCTTTTTGTTCTAGTCTTTTTTAAAAATGTCACCGTACACTTGAAACCTATATCATTTAATTAACCAATATCACCCCAAATAAGTTTAATTTAAAAAGGAGAAATGGCTACCAACTCTGGTAAACTAAGAATTAGTGCCTTGGACTTTTGTCTCATCACACTGAGGGCCAGTGTTACAGAACTCTGTCTCTGCTCAGTGATCTCCTCTTGCCTGTTGTTATTTTCTTCTTCCCTCCAGTGTAATGTTTTCTTGCCAACCATAAACACTGAATTAGGTCTGTATCACAGAAGGATGTCTAAGGAGAGAGGTAGCTATAATACTTAACACTCCAGAAAGAAGGGTTGCTCAATAATATGCTCTTTATTATATCAAAATACCAATTCTTACATAATAAAAGGTAGTTAAAAACAGAATTTGGGCTAGATTAAACCTAAGTTTAAATTTGTTTGTGCCATGAACTGGTTGTGCATCTTTAATTCAATTATTTAAATTTAACAAGTCATAATATTCTCTAGTCTAACAGTAAGATGATGCCCCTAATTTATTAAAATGTTTTAAGTACAGATGACTATGTATTATGTACTTAGCATAGTACTTGACACAGGGTGTTTAATTACCTATGGCTATAAACCAGATAGTTAGGCAAGGGTAAAGGTAGTTACCAATTGTACAAATGCATTGTAAAAAAAAAATCCCACCAGTGATTCTGATCTCAACTATCCCTGCATCCCTACACAGTCCACCTCACACATTGAAAATCATCTCTCTCCATAGTACACACATGGTGTATTTTTATGGCCATGCATATTTTGTTTTAATAAAATACAATTACATTATATTTTTTGTGTCTTCTTATAATTTACTTATGGGACATTCCCACCCACATACAGAAGTGGAGAGAACTATGCAATGAACCCACATTCTAAATAATTAACAACTTGTGGTTAATTTTGTCCCATCTGTGTTCCCATTTTAAAAAATAATTTTTTATTGAAAGTATTACTTATAGCTCTCCCCCCCCCCCACCATTGATCTCTAGCCTTCCCCTGCCTCCACTCCTGGCCTTCACAAGCCTATCATCTGTGCCCATGGTTTATACATATATGCATACAAAAGTTCTTTGTTTGGCCTCAACGTAATTGCTCCGACAATTTTATTGATGTCCCTTAAATTTAATTAGCCAGTGTATATGATTCCATTTCACTTTTATATATAAACACAATAGTATCATACATAACATTTTATTACAGAATATATAATGTTCTAAGTAAACAAACATATGGTATATAACCTAAAAATATATGAAGAAATAAATCTGTTTTCAACTTAGTCACAATTACTTGAAGCTTCTCTCTGCCCGTTCATTCAGTGACTAATTGCTACCCATGTTAAAGAGTAATGGGGTCAGCTTTAAAAATAAAACCCAGAAGCTTGAATTTTCACTATTCTGTTTTAAACATCTGTTCTGCTATCCTACGGGCAAGCATTTGACAAAATCATCTATTAAGATGTCTATTCTCCAGTTTCACTTTTAAATAGTTTTCTAAGCAGAGATTGAATGGAAATTTTGGATTTCTAACAAAGGACTAAGTACCTTAGTTTTTGTTAATGCCCCACCTACCAAGCCTGTCAGCCTAGAGCTGCAGTAAAGAGGGAACCTCTGTAGTAGAAGAGGAGCTATTTTCATGACATTCAGAATTACTGATTTTAATGATTTGTGATTAAGTTCTATGAAGGCAGAATTTTTATCTGTTTTGTTCTCTGATGAAATCCCTGACACAGGATTTATATATATATATATATATATATATATATATATATATATATATATATATATATAATTTTTTGATTGATTTTTTTTTTACAGAGAGGAATTGAGAGGGATAGAGAGTTAGAAACATCGATGAGAGAGGAACATAGATCAGCTGCCTCCTGCACACCCTCCACTTGGGATGTGCCCGCAACCAAGGTACATGCCCTAGACTGGAATAGAACCTGGGACCTTTCATTCTGCAGGCCGATGCTCTATCCACTGAACCAAACC
Source organism: Vespertilio murinus (assembly GCA_963924515.1). Classification (NCBI taxonomy): domain Eukaryota; kingdom Metazoa; phylum Chordata; class Mammalia; order Chiroptera; family Vespertilionidae; genus Vespertilio; species Vespertilio murinus. Next base: position 28,447,547 of record OZ004714.1, on the reverse strand, counting down.
TGTTTCGGTTAGGAATTATTTTTAATTCTTCTTGATTAATTGTGAATCCAGGTATACTTTCAACTTTCTAGTATTCCACTCATTTTTAGGCCAAAAATATTGGTAATGAATTTAAGAACTCTAGTTCCTAGATGTTGGACTATGGTTGTGTAGTAAAGTATAGGGTACAGCATAGCATAGTGGGCCCATGATAAACTTTTAAATATTTCTATTTATCAGAACAGTAAGAATCCATGATAAAGAGTCATAGTAAAGCACAGAAACTCACATTTCCACTTTAAAAAATTGAGACACACAATCAGCTACACCTGTTGTTATACAGTGGGTGCCTCATTGTGGATTGCCATCTACTCAATGATGGATCATCTCATTATCTTCATACTTAAACATGGAATCCTGCCTGCTAACGTTTCTTAAAGTTTTGGAACTTTTTAGGATGCAGAATTTTTTCTTCCCCCTTTAAAAATGCCTTTTTCTTATTTTTATGAAAGACACCCTTTTTACTTTGGATTCACATGGATTTTTTTTTAGCTTTGACTACAATAGAAAACCCCTAGGATGCCTGAATTAAATAGCTGGCACATCAAAATTAACAGCTTTCTTTTATTTATTTTTTATGGCAAGAATGGGTTTTTATACTAATTGCTTATTTACATTAATCTCCTTCCAGCAGCTTGCCCTGAACAACATAAAAACACAATATCAAAGTTTATTACCTGGCTTACAGAAGATGAAATTCACAATCTCCTATTACAAGCTTTTTTTTTAGTAGTATTGCTCCCTTGATTTACAGTGTGTAAAAACCAAAAGCCCTTTTGCAGTTGTGTAGAAATCTGCTTTAGTAGAGTTGAATGATTCATTAGTTTATCATCAAATGTCCTCTAATATACTTAGTACATAAATATTAAAAGCAGACCATTCTTAGATATAGGATGAATATTGTAGAATTGTGACTTTTCTGCTGTTGGAACAATTTTGGCAAACATTAAGTCTACATATCTCATTTAATGGGCTCACAGTGCGTTAGATATGGTGTGGGCTAGATTTGCTTCATGAAAGGGAAACAAAGAAATGTTTTGAAGCTAAAGTGAGACATGACCCAATATACCTCTTTGTAAGATCACTTTACCATGAAGAGAATAGACCCAAGGGGAAAGAACAGAGGGATAGCGTGGGGACACTATTGTCATGAACTGAGGTTGTTTTTTAAATTATTACTTACTTTTTATTCTTTACAGAGAGGAAGGGAGAGGGAGAGAGAGTTAGAAACATCAATGAGAGAAACATTGACCAGCTTCCTTCTGCACACATCCCCACCACCCCCCCCCCCCCCGGGGATGTCCCTGCAACCAAGGTACATGCCCTTAACCAGAAACGAACCTGGGGCCCAGGAGCCCACAGGCCAACTCTCTATCCACTGAGCCAAACCAGTTAAGGCTGGTCTGAGTTTTTACTCTATAGATTTTTTACTACATGTTGAATAATAAACTTTTATTTTTTATATGATAAGTGTCCCTTTAATCATGTGTTATATATTTATAGGCAGTATTATTTCTGGCTCCTGAAAAATATGGGGATTAGTACAAATACCATATCAAATAAAGCATCTCTTAATTTTGCTTATCATCATGAATAGATGATACAACCTGAATATATTAAAAGTGTGATTTGCAAATAAGCATCTAAAAGAGCATCCATTTTAAGAGATGTGTAAGTTATGACTGCTTGATTTTACCCAGAAAATGGAGATATGCCCGAGTTGCAGGATACTTACAACATTAAAATATATTGGCTCTTTAGCTTCTTTCTACAAGCTAAGCAGTTTTTGCCTTAGAGAGTTTACCTATTGTTTATGCTTCCACCTGCATAGTCTGTGATTCAAGTTGCTGATATTAAAAAGAATAAATATATTGCCTTTCATGTCAATAAATATATTGACTTCCACATAAAGCATGGCCACCAGTTCAAAATAGCTGAAACTGATATATTCCTATTTTGCTTAATTTAAAAACTATAACAAATGTAAAACTTTAGACAATAAAAAACAACTATATTATCATCCTAAAAAATATAGCCATAGACATCTTAAGCAAAGTAACTTTGCTGTGCCAAAACACTGTGAAACAGAGGATTACTGTTTAATAGAAAAATAGATATAACTTAGTCTTCTGGGCATAGTTGTTTTCTGTTATCACCAAGGGAAGTAGGAAGAGGTGGTTTTTAGTCTATGCAGGAGCAGAAACAAAGCATTTGCAATATGGGCAGATTTGAAGTTACTAATTTTATATTTACACTAGAGGCCCTGTGGAATTACGCTGAAACTAGCTCTCCGACATCTCCCCAAGGGGTTCCAGATTGCAAGATGGCACAGGCATGCTGAGGGACCCAACCGATGCACAATCAGGGTCAGGGAGGGATGCAGGAAGTTAGGCAGCCTGGGAGGAACCATGAGAAGGCTACAGGGTGTGTTCAGCCTGTCTTGCTCAGTCCCCATTGGCTGAACCTCAGCAGCAAGCTAACCTACCAGTCTGAGCATCTAACCCCTGGTGGTCAGTGCACATCATACTGAGCAGTTGAGTGGTCTTAGCATATTCATTTTAATAAAAGAGTAATATGCAAATTAACAATCACTCCAACACACAAGATGGCTATCCCCATGTGGTCAAAGATGGCTGCCCTCATGTGGATAAAAAATGGCTGGCAGGAAAGGGCAGTTGGGGGCGATCAGGCCAGCAGAGAAGGACAGTTGGGGGGAACCCAGGCCTATAAGGGAGGGCAGTTTTGGGGACCAGTGCCTGCAGGGGAGGGCAGTTGGGGATGACAGGGCCAACAGGTGAGGGCAGTTGGGGCAAACAGGATGGCAGAGGAGGACAGAAGCGATCAGGTCAGCAGGATCAGGCCTAAACGGGCAGTCAGACATCCCTCATGGGATCGCAGATTGGAGAGGGTTCAGGCTGGGCTGAGGGACACACCTTCCCCTTGCACAAATTTCGTGTACCAGGCCTCCAGTCATTAGCATATTATGCTTTGATTAGTTGAACATAAGACTGGATGACAAAACACTTAGCATATTAGACTTTTATTATATAGGGTATATTTTTTTAAAATATGATTTTCCTTGCCTCACAGTTTAATGTTCTAATTTCCCATTTGGGGAAAGTTCACAGATAGCAAGTGTGTATAAAATGGTTTCCCATTCAGAACAGTGGATCCTCAGTAGACACAATGCTCAGTGGTTCTTCTTGGATCACCTTTACTATCCATACATTGTTTTCCCCTGCCAATCATCATCCTAGAAGGCAACCATGTGGAAATGGTTTCAGGCTAAAGTCTGAAGAGGATGCATTTTAATGCCTAGACAGGGCACCCATTTCTCACACTGCTTAATTTGTTCTTTCTACTCCTGAGTCCTTTAATTTTCTCTTTCTATTTAATGTACAAGGCTGCCTCTTAAGTAATTAGTCACTTGTTATAGGGACACAAATAATAAAACAAAGGCCATGAGAGTATCTTACTGCTTATTTCTTTTTAAATTCAGTCAGATTAATTAGGACTCATTATACTCTCTCAACCTTTTATCTTATTTATAACTTATTTGATGTATCAAAACATTTTTCTTATAGTTCATGTAGACATTAAATCTTAGTTTTTAAATTATTTTTAATTACAATAGGCTTGTCAAATAGGAATAGATGGTAATGTGAATATCTCCCTTTCTCAGAGAGATACAGTTATTTAATTAAGACGTTTCCAAAAATTGTACTTAAATTATCTTATTTGTATCCAAGGTAAGCCAATTAATTATAAGGATAATTTTACAATTTCCAATAAAGATTTTTAAATGCTAAGTTTACAATATTGAAATTTTTCCATAATCATCTATAATTTCAAAACTCATAGCTTCAAAATTATTTCTATGAAAGATATCTAGAATTCATAGTAGAAAGCATGGTTTGTACAGTGTCTTAAGAAAATATATAAACATTATTTGGTTGGGGGACAAGTTGGGTCAAGAGGAATATAAGAAGGTGGGTAGTAGATGTTGACAATTTCTTGGTTACATATAAATGTAAAAGAGAGAGGGAGGGAAAGAAAATATGTAAATGGAAAAGGGGCAGAGGAAAAATATAAAATTTTATAAGATTAGGTCAATATTAACTTTTGTGTAAGAAAATATGAATCTCTATAAGGGATCAAATAAGTTAAAATATTATAATATGCTCCTTTAAAATTTTTAAAACTGAAATAATAGCTTCTTATTACCTAAAAATAGTAACCAAAATGAATGTTTATGTAAAGGTAAATAATCTTCTTTTATAATATCTGATATTTGAAAGAAGATTTTAAAAAGTGAAAAAAAATCTATATAAAATATTCATTCTATACCAGAAAAATATTCTAAAATGCATTACAGATGTTTGATGTATACATTTATTACATATTTTATATATTATACTAGAGGCCCAGTGCACAAATTTGTGCACAGGTGGGGGTCCTTCTGGGTGGCCAAAAGGGATTGGGCCAAAACCTATGGCCCCATTCTGCCTGCCTCAGGTTCTTGCTCAATCAGTCTGAATTAGGAGAGGCTCTCACTGCTGCAGCAGAACTTGCCAGCCATGAGCCTGTGTCTGGTGCCCTCCCAAGAGGAGTGGCCTGTGGGATTGGGCTGAAATCAGCTCTGCAATATCCCCAGAGAGATATGGAATTATGAGAGGGTGCAGCCCAGGCCGAGGGACCCACCAGTGCATTATCAGGCGGGAGAAGGACTGCAGGAGGGCTCCAGGGCATGTCCAGCCCATCTCACTCAGTCCTGATCAGCTGGACCCCAGCAGCAAGCTAACCTACTGGTCAGATATTCTGCCCCCCAGTGTTAAGTGCATGTGATAGCCAGCAGTTGAGCAGCCTTAGTATATAATTAGCATGTTACACTTTGACTGGTTGCTTGGTTGTTCTGCATTCAATCTATTTGCATATTACCATCTTATTATATAGGATAAAGACATTTTTTTTTTCTAATAGGAGAAAAATATTATCATAGTACTTAATTAAGACACAATGATATATCTTCCTTCTGTTTTTCCTTTAGGGAGTTTTAAAATCATATTGTATGTACATATTTCTAAACATAATTAACAAAACCCTTTTTATGTTAATCGTTTAGTTTCTCTAGCTGGTAATCTATGTGGTCTGCACTTTACATCTTTAAGAAAGTATATTTTTCATTTTGCCATGGTATTTTTTGCCCTTCCATATTCTCATTTTTAGATGTGAAGATAAGTATTTCTAATTTCTTCTCTCAATTCTTTTTAAAAAAATATATTTTATTGATATTTTACAGAGAGAAAGGGAGAGAGATAGAGAGCTAGAAACGTCGATGAGAGAGAAACATCGACCAGCTGCCTCCTGCACACCCCCCACCAGGAATGTGCCCGCAACCAACGCACATGCCCTCGACCTGAATCGAACCCGGGACCTTTCAGTCCACAGACCGACGCTCTACCACTGAGCCAAACCGGTTTCGGCTCTTCTCTCAATTCATCTAAACATTCTATTCTGAGATTTCCAACATGCCTAGGGTATGATTTGACTTCACCCTGTCAGTTATGGTAATCAATAGAATATTCTCCTCTAGAGTTTCAGTATTATCTTGGGAGTTTATTAAATCTATGATGTTTCTATGCAATTAAATGGAAACTTCTCTTTTTGTTACTTCTAGGCTGTCCTGACACTATGAATATGTAGAATAGCCAAAACTCTGCCATCCTGAGAATGCTCTATTATCACGTTTTACTGCTACTGCCTCTATTTTCAAAAGATATTTCCTGAGGACTTGATTCTCCAAAAGGGAATATACCATGATTTATGTTCTTACAAAGCTCATCTTCTTGTTTCTTAGGAGGTTTAGATTCCAAATAAATGTAAAAATGCAGCACTCCTATTAACTGTGTAGGGGGGAAAGTGTTTTATCTCATAACCCAGCAGGAGTACAAAAATGTTGGTTGGTAGAGAACTTAGATTTTCTTTCTAGGAAATTAGAAAAGAACTTGAATTAGTGATATGTATCTAAACTTCCAGGTGGGCAAGCTCAGTGGCAATAGAAAAAATATCATATGGTTGATATTTTGATCTAGTTTCAATCATTTACCTCATAGAAGAATTTATTGATTTGGTAGATTATCCACATTGATGCAATTGATTATCTATATTTTCACAACTTTATTGAAAGTTTGGGTAGATCTACAAAGACTAATATAGGTTCACACGTTTTTATTTAATTTTTGTTTCAAATTCAGTAATTATCAGAATAACTAGTTGAAGGCTAGCATTGTTATTAATTAAAATATTACTGTATTATATCTTATGTTGAATTATTACAACTTAAGTATTAAAAAAAATAATAGATGTGATTTATTTATTTTTTTTTTTTTTCGTTCCCGGTCATGTTCACATCTGGTGCAAAATGGAAGAAGAGAACGTTGATAAATTTCATTCTCTTAAATTGTCAACCACTTTAGAAAGTCACAAAGTGTACCTATAAGTATTGTCAAATTTTATCCTGGTAACGCTTTCATGCCTATTATTTCCCTTTCTCTATTTGACACAATTAAAAATCGATGTTTCTATTGGTGAATTGCCCTATGTGATATTGTTCTATACTTTTCCAAGATGTTACCATTGGTAGAATAAAAGGCATATACAATCCCGCTGGATTGTTTCTTCAACATGTAAAGCTATAGTTAGTCCAAAAAAAATGTTTACCTAAAAAAATTCTTAAAGCATTAAAAAATCAGTTTGTCTTCAACTATTATAACATGTGATGTGATATGAAAATGCCTTATACACTTACTAAACCAATATTTTTCTAAATGGAGTTAAATTTAAATGCGGTACTTAATCTCAATTAAAAAAAAAAAACAGTGCCTAAAGAAATCCCTATTTAGATACAAATATGCAAGTTCTGGTCTAAATATTAGGTATTAGTCAGAGTTACTTTTTTGTATTGATTGCTTTTAGGTTTGTTTACTTAGTATGCTTTTATAAGTGACACCGTCAGTGTGACAAGCAGAGAAATATAACGCCTGACAGAAAATATGGCATAGAGTTTTCCGAATCTTTCTTCTCCTACGTCTTGGATTTTCACTGTCCCTACAGGCTGTATTTCTTTGATGAGTGTTGCTGAATAGCGTTTCTTTGCTTGTTATGCATGTCAACATGTCACTCACGGGTGAAGACTAAAATTATCTATAAGGCAGGTTAGGTGCTGTTTGTATCTGCTGAAAAGAAGCACTTGAGCAATGGCCTCAAAGAAAATGTCAGTGTTGAAAATAGCTTGACTTGGGTTGCAATTTAGTGGACAACAGCACACAATTTCAGAGGCTAATAGAGATTCAACTCTGGATTCCAAGTGGAAACTCTATGGCACAAAGTATTTTTAAAAACCCTTGTAAGACTCTTGTAGTTGACTAATCACATTTGCTGCCAATATAAGCAATTATATTTACTAGTATGAAATCAGTAGACCAGAAATGTATATAGATATTTTTCCATAAAAGACTTATGCAATTCTGTATTATTCAAGTGACATATTATATTCATCTCCTTCTATAGTCATTTTGTGTAAACCCAACTTTATAGTCCCAACATAACTAATGGGTTTCTTGGAGATAGTTCTGCTATGCAAAGAATTCTGAAACTTTCTCACCAGGTGCTCTCTGGTTCAATTATAATTAAAGTCTTGCATCAGTATCAAATAGACTAAGTATTTAATTGTCATCTCCGGATTGAATTCAGTCCAATTCTGAGTATTAGCATCTGGATAAAGGTCTATCCTCATGGCTAGAAACTCTTCCATTGAGAACAGTAAAGGAATCTCAAAGAAATTAAACTGTAAATAGTATGAATTTACTAATTAAAGACCAATTATAGTCAGATAGCGATTTTGCAAACCTAGGCAACAAGATTCCTCTGCTTTTGGGCCCTTCCCTAATTAAGTGTTTTTTCATTGATTGCTAGCCAGCAGTTCAACCCTGTGCTGTGCATGGAGAAGGACATCATTTTCTGATTTGCAGAAGTAGGGTCATAAGGTAGTGTCTGAGTTTTCTTTTAATTTGCACTGAGAGTAATGTCATAGCATCACTTATCTGTGGGTTAAGTAACCCCTTTAATTAAAAACAGTCACATTGAATTGGCTGGGCATTGAATTGCCATTTTAATGATCACATAACATCCTGTTTCTACATGAGGCGAGAAGGTTACCACAGGTCTCAACTCATCAAGAAGGAGAGCTATCTTTTGTAGAGACAGGGATACATATTATAAAAGAGCCAACCCAGGAATTACTTAAGTTTTTTTTAAGCATATTTCTATAAATCTGTTTTCAATAAGTAAAATGCATCACACACAAAAAATGACAGAATAGAAACAATGAAGTTGGCTTAAAAAGTTTGTACTTATAATTTAAAGACTCATAAAGGGACAGGGTAATATGATTTTATTTTGTGGGGGTGATAACAATATTCCTTATCTTGTCTGAGGTGATAATTACATGAATGTGTGTTTGTCTTACTAAGGGAACTGTGCACAAATACAAAAAGAATACATTTTGCTATATATAATTTTCTGAAAAATAAATTTCAAAACATCTCCAAATGGACAAATGACTACAAATCAGTGTGTGAATGCCTCAAATATCTCTGACTATTTCTTTTTTAAAAATATATTTTATTGATATTTTACAGAGAGGAAGGGGGAGAGATAGAGAGCTAGAAATGTCAATGAGAGAGAAACATCGACCAGCTGCCTCTTGCACACCCCTACCGGGGATGTGCCCGCAACCAATGTACATGCCCTTGACCAGAATCAAACCTGAGACCTTTCAGTCTGCAGACCGATGCTCTACCACTGAGCCAAACCAGTTTTGGCTCTGACTGTTTTTTTCTCAGTGGTTAGAGTATCAGGCCAGGGACTTAAAGGTCCTGTATTTGGTTTCTGATCAAGGACTTGTTCCCAGCCCTAATCAGGGTACATTCAGGAGGCAATCGATGTGCCATCGATGCTTCTCTCCCTTCCCTCCTCTATTCCTTCCACTATCTCTATGAATCGATGGAAAATATATCCTCTGGTGAGGACTAAAATTATATATATATATATATATATATATATATATATATATATATATATATGGAGATAGAAAACCAAAGAAAGAGTTGAAGCATTTACATCTAAGACCATGTTTAAATAAAGTAATTTTCATTACCTTTCTTTCTCTCTCATTTGTGAAGAAGATGAAGACAATGGGAATTTTTAGAGACTTTACCTTGCTATATTTTGTAAGTAATCCTTGTTAATCACATTGCTGGTTCCTCTCAGCACTCACCCTGAAAGAAGTCCTTCACCTGACTCTGACCTTATGTGAATGGGTTTGTGGAAGTGCTCAATGCTGAAAACACGGAAGGAGGAAACCTTGGTGTGCTCTGTTGAAGGTTAATGCTAAAATTGTAGTTTCAAACCAGCTTTGCTCTTAATGTATTTTTAAACTTGAAATTGTTTTACTGATTGTACAGAAGCAGTAAATAAAAATGAAAGAAGGCACAGTATAATTGAGGCTACTTTTTTGTACATGCATAAACAACTGGTATATTGGAAGTTACATGTTTATTTTTTCTTATAATATGTGTTGACATAACATTATTCTCATGTTTATTTGAATTTTACTACAGAAAAAGGCTACTGGAAAGTCTTCCACCTTTAAGACAGTCCCAGATGTAAAAATTATATTTTAGGGAAAGTATTATGTATAAAGAGGTGAGACTGATCAGCATGGCTCAATGATTGTCAGCCTATGAATCAGGTCACAGTTAGATTCCTGGTCAGGGTACATGCCCTGGTTTCAGGCTCAATCACCCCATGGATGTTCACTTTCTGTTCTTTTTTGTCTTTCCAGGTTTATTGAATTATAAATGACAAAAATTATAAATATTTAAGGTGTACAACATGATGATTTTATATTCATATGCATTGTGAAGTGCTTTCCATAATCAAGCTAATTAAAACATTCATTTCCTCTGTTTTCTGTGTGTGATGTGAACATTAATAGCTACTGTATTAGCAAACTTAAAATGTATAATGGCAGCATTATTAACTATAGCACATTAGATGCCCTAGAACTTGTTCATTTTATAACTTAAAGTTTGTACCTATGACCAACCTCTCCCCACTCCACTCCTCACCTGAACCCCCAACCCCAGCTTTTGGCCATCACTGTTTATTACAGTCTCTGCACATGTGAGATCACACAGTAATTGTCTTTCTCTGGCTGTCTTGTTTAACTTAGCATAATGTCCTCGAGTTCCTTGTATATTGTAAGACCTAATCACCCGCATAAACCAAGAGGATAAGACATAGAAGAAAATGCACACACAGGTACACGATAACCAGGTTGAGTTCTTCTATTGACTTTAGACCTAGTCACATAGAAGCTTCTAGCATAGTGCTCAGTGTTCACTCTCACTTTCTTTGTTTATTCCTAGGCCAAACGAAGCAGTGTCTATGGTTTACCTGTTGACCTAAATGACCTTTCTTGTTGGTAATGGATAAACAGCAAAGTATAGTTTTACTGAGGTAGTTTTCCAAGGAAAACATTTTTCAAATCTCTGATTTAGAGTTCTTACATGATAATATTAACTAGGTTACCAATTGTGATAGACTTATTTAAATTAGCTACCCACTTATTCATTCAAATTAAATGTTTAGTATACTGTATGTTAGGAAAAATACCAGTAGTAAGAGCTATAAAGGTGAATGTAACACACTTCCATCATAACAATTTTATATGAATTTTTAAATGTTTAACGTTTAAGTAAAATGCTGATAGCCTGATTGGATATTAAACTTGGAACCAACTTTTGAGTAGAAAATTTTTCTCAATACATCCTTCTTGCTCCATGTATGACAACTCCAAATCGCTGTTCATTTTTTTTTCTTATTGTGAATGTAGTTATACTAAAATCAATAATTTTTATGTACTAGTGTCATGCATCTATATTAAAGAAGAAGAATACTTTCTGAAATCTAAATATAAAATAAATCAATGTACTATTTTAGGTAAAAAGTAAGAGTAATGATATGCTAGTTTTAAACCATGGAACTGATTTGAAACTTTAAAAGTAAATTGGAGGTTTAACAAATGGATCCTAAAATAGCAAGTCCATTAAATCTGCACTTGGTTCATACAAATGCATGGAAAGTAATATGTAATAAAACTTAAGAAAAGTGTAAGGTTGCAAAGAGAAATATTCTTCATCATGAGCACTGTGAATGGGATGTTTGACTTCTCAATATAAAAAAAAATTATTATGCAAAATATAGGCTGACTGTGATTGATTGGATACATTCAATTCAGTGGGGACGAAATGGAAGCTCATTTTGGTCTCATCTAGTGCCAGTTTTGAAACAGAGCTTTGTAAATGTGTTCACTATTTTGTATAGTTTGTTCATTATTGATTCCCAGGGCTGTGCCCACGTAGTACTATTCAATTAATATTTGTTAAATTAATGAAAACATTACATAGATAAACTCATAGGCTACAGCTACAGATTTTACCTAGTCTATGGAGTTCTGTATTATAACATTATACTCTGCATTACAGACAATTAAAAAATATTATAGCATTTGAATATTTAGGAAGAGAACTGACAATAAAGTTGTATAACTAATTGATTATCAACAAGGAGAACCTGGAGAGAGTGCTTTTGGGGACTCTATTTATTTAGAGGATTGCTGTAATGCAGCAGTTTTCTTACAAAGTAAGTAACCACAGCAAAATATTAGCCCACAACTGAAGTTTCAAAAAAGCAGACTTTCAGCTTATCTCCTGACAATTGAGTGTTTTCTTTTTGTGTTTTTGCTGCAGCCTCAGGCAAACAGATGGGGTGGTGAGGCCAGAGGAAAAGGGGCTCTCCCAAGGCAGGGGACCTCTACTCTGGGCCCTGGGCCCTCAGAGTAGATGCTGCTGCCCACGCTTTCCCTGATCCTGCAGTAAGTCTTTGTCCTTTCCCCACATCTGTCCACTGCATTGTAGGTCCAGGGCCCTCAGCAGCCAACTCCTACCTTGCCTTGCCTTCCCTTACAGAAACACTAGACGCCAGTCCCCTGATCCTCAAGACCAGGCTAAACTCCAAACTCCTGGGTGTGACATAGGAGCCCCTCAGAAGCCTGGCCTCTGCTGCTCCCCCATCGTCCCATGGGTCCATTGTTTCCTCTGCCCAGAATGCCAGTCCACTCCTTGAGCTCTCCATTCAAGTCCCAGGTCTAACTCACAGGCTGTCTTAATCTATCTCTGCTTATGCAGCATGAATCAATGGCTGACCTATAGGAGGCGCCAATGAATCTTTCTGAAATGGCATGGGGGCAGAGGGTAGAGAAGGAGGAAAAAGCAGACTTACATTTATAGTTAGGATGTTTTTAATGGAAAGAAAACGTCAGTAGATGTTATGAGAGTTTGTTATTTGGTTATTGCCATATGAATCTTAAGTTGCATTTTTATAACATTTCAAAATTTATTCTCACAGTTATTATTTAAATCTTTGAATAATGCATGAAAAGAGAAAATAAATGACAGACCACCTTTCCTCCCATGCGTATCTGTTCTCCACTTTGAGATAAATACCAGCGTATACTTTACTAAAGTAGATGTGAAGTAGCTGCTTCGCACATTTAGGTGTTTAATAAGTTCCATAAAGAAAATAGTGTGATAGCCTGCTATTCCACGGACTTACCATTATGGAATGAGAACACTCTCTGCTTCTTATTACATTTTAATTCTGCAGGGAAGAGATGATATCAAAGGCGGAGCCAGCTCTCACAAGCATTTATTTAAAATTATTCAGCCAACAAATACTCATTAAGTGCTTATATGTTCCACGTCCCCCCTCACCTATAGAGGCATCTCAGCTATAGGTGTTTCTCCAAAGTGAACAATATTGATGGGAAGCAAAGTCTCAATCCAAAATTTCCACATGGTGCTGGTTTAAATAGGGTTCTACCGTGGAGTCAAGAGAAAAGCATTTCGGGGAACCACTCACAGGAGACGAGGTGCAGCGAAGCACAAACTGTCCTCAGGCGCCCAGAGGCTCAGCTCCCTCCTGCTGTGGGAGAAGCACAGTCTCTGGGGCCTCAGACCTGCACTTGTCCTTACAGGCCCAGGAGGGCCGGGCCCCAGGATGCAGATGTATCTCATTTCCCCAAATGTACATTTGGCTCCAAGGCTCTACTTGGGCCTGCATTTCTGCCAGGCCCGCCATGCTTGTACATAGAAAGCATGGGAGCAAATGTATGAAAAAAAAAAAAAGAGGGAGGGGAAAAGGAAGGAACATGTCTTACCCAGAGGGGCCTTTGTTAAGCTTCAGGTCTATTCCCTCACTCTTGGGAGAGAGCAGGCTTTCTTTCAAACAAACCAATCTCTTTCCTAGTACCTTGTGAGCTTGTGCTGGGCCCTCCCCCAGACCAATCCCTTTGCTGGATCTTCTGGAGTTTCTTATTCCTTATCCAATCTGATCCTTTTCCCAGACTTCCCCAGGCTAGACTCTGCCCCTTTAGGTAGCCATCTTGGCTCCTACTGTGCATGCCCCAAAGTGTTGCTGCATTATCTGGTCTCTGGTGCATATTTGCCTAGCAAAGGAATTCCCCCGCATTGCTTCTCCCTCTCCCAACCTCCCCCCATAGTCCAGGTGAGTGGACCCCTTGTTCCCTGGAGAGATAGGAAAATTGGTCCTTCATCCCTACACTGGGGGATGGAGGGATGTTAATCCCCTAGGTGGGGATTTGGCAGTCACCTGGGGTATCTGAAGAGTAACTTCCAGACTCAAGCCTGATTACCTGTAACTTTCAGACTCAATTAGGCTCAGCTAGTCTAGCCTCCTTCTCTTTCGTTAACTCCTAGCTGCCTACATGAACATATTAAGAACACCAACAAAACTATAAATTGTACAGTTTTAACATAGGGGAATTAAATTTAAAAGGTACATTCTAAAGTAAATGTCATTGTGCCTTGAAGATGATGTTGTGAAATAAAATTCTGTAATATAAAATATGTTCATTGCGTCTTCTTAAATAAAACTCCATGCCAAAAATATGTAGAACACATTCATAAAACATATATATGTTGTATATGTTTAATATGACTCTTAACACTGTGTGTGTGAATGTATATATCCCAAACAATTAATAGTTTTAAGTCTGGGTGGTGATGTTAGGATGTAATTTCATTAATTTGTTAACCTATGTCTTTATAGAACATATAGTCCACTTGTATATCTATATTTATTTATTTATTTATTTATTTATTTATTTATTTTGTATTTTTGTGTTTATTTGTATATCTATATTTACAGTATCATTGTAGAAAAATATATTGGGAGCTCAATATATTTAGGGAGGTAATAAAACTATTGAACTCTAGTTAACATTTAATTTACTCTGTATTAGAATTTGAGGGAATCACATTTTCTTTATTTTTCCAAATCTAGGATCCTCCTGCTGTTTATACCATCTGTTGACCATTTCTTCTCTTTATCTAAACTCTGATTTCCAATGCATGTTTAGAATAAACCAAAAGTTATCATTGCTCAAACCGCATAATATCCCTTTAGAAATGCACTCGGACTTTGGCATTTGTTTTGATGCTGTTGTATGTGCCCCATGATAATTGTCTGCCTATCTTTCCTGGCCAAATGGCAGTCTAGTTACATTGGGCTTGAAAAGAAAAATGAAACTGTTGAAGTCCATGAACAAAAGACAAGTTGGGGATTAAAATGTCGGGATAGTACAGGAGAGATGCCTTAAAATTTTTGTTCTGATAAAAGCAGATGGGGTCACCTGTTGGAGTCAATTATTGGTACATACTAGCGATTTTCAACATTTTTTCCCATCTCATGGCATAGATAAAGTAATTACTAAAATTCTGCAGCACAAATCTGACAAAAATAGATATAATTTTGATTCATTCTCACTGGATGGTCATTGCTGAGTTGGCTGCTATCATTTTTTTTTTTTTTTACAATCTAAGGGAAAAGAGGTCAGTGCTCCTAACTAGACAGTTAGGCATTGCATGCTTTAAAAATTATTGTGGCACACCAGTTGAAAATCACGGGCATATACCAATAGAGAAAGAGAAGAAAAGTAAGTGGGAGACAGGTGAAGGGGTGAGAGCTGTAGAATCATTTTATGTTAGAGTTCCTGTATGCACTCTACCTCTATGGCCATAAATCGCTCTTTTAAGGAAAATGGCATAGAGTCTGTGTTATACTCCCTAATTTTTAAAACATCACTTTGATAAAGCTAGGTAATGGCATCTTCTCTTTGTGAACTTCATCTTTATTCCCTGTTGAGAACTTACTCTCTGTGTAGTCGAGAGCAAAGCAAAATTGTGTGCACTCTCAGTCCACAGTTTATACTGACTTACTGGGTAGTGGCCTTTTACACTGCCCACCGTAGGAAGGGTTGAAACAATCTCTAAGACCCTTAACCTCAATAGTGTAGCCCTGAGCTGCTCTCTAAAGTACACATGACTCATAAAAGAACAAAATGTTTTCATTAGAGAACCATAGATAGATTTCTGTATTGTATGAGATTTGTGTGGCCTTTTCCGATGACCAGAACATTCACTGGCGTTTCTATGGGTTTCAAAAGAGAACTTCATGGAAAGGACATACAAGGCAAAGTTATATTAAATTCTAAAACATCGGGATATTGTAAGTCATTTCATTCGTAGGGCTTACTTTTCATGCGCCCATTTTACAGAACAAATATAGTGGTGGACATTCAAAATATCACAATAATTAACTATATTTGTGTCAACTTTTATGCTTACAAAGTATTTCTATGAGTTAGTTTTCCCCCCACTTACTTTTGTTTTTCTTTTAGTAGATGTCCTATTTCTTATTCTGTTTGACATGCTACTGGCTAAGAACCATATAGAATGAAAAACCTTGTCAAAGTATGTATCTAGAAGATGTAGCAAGCAGGATAAAACTTGGTTATTCTGATTCATTCTTTCATTCAACAAAGTTTATCGAGTATCTGTGATGCACAGAACTCTGTGCTAAATACTAAATTTTGACTAAAAATGAAACCCAGCAGGCAGGCAGCAGGAATGAGGGAGGGACAGAAGAAGAAAAAAAAAGAAAAGAAGGAAGGAAAGCAGTAAGGAAGTCAAGAAGCCGGATCTGTTGTTGAAACTACCCAAACTCCTTTTTTTGAAATAAGTTTTTATTAATTTTAGGTAGAAAGGAGAAGGAGGATGATAGAAACCTTGATAAAAGAGAAATTCATATACTACCTTCTGCGTGCCTCCCATTGGGGATGGAGCCCACATCCAGGGCATGTGCCCTGACTCAGAATCAAACTGACAACCACTTGGTGCATGGGGCAAAGCTCAACCAATTAAGGCACACCAACTTGGCTGTCTAAACTCTTTATGAGGAATTTTGAAGTGTTTAAAAGCAGTCTGGATAGTTTGCCTTTTTATATACAGGGTAAAGCAAAAGTAGGTTTACAGTTATCTGAATGGAAAATAATACATCCATTAATAAATAATAACAGAAGGATAAATTGTGTATTGTGTACTCACAACTGTAAACATACTTTTGCCCCACCCTGTATTAGTCAGTTAATTCTTGTAAGTAAACTTTGATTTATTCAGCAACTTTGATTTTTTCAACAACAATTTTGCACTGATCAACAATCAGTGATGCTTGATCTAGTCAGGAGTAGAGTGAAAGAGGAAGGGAAGTCTTTGATGGAGGAGTGATATTTGAGCTGAGATCTGGAGACTAAGAGGGCAATCACTAGGGGAAAAATAGAGATGGGAAGGCAGTATATATACAAATAAAGATGGAAGAAACAGCATGTGGATAGGCTCAGAGTGTATAAAGGATCTGGTATTTAAATGGCCTTGAAAGTAGGCAATGTGGCTTAAAATCAAGAAATGAGTTGGAGGGCCTTACTGATAGCCATGTTAAGGACCTTTGTTTTGAGCATATGAATAACTGGTAGCTATTGATTGTCTAAATAGGGGAATTAATTTTTTTAGATTGAATTTTTAAAGGATTGCTCTTCCTGAAGACTGAAGAACAAGGTCAGTAAAAGTTAACATAGACACAATCTTTTTCAAACTATTGCATTAGTTCAGGCGGAAAATGATGGCTATTTGAACTCTGGTGTTTGTTGCTGAGAAAATGAATAATTTTTAATTAATATTTAGGATCCAAAACTATATTGTTAATGTCTTAGAAATGGGAAGTGTTGAAAAGTATCAGGAACAAGTCTAAGATTTCAATCATGTGTTTTTGAGTATATAGTTACCGTGTTGGTTAAAAGAGAAAATTCTGGAACACTATCATTATATTTTTATTTTTATTAATGGAATAGGTAATGGAACAATGAGTATGTATTCATGTATGCTTTTATTGTCTTTGAAAAATCAAATTTTCAAGTTTTAAATATATGGTTTTGATCCACAGATATGGGTAGTACAGAGATACATGCATGGGGACCATTATCATATCAATGATGATTATAGTATTGGACATGGTTGACATTTTCTGTGATAAAGTCAGAATAACAAAACCAGGAATAAACTTTTATTTTTTAAAAAAAGAACTTGCCAAGAGAAATAAATATCAATGGCAAGGACACAAAAAAGAAAAGAGAGATTGTAGTGTCTAAGAAGGTAAGAATTTCATGAAAAAAGAAAAAGTGTGTTGTCAGAAGTGCAACACTTAAAGAGTTGTAAGAAAAAAAGGGGGGGCATTAAGTCTAGTTGAGTGGAAGTCAACTAGACTTAAAGAGCTTAGGGAACATAGTTTTGATGTAGTAATTATGTGGGAGTGAATAGAATGGAACAAGTGAAGACAAGGAAGGAGATAATAGGTGATATATTAAATTAATTCCATACTCCCATGCCTCTTACTAAACATGGCCTCTGAATTTATGAATCACTTAATATCTGGGATTTAAAAAAGACTATGATGGAGAAAGCAAAAATATTTAAAAAATGAATTAATATTTGCTATGTATGCAGTAGTCTGATTGCATTATACCAACTCAGGCATTCCTGCGTTACATTGTTAATGTGCTACAATATTAGAGTCTTTGTTGCCCCTCAGTATCTTATTTAACATCTGGTTGCAGTCTATTATGTGTAAGTTAACTTTAAAAAATCCATTATGTACTTCAAAATTAGTTCTGTAATTGTATTATCACTATGGAAGAATTGGCTACATTTCAACATAAAATATAAATGGATTTGACTTTTCTCATTAATATTTGATGGTACATGGTTTAATATTGAATTGAAGCAGAACCCTGAGGTGGTCATGAAAAGGGCAATTTATAAAAGTGAATTTAACCAGGAAATGATAAAAATAAATCTTAGTTTTAGTTCTTCTCTGTGAATGTGGCTTACTAAACTCTTATAAGACATGTTCAATTAAAAGTGGAACATCTTCATTGCTATGATGAAATAATCAATATCTCTGTTTAATGATATTTTTTAAATGAGGCCCATGAAGAATCAACAACATCCAATCTTTTGTACACACCCTAATAGCCTCTGCCTCTTATCAATACAATTGAGAGATGGTGACATTTTTATTTGGCTTTATCCACATCATGAAGTCTCAATATTATCAAGTGGACTACTTCTATTAGTTCAATATACTTTGTCATTTATAGCATAGAAATTCTATTTGGTGTCTTGACTCTGGAAACATAAATGCCTAGCAACAAACTATCTTGCTTATTTTGTGTGCAACCATAATATGCTGCTGCATATTTATCATGATTAATTTTTAGAAAATAGAATATTAAGCATATTTAGCATAAAAAATTCCTTCTGTCCATAACTAAACTATGCTTTTAGCATAGAAACCAAAAACTATGGTGTTCAATAAGAAGAGTACCTGCATGACCCTTTTTAAGAAGCAAATGCATTGGGGTGACATTGCTTAATGATTATATAGATTTCAAGTGTGCAATGTTATGCCATATCATCTGTTTATTCCACTGTGCGCCCATCATCCAAAATCAAATCTTCTTCCGTTCACCAAATATCTGACCCCCTTTAACCTTCACTACCCCACCTCCCTTCCCTTTGGCGTCCCCATAGTGTTATCTGCATCTTTGAGGTTTGTTTTTCTTATTTGTTCATTTGTTGCTCTCGGTTTTATATCCTACATATGAGGGAAGTCATCCAGTTCCTCCCTTTTTCTGTCTGATTTATTTCACTTAGCACATTCTCAAGATCCATCCATAGTGTCATAAAAAAATGTCTTTAATTTGATAATCCCAAAAGGCTTTGAGAATCACGGCATGGTTATTCATGGGCTTTGTCCTTATTCTCTCCCCATGTTTGTTGACCCACAAATTAGTATGACAAATTATACCTCATACAAATGCTTTAAAATTGATTTGTTTCCTTTAATTTATGTTATGGAAAAGGCAAGATTTGTTATATAATTTCTGGGACTCAGAAAATGACAGTTTGGTAGCTCTTAACAATTTAAAAAAATTTCAAGGTAGCAACTACAGAGCATTATCCAAGCACAGGGCCCTTCTAAGTGTGGATTATAGGTGATTACACAGGTTACCAGTGATGTAACCTGCTAATAAGACACTTAATCAATCCTGAGAAATCTAAGCCATGTTCTGAAAGTCCATTCTATACAAAACCTAATATGCGACCCCTATTTATATCTCAGGACCCATATTCCTCCCCAAAGGATGTCAAGGGTTTTTTATTATTGTTGTACTGTTCTGAATTGTAATATTTATATTATTTTCCTACACATCAACTATATACATTTTTATCGCAACAACTCCTTTTGGTATTACATATTAATTACATGATCTAGGGCCATCTGCTAGGGAAACCCCCACTATTTTCAGAGTGTAGTTTGTAGCTCCTCTTGAAGTAAAGCACTCTTTGTGTGGTTTTATGGTTCTCATTTTTAAAAATCAAGTAAGGTTTTCAGTTATAAGCTGAAGGGCTCTCGCCTCTCTTAGGCACTGAAGCCTAGATTTGCCCAACTTATCTTCCGAGAGTATTTCACCCAGGCTCATGGCCTAAATTGGGTAGATGCTGGAAATGTAACCTTGCAGACTAAAATGAAGTTTGAGCATAGAATTGAGTTAAATGGGGTATAAAATTGGAGCAGCCTGCATTAGAGCCTGGGTTTGCCTCAGGCTCGGTGTGCTATCAGGAAGGCTCAGACTTGAATACTCCTCAGGTTGACAGGAATTGCAGAACCAGTCTGAGATGTTTTAATATGAAAAGAGAGAAGGCAAAAATTAGAAACCATCAAAACATCTCATTTATCTCATTCAACGGTACTTCTAATTTGTCATGTCAACTTGTAAATAACATTCTTGAAAAGTTTGCAAATACATTTCAAATGAGAAGTGTTCAAATTAGAAACTCTCTTTGATTTTGGCTAAACTAATCTTAATACTCAACTCTTTATTTATTGAAAGCAATATTGTTGAGAGGGGTAGAAATAATTGTCTGAACACATTAGGCTCATCCAAAACTTGTAAGTAATAATCAAATTTGAAAGACAGTAAAATAATAGAGGACTATGGTTATTACGTATTAACATAGTAAAAACATTCTGTAAATTGTATGCATGCAAACTTTCTAGCTACAACTTAAATTTCTCTAGGTTTTTAATTTTATAATCTCTATGCTTTTAATTTTCAGAGATACCCATCCCAATGACAACAACAAATGTAATATGTTCTGTTTCATTCCAGCCAGTGAAATTGAAAGACTGCATGCAGAAATAGATAACTATGCTTGTTAAATACAATCTCAACAACATATTAACTTGTCTTCTTCTTTCCCTGATTGTATTGGTATATATTGAATGGTGTATCCTTTCCTGTGTGCTCAGACATATGTCACAATGATATGTTTTTATTGCTCAGTTGATGCTCTAAAAACCATATTCAGAACATGATGACTTCTAAGCTTAACTAGTCCCAGGGGCAGTGATAATGGATAGTTGTCATAAACTGTTATGAGATATTGCCAAAGAAGAGCGGGAGGAATATATTTTGAAAAGTTGTTTTCTCTATTTAAAAAAATGGTCATCTGTTCTCTGTTGAACATTTTTGTTGGTGGAGTCTCCTTCCTTAGCATGGTAGCCTTTCCAATTATTCTGTTCAAAGTCTTAGCAAAACGGGGATCGTCCTCATAAGGCACAAGTGAAGTCGGGAGATAGTTACACTGATTTTGAGGGGTGAAAAAAAAATCATCTCATAAATACCCTCTGGCAAGTTCCACATTGCCACAAATCTTGAACCGTTTTTAAAAACTAGGATCATTATCTATGTTTAGCAGCCTGCCATTGTACAAGCTTTGTATGCTTCTAACAAAGCAGGTTGAATTATCACAGTATGCTAGAGGTTTGCTTTTCACTTCTTCACTGTGGATTTCACAGGATCTCCTCTGTGAGATATTTTGGAATGAATAGATACCAAGAAAGAAATGTGTAACTATTTACTAGAGTTTATGTTGTGCCTAATATGTAAAACTAGAAGCCTGATAACAAGAAGATTTGTGCTAGAATGGGCTTTCCTTACCCTGGCGGCCAGCACTGTCTTTCCACTCCAGCCCAGTCCCTTTCTGCTCAGGCCCCAGAGCTCCCTCTTTCCGCTCAGGGAGCTGCCTTTTTCTGCTCCAACGCCACCTTCCCACAGGCCCTGAGAGACAGGGGTCCGGCAGGAACACCTGCATTGTCACCATGACGACAAAGCAAGTGTCCTGCTGGCCCCATCACTTGGCAGCTGTGCATGCAAATTAACTGCCATCTTTTTGGGGGGGTTAATTTGCATATCTGTCCTGATTGGCTATTGATGTAGCAGAGTTATGATTAATTTACATGTTTGTCTATTATTAGGTAAGATGTCTAACATGCTCAAACTGAAAACTGTGTGTAGATGTCCACATTTCAGAAGAGTTGCTCTGTTTCAAAAAATAACATTAAGGGTTATTTTAAAAAGAAGTGTGTGTGTGTGTGTGTGTGTGTGTGTGTGTGTGTGTGTGTGTGTTTTCTAATGCAGTTAGTATCTAGTAGATCATAATATATATTAAAAAATTACTGAGTTGCAAAGGAGCATATATTGAAGTTATGAGATTTCTTGCTTATTGCTGCTGGTCAACCTGGAATTAAGGCAATGTATGTCAAGTTAATGATAAAAAAAAAAGTCAAGTAAGAATATATGGGGCGGAGGGAGGGAGGATTTATAAAGACCAAAATGATTAAAGGCTTGACCAACTAGAAGTCAGTTCTGCAGTCACAACCCAGCTCTGACTGCTGAAGGGGCTGCAGATCAGGCCCAGAGAGAGGCCTGGAGAGAGAAGCAGGGTCTGATCTGTAGCCTCAGTGGCAGCTGGTGATCAGCCCTTGCCTTTCTCTTTCTCTCTGGGTCTGGCCAGTAGCCATGCCTCTTTCTCCTCAGTCCTCCATAGGGGCTGCTGATAAGCCCCGCCTCTCTGATCAGACCTGCAGATAGGTCTGGAGATGCTGGCATAGAAATGACCAATCAGAACCAAATCTGAGTGAACTGTGAGGAGCCAGTGCTGCCTAGAAGGTGGAGCTTTGACCCTGTGGGATAGGGCCTAAACTAGGCAGTCGGGCATCCCCCAAAGGGTCCATCAATTGAACCCCTCACCCCCCTGCATGCAGCTATATGTCAAATTGGTCACAGTAAATGATCCTCCTGTTATATGTGGATGAAATACTTTATTAACATGTTATCTATTTAAACAAACTTGTGAGCTAACATACTATGAGGAATCTGTAGATCCACTGAATAATTTGGAATGAGGGATACCAGAGAGCTTTAAAGTCAACTCTTTATTGAAGAATTCTTTCAAGTCTTCAATTCCTGAAACACTGATTTGAGAGCCCGAGGGGCATTGGAAGGAAGAAATTTGCTCAAGGCCTTCTCAAAATGGATAATTAATAGGTCTACACGAATAAAATTGAAGAACAAATAACTACGAGGCTTGAAGGGATTAAAAACTGTCTTTTTTCTACAGAAATAGATAAATGCAGTGCTGGTCTTGACGGTGGGCTTTGATTGAGGAAAAATAAATTTACCCTGAAAATTCAGAATCACAAGATAGCCCACAAGCACATTTATAGTAATAGTGTTCTGTAAAAAAATTCAAAGTATGCATATCATTTCATGTGTATGCTAGTTGGTGATGCCCTCATTTGTCTGATAGAAAGAAACTAAAATTATCTGTGGATAAACTACAATTGAATCTGAATAATTTATGATGAAGACATAAAAAAATTAACAATAAGATAAAGCACTCAGTGAAATAATATATATTAAAATTAACAAATGTTATGATTAATAACAAATTTAATAAGTCATAAATGTTATACATAAAACACCAAACTAAACATAACATAACAATCACATATTTCTAAATATGAATAAGCTAGAAAAAGTTAGAGAACAATGTAGTATGAAAAAGCCGAATAAAAGTCTGCTTTTTAAACAATAGAAATAATAACTACATATACAGAATTTGGGGACACATTAAACAGCAAATGAGGCATAATTAAAAGAATAGCCAGTAGAGACAGAGACGGGTAAAAATGCATTTTAAAAATCTGTGCTATCAATATGCCTCATTATTTTGGGGAAATATAAACTATTTTCATATAAAAATTATGGATGAGAGATCATGAAAGTTATTATGTTTAATGGTAGATACTTTAGAAACAGAAAAAATAAGAAAGAGGCAACATGCAAGTATCAAATAATTTTCCGTGGATAGTTGAAAAGTTGAAAGACACATAGTTAGATCATCTCAACAAATCATGCAGATTTATAAATTTTGTATGATACTTTTGAATTTGTCTGAACATAATAAATTATTAACATAGCCTCAAAAATATAAAGCAAAAATTTACAAAACTACAATAAGAACACCTGGGAGATTTTATTGTATATGTCTTTGTTTAGAGTTGTCAATTAAATCCCATATTTAGGAAATGTCCCACCTTGCTGCACTAGGAGGCTATACTCAATTGATATCCAGATTAACATTATCCTGACTTCACATTCTGACCGCCTCAAATTACATTAAAACTTTTTAAAAAGTATATTTAAAATTTAGTTTTAGAATTAATATGACTAATTTGTTGGATTCCTGAATACAAAATCATACAAAACATTTTTTACTACTACAGTTAGATTTTATGCTTAAATAAAAAAGGTGCCTTTTGACATAGAATAAAATACTAAGATGTAAATTAATAAATACCATTTATGAAGAAGAATGTAAATCTTTATATACAATACCTAAGAATGTATAAATGTTTTATGATTATAATGGGTGGGAAAAACTAGATTTACAGTTGGTTTGGAGTATATAAAGTATAATTTATTCTTATTATTATATTATTTTCAATATGAACATCTATAAAATTATTTTGCCCCACCTTACATACCTGATTTGGGGGTAGAAATAAAGAATCAAGATCATAAAGTTATCAACTCTTTCCTTATATTAATTAAGATATTCATTGATATTCCAGTGTATTAGATTCCAACAGATTTTCCATGAATTTTGACAGGCTGATTTTAAAATGTTTAAAGAAATTTAGAAAGTAAGAACTTCTGAAAAAAATTAAAGAGGAAGATACCCTACTAGATTTCAAGACTTACTATAAATAAATAGTAGTATCTAAGTGTAATTGTATATATAAATGAAAAGTTTACAAAATAGAATGGAATACTCAGAAATAAGTGTGTTACAGAAAAAAAAAATGTATTCTTTTCTCTTGAATTAAATATATGGGGGAAGTCTTCTCTCTACCTAGTTTTAATGACTGAGAATCCACTTGTTACGTAGTGTTCTCAATTGTCTGCCAGTTTCACATGTTGCAGTCATCTGCAGTGTATATTCTTGGATCCCATTAGGGGTCTTTTAAATTACTGTTTGCAAGGAGATCTATAGCAGATGTGTTATGCAAGTTGAGATTTCAACACCTGTTACATGCAAGTCATGAGTCAATAGAATTATCAAATAATTTAGATCTTCTTAAACGTTTTCTGGCAGAAGAGGAAGCTCTTAGATAATTATTTTCAAATAACTCAAAGACACTGTCTGGATAGGTACTCGCACATATAAACAGATACATATACATTGTGTATTAACTTTACTTGGTGTGTGTGTGTGTGTGTGTGTGTGTGTGTGTGTGTGTGTGTGTGTAGGAATCAATATCTCCCAATGGGTCCCAGATTGTGAGAGGGCACAGGCTAGGCCAAGAGACCCCACTGGTGCAAGAGCCTAGATTCCTATACTCTCCAAATTCTTGCACCAAGTTGATTGTGAATTTTTTGAGAAAAAAAATAGAAAGGAGAGATTGACACATTATTCATGAGAGAGGATCATTGATAAGCTACCTCCTGCATCCTCTTTCCTCCCACTCAGGATTGAACCTACAACCCAGGCATGTACCTTGACCGGAAATCAAACCAGGTAGGTCAATTCTCAACCACTGAGCCATTCTGGCTGGACTAAAACTAAATTTTATTTTCATTCTTTCCTTTCCCTATACTTGATGACACACTCTTCTTATTAGCATAGAAGTTAAATTATCCACATCTCTCTATAAATGAAAATTGGGTAACTGGAATACAAGAAAAATTTTAAATAGGAACCTAGTGAGTACATTTTCCGCGCAGTGATAAAGACGTAGTGGGTTTAACCGAAACCGGTTTGGCTCAGCGGATAGAGCATTTGCCTGCAGACTTAAAGGTCCCAGGTTCGATTGTGGTCAAGGGCATGTACCTTAATTGCAGGCACATCCCCAGTGGGGGGTGTGCAGGAGGCAGCTGATCAGTGTTTCTCACTCTCTATCCCTCTCTCTTCCTCTCTGATCTCTGTAAAAAATAAAAAAATAAAAAACTTAGTGGGTTTAAAATAATTTTTATTTTTATACACACACACAAACACACACACTCACAAACATTCCCATTCTAATTTATGGATTTCATAATATTTCTTCTCTTCATTCACTCTTATACCTTTACAGCTGGATTGACAATAACTTCTTAATTACTTCCTATATTAAGACACTTGCCAAATTAAGTAGAGCCGATATAAATAACGAATGACCACTGCCTGACACAGTCTGGTTCAGGGGTGTGTTACTTGTTCATCATTCCTTTTAACAGTGCAGGATAATGTTGTAATAGAAACGACACTATTTTCTTTTGGAATGACATGGCTGAGGATTTGAATCTTTGATCAACCGCTTCCTAGCTGTGTAAACATAAATAAAGTTATTGATTGACTTTAACATATTTTCCCCCACCAGAAATGTTAGCATAATAAAAATGACCTAACTCTAGATTTAAATGAATTTATAAAACATATGTTTTTATATTTTTTCATTAAGCATTCAACATTTGTATCACCAATCCCTTCAAATTATTCTACTTCGGCCTTAAAGGATGAATAAAGACGATTTCTGTTTTATTGTTCTCAGTTTCATAGTCTAGTAAGGGAGACAGACATGTGAAGTACTGTGGTATGTTCAGAACATTTTAGAAGTTGGGGAAATAATAACTGAACAAATCTTTCAAAATATAATGTGTTTAACCTGATCATGGTTTGGTGGAATTGTGAGTAGGAAAGTGCATCCAGGGTAGTAGCAGGGGAAGTATGAAGCACCCTTTTTCTCTTATTGTCCTTGCCCACCCAAACTCATCCTGCCTTCTGAGTCTTACTTTGAATTTTTTTTTTAAATAAGACATAGTCCAGGCAGTTGGCTCAGTGATTCAGAGTTGACCTATAAACCAGGAGGTCACAGTTCAATTCCTGGTCAGGTTTGATGTCCAGGTTTGATGCCCAGTGGGGGGGATAGGCAGGAGGCAGCCAATCAATGATTATCTCTCATCATTTATGTTTCTATATCTCTATCCCTCTCCATTCCTTTCTGAAATCAATAAAAATATATTTAAAAAAACTAAGGCATAAATAAAAGCATTCTACTTCAGAGTTATGGAATGAGTTAACATGAAAGAAGACACGAATGTTTAAGATGTTCTTTTTGATTTAACCACATCCGGAGAAAATTATCTCCGAGTGGTTTTGTTTTCACCCCTTGTGGTTATTTTCATTGACATATTGGGGGATTAAAAAAAATCATTTAATTAGTCCTCTAACTGACTTGAGCATCAGGATGTTTATTAATTTCTCTACTATTCTTACATGCTACTATTGCTGCTAAGTGCACTGTTTTTAAGATTTCATGAGTTATATAGAGTAAAATCAATTCCACATATTGCCTCTGTCAAAACAGCTGTTGTGACAATAATAGGGGTTTTGGTGTTTTCTCTTAGAGTTTTCCAAGTATAAAATACTTAATTTATATTGCAAATTTACTGAATGAAATGTTACATCTCTTGTGGAACAGATACTAGGTGTATTGGTTAGTAATGCAGATTTTTAATCAAAACATGATAATGTCAAGAGAAACATTAGAAGTGCTTTACTCAAAGTAATTTCCATTGCTAGCTACACATTTCCCTAATTTTTTCAGGTAATTTGTGAATGCCATCTTGATAGAACTTTTCTTGTTTTGAGGCAAGCCATTCAAAGACTCAATTTTCCACTTCTTTGTACTTTTTTAAGTGCTGCTCCATTGATCAAAACAAGTGGTCATCTGAAGGAACAAGGTCTGGTGAATACAGCGGGTGGGTTAATACTTCCCAGACAAGATCTTTTAATGTGTCTTTAACTGGTTTTGAAATGTTTGATGGTTCATCATCATGAAGCAAAATTACTTTGCTGAGTCTTCTGGCCCATTCTGGTCATTTCATGATCAAAGCATGGTTCAAATTGATCATTTGTTGTTGGCAGGGATCAGTATTAAAGGTTTCACCTAGCTTAAGATGCTCATAATACACCACACCTTCCTGATCCCACCAAACACAGAACATTGTCTTCTTTCCAAAGTGATTTGACCTTGCTGGTTGACCTGGATCAACCCATGTGGGTTTGGGATTCTCAAAATAAATCTACTTTTCATTATCAATCATAATTTGATGCAAAAAAGAATTTCTTTCATGCCATTGAAGCAACATTTTACTTATGACTTTTCGCTTTTCCATTTATCTTTCGTTCAGTTGATGCGGCGCCCATTTTCCTTCATTTAAAATCTTTCCCATTGCTTGTAAATGATCAGAAATTGTTTGCTGAGCAATGTTTAATCTTTCTGCAAGTTTTCTTTGAGTTTGACACACATCTTCATCCAATAATTCTTATAATTGTTGGTCTTCAAATTTTTTTGATTGACCTGGATGTTTTTTGTCTTTCACATTGAAATCATCACTTTTAAAGCATTTAAACCAGCATTCACAAGTATCTTGAGATGGAGCATGTTTACCATAAGCTTCCCGAAGTATACAATGACTTTTTCTTCAAAATAATGAATTAAAACTTATCACAAATGCTCTTTTTTTGGCATGAAATTTGACATTTTTAAGCATAAAAATATCTATGATGTTACACCTTTAGCAAATTTTGCATAAGAAGTTTTGAGGTTTGCTGTCAATATAACAAAATAGCATACATATCAAATTGCATATATATCAACATGTGTAACTCCATCTATTGGAAAAAAAGCCCATTAATAACCGATACACCTAAAGTTTCATGATTCAGAGGTAAGTCTTGGGAAATAAAATAGAGGCAAGAAGATTTGAGCTTTAGTTGAACTATGCACAACCTAAGAAGTTAGAGACCAGGAGCCAAAATACAGACATATTTCCATAGTGTGGGGGAGTGAGGAAAACAGGGAAATGCTTACATTGATGCATACTGGAGGTGATCACTACTTCAATCAGTATGATCCTCACAATCAAAAAACCCACTTTCTTTCCAGTTGCCCCTCTTTTTTTTTTTTTTGGCTTGAAATTGCCTGTAGTAATAAAATGGATGTCGTGCAGTTCATTAGTTTTCCTTTTAATTAAATGTGAAAGTATCTAACAGCGAAATGGAAAAAAAATATTCTAAAATATCTTTATAGTGTTTATTCTTGTTCATCACTCATAGCTCTTTCCTGTTTATAACATAAGACACATTTCTCTGCTTGAAAGGGAAAACCTTCTAAATTCATGTACCATCTGTTTCAACCATCACAGAATAATCTTTCTTTTCCCCTCCATGATCAAAAGCATTGATTTAATTCATGATGATACCTGAAAATTTATATGGCTAAATTATTTTTAAAACATTGTATTTGGCATATATTTGTATGTTCTTTCTTCCCACATTAATAAAAGAAAACATATAATAGTTTAATAACTAGTCACCATGAAAAACTTTGTCACAGCAATGAGTCTTGGTTTATTTCCCAAGACACTGGGTTTGAATCAGCAAATCCTATTTCAAATGTGTATTAGATTCCATTTCAGTGACTTATGAATTGATAATCTTAAGGTCATTTCTAAAACAACAAAACAAAAACAAACAAACAAAAACAAACTTCTTACATTTCTTTTTATAAAAGTTTGTTCTACACTTATTTTACACAATCAGTACACTTTAAAATATTCAATAAATGTAGAAATACATACAGCAAAAGGAAGCATTCTTTTCATCACCAGTCCTTTATATATATATTAAGTTCCCTTATTTTATTATTTAAGATATTACATATGTGTCCTTACCCCCCATTAAACCCCAAACCCCTGCTCATACCCTCACCTCCTGGTGTCTGTGTCCATTGGTTAGGCTTATATGCATGCATAAGAGTCCTGTGGTTGATCTCTCCCCCTTTATCCTCACCTTCCCTATCTTCCCTCTGAGGATACAGTCCAATCGATGCTTATCTGTCTCTGGATTTGTTTTTGTTCATCAGTTTATGTTGTTCATTATATTCCACAAATGTGTGAGATCATGTGATAATATCTTTTTCTGACTAGCTTATTTCACTTAGCATAATGCTCTCCAGGTCCATCCATGTTGTTGCTTATGGTAGGAGTTCCTTCTTTTTTTTATAGCAGGATAATAATCCATTGTGTGGCTATTCCACAGTTTTTTAACCCACTCATCTGCTGATGGGCACTTAGGCTATTTCCAAATCTTAGCTTTTCCTTGCAACTATTATTAGCGACTTTATGTATAATAATTTGAACATTTTTTCTATTCAAATAAACAGCATATTTAAATAAATATTTTCTGTGAGAATGCATTTAAAAATTAACAATCTGTCATGATTTTTTTCTAAGTAGCAACTGTAAAGTAATCTAATTTAAAAAATAACTTAGTAATATTCTGTTATTGGTTCACTATAGCTTATTTTACTATTTATTTATACTACAGTGTGTCCTTAATGATGAAATAACTCTGCAAAAGTATTTTTCCATATTTTTGTCTTGATACTTAGAATCAAATTCTTTTAAGAAAAATAGAGAAAATGGCCTTATAGAAGTGCTAATCCTTTACCCTAATATATAAGAGGAAGCTCTGTTTTTACACTTTTCCTCAGTATATGAGAGTTCATTATCCATGAATTCTCACCAGCACTCTATAAACGATATAATAATATGACTATGGATATATGAATAAAGATAAATAAAATAACATTTCATTTATGTTAAGATAGCAATATATTAAACTCATGGAAGACTATGCAAATGAATTTATATCATATGCATCTGCATTTTTATTTTTTAAGTTATTTTGGAATGTGATTGTGAATGTGTGTGCATATGTGAGGCTGGTGAGAGTGAAGAGTCAGACATCATTGCATTTGAATTAAGCTTTACTACTTAGTATCTATTAAAACTTCAACAAATCATTCATTCTCTTAAAACTTGTAAGTGAAATAATAGTAAGGAGGCTGGAAGCCCCAAATGCTGATGAGAAGGTGCAGCTACAGGAACTATCGGTCACTGTTGGTGGGAACACCCAGTGGTAAAGTCCCTGGGGAGGACAGTTTGAAGGTTTCTTTCCAAACTAACCATACTTTTCCCATGTGAGTCAGCTGTCGCACTTCTTAGTGTTTACTCAGAGGGTTGAAAATATAGATCCTCACAAACCCTGCATATAGTTGTTTACTCAGCTTTTATCATAATGGCAAAAAGTTGGGAGCAACTAAGATGTCTTTCAGTAGGTGAATGGATTGATAAATGATGGTACATCCAAACAATGGATTAAGATTTAGTCTTAAACATGCATGACCTATCAAGCCATGGAAATACTTGGAGGAAACTCAAATGCATATTACTAAGTGAAAGAAGACAATCTGAAAAGGCTCCGAATTGTATGATTCCAACTGTGTGGTATCCTATAAGAGGCAAAATAATAGAGGCAGTAACAACACCAGTGTTTGCCAGGGATGAGGAAGGCCGGCTGGATGAATTGACAAAGCACAACTGATTTCTAGGGCAGTGAAGACTCTCTTTATGATGCTATAATGATGATAACTTGCTATTAGACATCTTTCCAAACCCATACATCACCAAGAGTGAACTACAAAGTAAACTGTGGATTCTGCGTAGTAATGATGTGTCCTTGTAGGTTTAATTATAATAAACATAACACTTTAGTAGGAGGGTATTGAGAATGGGGTAGCTATGCATGTGTGAGAAACATCTGTGCTTCTCACTCACTTTTACTTTGCACTTGAAATTACTTTAAAAATTAAAGTGTATATTTTTAAACTACCAATTATCACCAACAAAAAAAAGTTATAGTGGCACATAATTAAAATGGTATTTGTGTTAATATAAATAACTGGCACTAAAATTTTATGCAATACTATAATTTCTTTATTTCTATTATTAGTTTTATGGTATTTAATTGATACCTTCAGGTGAGAGTGTAAAATGCTTTTAATGCATGACATACTATGTAATTATTCAGTTTATTCATAATCAATTTCAAAACCATAAAAAGGATCAATATTTACATTTGCTTAAAATAATTTTTAAAAAGGAAGATTACTACATGACAATAGGTGGCTATATTTACACTAGATCTTAGAGTTTAACATTCTTTTAATTGTCAATCCATGTGATAACATATCTCAAACTGTCTCATACATCTCCAAAAAAACATACACCACTTATATTCACCATCCAATTTGTCTTAAATACTGCACTTCTAGTCCTTGGATGTGTGTGTGTGTGTGTGTGTGTGTGTGTGTGTGTGTGTGTGTGTGTGAAAAAAAAATATATATATATTTTTGCAGGAAATCATAAGCATTCTGAAAATTACATTGTTTGACTGTTCTGGGATAACAAAAGAAAATATCAACAACAACAAAAGCATTTCCCTGAATAAATACCCAAAGTGACATTATTAAATATTATGTTATTACAGGAAATCTCAGACAATACTCATTTCTACCCTTTTGGAAAAACTCTCCACAACATTTTCTCATATAAATTTAGTATGGCCTGAAAAGAGATGGTTAAATAAAAGTATACACTTATTTCTATGATATTCTCATTGAGGAAAAACAGGTGACTTTTCTTACTTTGATTAATATACACTTCTCCTAAATACCAGAACTAATCGAACTCTTAAGTCAGTTAACACACCAATTAACAATACAATTAACTGAAATTGAAGTGCTAGTCATTAAGGTAAATACTAGTATAGGTCCAAAGGGAAATAATACATTCACACAATGTAGGTTGTGGGTTTCACTGGGTGTCTTCTGTTATAGAACCTACTACTGTGATGAAATTGGCATTTAGTTATTTTGACTGGTAGAAAATGCTCTTAAAATAAATCTGTGGGGGGGAGGTGTCCTTTCATTCTAGGACATATTTATTTTTTCTTAATCCTATTACTCTTCAAATAATTAAATGCCAGAAATTGCTTTGAGGATGTTACTTGCATTATGCCATTTGATTATCACTTTATCTTCTTGTCTAAGTATAGGTTGCCTCAATTCACAAAGAGCAAACCTGTCAAGTCCACATGACTTAGGAAGGGAGAGAGGTTTCCTTTTAATCCAGGTCTCTGATTCGGAAATCTAGGTAATGTTCTCTTGCTTTTTTAGTTCTTGCCTCCACTAAGCAGCAGCCTGGCAAATACTTTCTGTAATTAGGAGTAGAGATTAAATCATTCGTAGTCTTTTGAGTATTCACAAGTCAGGTACAGATCTAGTTACTAGTGTTAGGGAAGTGTACAAACCTAAAATCCCGCCTCAAATGCAAAACAAAACAAAATAAAAACAACAAACAAACAAAACCTTTTTAGATTAAAGAAATTTATGCCTTATGTGTTTTGCTGTTCATCCACTTGCTTAGTCAAGTCAAAAAGAGCCCATCTGTTCAGATTGTAGATAGTCTGTTTTACTTCTGAGACCCCACTGTCTGCCTAACGGATTATTTAAGAAGCCAGTATATGAAGTAGACTAGCTATATAATATAGTTCTTAAAAGGTCAACAACTGCCTGGCCTGCATAGCTCAGTGGTTGAGCTTTGATCTATGAGCCAGGAGTACAAGGTTCGATTCCTGGTCAGGGCACATGCCCAGGTTGTGGGCTCAGTCCCTACTGGGCATGCAGAAGGCAGCTGATCAATGATTCTCTCTCATCATTGATGTTTCTATCTCTCCCTCTCCCTTCCTTTCTGAAATCAATAAAAATAAAAAATAAATTAAATGTTGATTGCTTATTTACCCTTAAAAAAGAGAAGAAAAAATGGCAACAACTGGTGTCATATTGCCTAAGCTTGAATCCTGGCAAAATTACTTACTAATTTTTTCTTTAAAGTTAGGTATTTTCTCTAACATTCATATGACCATTTGTGAAATGCTATGAGCATATTGTCAACATTTTTGTTTTAATAATACATCAAGGAATCAGCACATTGAAATCTTTAGAAAAGTTTTTGGTGCAGAATAAGTTTTAATGTCAGAATTTAGGAACCTCATCATGTAGGAGTAAGACACAGCTTTAGCAGAAATCAAAGAACAGTGGAATTGGACTCAGAAATGAACAAAATTGTATGACTTTAGTCATGGCTTTAAATTTTTCTAAACTTAGGATTTTATAGTGATACATTTGTAAAAATTGTCCTGTTTTTGAGGAAATTTTATTGTGCTGATTAAGTAAAAATTGAATCATTCATTTATGTATTCATTAGAGAACTATTTATTAGATAAAAATATGATGTTATAGCTACTTTCTTACATGCTGGAAATATAATTATAAAAATGACATAATCATGAACTTGAAATTTTTACAGTGGAAAGTTAATTCGTTTTTATGAATGATTTCTCCTTTCTTCAGTTTGCTTTCTATGTATCCAGCCTGAATTGGATGGAATATTTAATAGTGACCTTTATAGTTACAAAATAGGATCAGGTGAATCATATTTAGCTTTATCAGGGTAAGAATTTAGTTTTTTTTTCCTATTCTCTTAGCCAAAGTGTAAAGATTTCTTCTTTCTATATTAACAAACTAAAGATTTACTTCTTTTTAAAGTTTAGTCTTTTATATAAATTTTGTCTTTGTCATTTCTCTCAGACCACTTTAAATGATTTCAATGACATATCTAAGGATTTATCTTCAGAGATTATCTATACTATTTTCCAACAGGAACATTAAGTTTATAAGGGAGGCTATGTAGAAATCAGAATGTAGTCATTATTTGTTTTTGACATTCTGTAGGTCAAATTTCCTTTTGTTGGTAATGAAAAAAAAAAAGTAACTTATAATCAGTGACTTCAAGCAGACAACAGATAAATCTAGCAAGTACTGAGATAAGATACGCATGCTTTTTGGATATCAGTCTAGAATTTACTTTTCAAATATCATTTACAAAATATACAAACCATTTCAGATTTGATATTTCAAGGACAAATCTTTCTTTCTTTCTTCTTTTTTAAAATATATTTTATTGGTTTTATACAGAGAGGAAGGGAGAGAGATAGAGAGTTAGAAACATCGATGAGAGAGAAACATCAACCAGCTGCCTCCTGCATACCCCCTACTGGTGACATGCTGGCAACCAAGGTACATGCCCTTGACCAGAATTGAACCTGGGACCTTTCAATCCGCAGGCTGACGCTCTATCCACTGAGCCAAATCGGTTTTGGTAAGGACAGAGTTTTCTAAGCTTATTAAAATGTTGGAATTATGCTTAGCTATTCAGAAAACTTCTTGGAATAATCTCTTACTCTCACAATCCTCATTGTCCCATTTCCAGCAAACATAGCTAAGTATCTGTGGGTGTATTTGTACTCTAGTGTTGTTGATGAACATGCTATCAGTTTTAAAGAAATGTTTTAATTGAAATTTAGAGGGAGATGAGAGGAGAAGAATAGAAAGATAGAAATATTGATGAGATGAGAGAGAAAACACTATCAGTTGGCTTCTTCCTATATGCCTACTACTGAGGATTGAGCCCTCAACTCAGGCATGTACCCTGACAGGGAATTGAAGGAGTGACCAATGTCCCTGGGTTGATGTTCAACTGCTGAGCCCCACTGGCTGGGCCATGCTGTCATTTTAATGGTGGCTTCCTGCAGACGCAATGAGCAACTGTGTACTAAAGCATAGATGTAACATACCAATTTTAGGAGTATCAGTAGCAGCGAGCCAGCTGGGACATCAAATGTGTCCATGATAGATAAGCACTTTAATATCCTACAAACAACAGTGCAAGGATGGTTCCACATGCAGTCTGTGCCCAGACTTCTAATGCCCATGTATCTTCATGCCCGCAACTTCACTCTTCAGTAGGGTGGCGTTATGAGGAAATGTTACCTTAAAATAGTAGAATTATTGTAAAAGATCTAAAGAAGACAAACCATTGCTATTTACAGCCATCGCATGTCATGTTTTATGCCCATGAATCTTTCAAGTCCTTATTGGGGCATATGTTGATTTCATTGGGCTGCCTCATGCTGCTTAATTAAACCCGGAGGAATTTTGATCAGTTGCTTGGAAAAAGAAGCATAGCCAGGTACACTGTTTCACTGCTCTTTTTCTTGTTTCTTAACCACCTAAAAAATTTTCATCTTTAGTGATTGTGTCTGTGGACCGTCAAGTCATCCCAGAGGCATCACTCTTTAAAAGAAACCAGAGAACAAGCCCAGAGGGGTTTAGCATGAAGCTGTTCATTAGACAAGACACAGCGCACCGATCAGTTACAGCTGCGGACTTGAGCCAAACTTGTTTACAGAGATCAAAGCAGAGGCATTTGTCTTTCCACATTTCTCATTATTCTTTGAGACTTGAAACCCAATACTTTAAAAAAAAAAAGATTTTGCTTATCCGTTCTTTCTGTTACATTTTAAAAGTTCGACAGGTAGCACGGGCACGAGTTAAGTTGTTAAATGCAAATGTGGGCTATGTCATTTGTATTTAAATTGTTTTAATATACTGTGATATTACCTAGAGGTGTGCTTTCCAAATGGGTATGAAGACTATTTTAATGAAGTCAGCTACATCTAAAAAAGTAATCTTTTTTTTTTTTAAAGAGGCTGTATAAATTGGTTTAAGGCATTAAACTCCATGGGAACATTCATTTTGAAGAAAGGAAAAGTGAAATTGTATGCTTAGAGCCCATTTATTATTGTTTTAAAATTGTTATATTTTAGTCAAGATTGTTTTTCCAATTTTCTTTCTCCTCTACAATAACGTGGAAGTCATTTCTACATCCAGTTGGCAACCGCTTCTTTGCTTACAGTCACTTTGATCACTATGTCCGCTGTCTGGCCCCTCTCCTCCTGTCTGTTCGTTCATTCTCTTTGGCCTTTGCATACTTGGTGAGAAAATTGAAATATTCAGATTGGAACTACTTTATTTTACCACCGTGGAAACAGGGGTCCCCTAAAACCTGTCGCATCCCTGGCTTCTCTTCAGATACAGGGGAGGAACAATCCTTGCTCTTACCTGTAAGGGCCTCCACTTCCCCATTTGTCACTGGATCCCACGATGACCCACTGAAATAACTTCACCTGCTAAGATTTCTTAGTTTTACAGCACCATCCAATATTCACTTCCTATTGGATTATTTGACTAGTGCTAAAAACAAGTTATACCAGTAACCACCTTCTACAATTTTATTACACCCCTCTCTGGGTCTTATGCTTCTCCTTTCCTCTTCCCAGAAACAAAATATATGTGTACTTGCTTTCTCCATGTCCTCCGCTCATCTATTCTTCCTTTATTCCAATCAATATTCTACCACCTGACTGACATTCAGGTTTCATAAGTCCCTGATTTGGCCAAGTCAGATAATTGTTTCTCACTCATTGTCTTACACAACTATCTGGCCATATTAAAGCATAGTTGACTATTCCCTGTTCTTTGAAGTGTTTTATTTTATTTTATTTTTATTACTTTACATCTGACTTGCCTTTGCAGTCTCCTTTTCTTTTCCTCTTCTGAGACTCAGGATTCAGTATTTGACCTTTCTTTTTTTCAATTCACAATTTCTTGCTAAGATATGTATTCTTGTCCTTATATATTAAGTGGCATACATTTGCTTATTACCTTTATGTTGACATTTTGAAGACTAATGTTTCAGTGGATATAAGGGTGCATATACCATTTCAAAATAGTACTTCAGTTTTGAGGAATAAATGTCCAAAAGTGGAATTGCTGTGTTGTATGGTAGATTTACATTTAGTTTTTTGCAGAATTTCCATAATGTTTTACATTATGGCTACACCACTTTTCAGTCCCACAAACTGCACAATTTTTCATTTTTCAAAATAAATTTTTTCTTCCTGAATCACCCATCTCAAAAATGAAGTTTTCCAAAATTTAGTGTTGAGAATCATATTAGAATCTCTATATTCTTCCTTCCTTTATTTGCCATCAAGTACTTTTACTAGTTCCTTTAAGACGTCACTATCTTATTTATATTAACACTCATCTAATTCTAGTTCTCCATAAGACCATTACTGGACTATTTAAGAACAAATTAATTTCCTTTTGGTAATCTCTTTCTTCCTCAACCATGCTTAGAAACAAATCTGATTTTCTAAATTACCATAATTATCATATTCCTATTCTTCCTAATGACCTATTCCAACTGCAAGATGATTAAATACAAGCTTTTCTCTCCTCTGATTATTCCAGAATCTGGGCAACTTTTACCTATCTGCACTTAACTGCTAATTTTCTGCACCATATTACAGGAAACATGATAAATTGGGATGCTTCAAGTTATATGTCTGAATTATTCTAGTCAATTTCCAGGACATGAGATGTGGAATAGGCTGAGCTGTTTTTAAATAAACTTGACTTTTAATCAATCACAGTTTTATTGATCTACCAATGTTAATATTTAGAACTATCATATTGAATTTCGAGGGCACAATCCTACTAATATTTTCATTACCACAAACTCCACAAAAAGCTGTCCACGTTTACAAAAAGTCACGAAACCTGGCCGTCTTTGTCATATAATATGGCATTCCAACTTTTTCTCCTATTGCTTCCTTTTCTCTATGTGAGGTTAATTTTAACCCCCTGCCCCCCCAAAGAATATGTAGATCCCTTGGGAAAAGAAATCTTGTTTTATGCTTCTCTTTTATTCCTGGTGTTGACCAAGTAGCAGAAGATTGTAATCCTCTGTTTGATTGAACTGAATCCTCTGCCTTAAATCTGTTGCTCATCATTCCACCAATAAACAGTTTGCTACAGAGGAGACACCTTGCCCTCATTACAAAAGTTTCCCAATGGAACATGGATCAGGGCTTCCAGATGCTGCTTTAATTGGGGCCCTGAACTCTCTGAACCATAGTCCCTAGAAAAACAGCATTTTCCAAAACCCTCATTTTAAAAGAGACTTTCATTTTATAATGGTTACCACATATGAAATCAACTGAAAAAGGTGTCTTCTTGGGAAAACCTAGCCTGCAATACACCGTGTTTGTGTTCCTTGGCATGGGAAATAACTACTGGTCTTGAACCTACTTATAAATAAATACATTTTAAAGCTTGATATTAGTTAGTAAAACATTCTCATGTATTGGATTCACGTATTTCTGCCATATATATTACATCGTTTAAAAATGTGAAATGCATTTTCACATACGGTAGCCATAAAAAGAATGTTGCTTTGCAAGGAGAGCCATGTAATAACTAAATGTTCAGAATCTTTTTTTTAAAGTTTTTAAAAGATGACGATAGATACAGATAAAAGAAATTCAGTAACCAATTAGCATTTTGTGTAATATTCAATTTTAATATTTTAGCCAATCACTACAATAGCATATTTTCATGTTGACTTTATTGCAATGTGCAATTTTCATGACTTCAAATGCATACTATACTGTTTGAACAATTATGTACTTAACTCACTGAACCAAATAGTAAAAATCATTTAATTTTTGCTCATTTTACAAATGGAGCCACAAATTTTATTGATCCATCAGCATAGTTTAGAATGGTTCAGTTTTATGTGCATTGCTGAACGAGCCATATACTTTACAAGAATAGCTTTATATGTTTCTGGAATTCAGCAGCAAACTCTCTTAGCCAAAAGAAATACACTATTCTGCTTCACTTAAAATGCACAATGACTTACTGTTATTTCACAGTTTTACAGGTTCTTACATTCTCAATAAGTTACAATAATTTCAGTATGTGCTTATGTTAAACTATGGTAACAATTAGTAATCCAATGAGAATAAAATTATAGGCATGAAATTCTAAAACTGGAAATTTAGAAAATAAGGGTTAAAATATGTAGCTATGAAAAATGATAAGGTGGAATAAATGTGGTCAAGCTCAGCTGCTTTGGAAAAAACTCATTTTACTAAATAATTGATTTGGTTGAGTTATGATTAAATTCATATTCATTATCTCTCTCTATTCCTCTCCCTCTCTCAATGTGCCCTCATGATTTCTGGTAACACTGTATTTGTATATATTTAAAACATTTTTTTTCATAAACAAAGATATTCACAGTGGCTCCTTCAATCTGCATTCCCACCAACAGTACATGAGGGTTTCCTTTTCTCCATATCCTGCCAATACTTGTTTGTTTGTTTATTGATGATAGCCATTCTGACAGGTGTGAGGTGATACCTCATTGTGGTTTTAATCTGCATTTCTCTGATGAATAGTGACACTGAGCATCTTTTCATATGTCTATTGAGCATTTGTATTATATAATGAAATAACTACTCTGCCATTAAAGAATAAAATCTTACTATTTGTGACTGCATGGATGAGCCTAGGAGAGTGTTATGCTAAGTGGGAAAACCAGTCATTGAAAGACAAACAAAATAGAAACAGACTCATAGGTATAGAGAACAGACTGACATCTGTCAGAGGGAAGGCAAGGTTAAGGGGCTGAGTTAGAAGAAGAGATTAAGCAAAACACAGCAACTCATAGATATGGACAACAGTATAGAAATTACCAGAGGGTAAAGATAGGGTTAGGGGAAGTAAAAGAGGGTAAAGGAGGGATAAATGGTGGTGGAAGGATACTTGACTAGGGGTGCAGAACAAACAATAAAATA
This sequence comes from Vespertilio murinus, assembly GCA_963924515.1. Taxonomy (NCBI): domain Eukaryota; kingdom Metazoa; phylum Chordata; class Mammalia; order Chiroptera; family Vespertilionidae; genus Vespertilio; species Vespertilio murinus. The sequence continues at coordinate 28,407,003 of OZ004714.1, read as the reverse complement.
TATCAATTGCACATTTGAATATATATATATATCTATATCTATCTATATATATATATCTATATCTATCTAATCTAACTGCCTTCAATAAGAAAAGCAAATAAGATTGGATCAATGCAGAAAATGGAGGAGACACACCACGTGCTCAGATGCATATGCTTGTATATATCAGAAATTCTGAGAGCTGTGCATCATTTTGCAACAGGCATTCACAGAGATGAGTTTACTGATGAGTTCAATAAATCCCCAGGATTTTGAAAATTCTGTTTTGTCTTTTTAGTAATGATTACTTTCAAATTTAAACTCATATTATATTTTTCCTTACACTGATTAACGCATGAGTGAAAGTTGACGTACCAGTAAGTGAAAACGTACATGCTGCCACATGGATAGGTATGTGTTTTTCACACATGAGGTTCTATTTTCCAGTTATTGCTCTTTTCTTCCTTTCATCAGTTGACATTGCATCTTGGAATTTTGGACACCCAGGTTTATGAAGTGATTTCCAGTACCTTCCTTTGCACTACAGTAATATTTCAACACTGAAATATTTTAAAAACAGAATAGATTTTTCAATATACATGTAAGGAATTTTGATCTATGAATAACACCCAGTGTTATGGAGTGAAATGCTTGTGTCCTTCAAAATGCTTATGCTGAAATCCTAACTCCTGGTGTGATGATGTTAGAGGGTGAGTAGATCTTGAGGGTGGGACCTTCACCAATGGTATTAATGCCTTTAAAGGAAGAGATGTGTGGGCTCGCTTGTCTGCTGTCTACCCTCTGTAGTGTGAGGACACAATGAGAAGACGGCCATCTGTAAATCAGGAGGCAGGGCCTAACCAACTCAGGGCATGCCACCGTCTTGTATTTCCTAGGCTCTATAACTGTAGAAGTAAATGTTTGTTTTTTTAATTAAAATACCAGTCTATAGTAAATCCTCAAAGCAGCCCAAACTGACTAGAACACCTGGCATTTTCCATTTTAATCTGGTTGAGGAAAACACAAATCTCTCTAGTTTGGGGTGAGAATCAAGCACTGGAAATAAAACCTTCAAATATGACTTGAGTAGCTCAACTGTAGTAAATAATATTTTAAATAAATCTTTATTGTTCATATTATTACAAATGCTCCTCATTTTTCTCCCTCTATTGCTCCCCTCCACAAGGTTCCCACCCCACCTGCCTTTCCCCATCCCCCATTTTCTTCATCCATAGGTGCACAGTTTATGTTCAGTCTCTTCCTGCACCCCCTGCTCCCTTTTCTCCTGAGAATCCTCAGTTCACTCCCCTTCCATACCTCCGATTCTATTATATTCACCAGTTAATATTGTTCATCAGATTTTTTATTTACTTTGGCTTTTTAGATTTACTTGTTGATAGTTATGCATTTGTTGCTCATAATTTTTATCTTTATTTTCTTCCTCTTCCTAAAGAACCACTTTCAGCAATTCATATAATTCTGGTTTGGCAGTGATGAAGTCCTTTAGCTTTTTTTAATTATTATTTGTGAAGCTCTTTATCTGGCCTTTGATTCTGAGTGATAACTTTGCTGGGTAGAGTATTTTTGCTGTAGGTTCTTGCTATTTATCACCTTGAATACTTCTTGCAATTCCCATCTGGTTTGCATGGTTTCTGTTGAGAAATCAGCTGACAATCCTATGGGTGCTCCTTTATAGGTAACTACCTGCTTTTCTCTTGCTGCTTTTAATATTCTCTCTTTGTCTTTTGTTCTTGAAATTTTAATTATGATGTGTCTTGGAGTGATCCTTTTTGGATTCCTTTTGTTTGGGGTACTGTGTGCTTCCTGGACTTTTAAGTCTAATTCTTTCACCAGGTGGGGATTTGTTTGTCTCTATTTCTTCCAGCATGTTATCAGTATCTAACTCTCCCTCTTCTTCTGGGACCCCCATAATTCTGATGTTGGTTCGCTTGAAGTTGTCCCAGAGGTTTCTTACATTATCTTCAACTTTCTGGATTCTCTTGTCTTTTTTTGCGGAGGAGTGTCTTCTGACTCTTTATGTTCCAAATATTTGAGTTTATTCTTGCAATCTTCCATTCTGTTTTTAGGACTCTGTATAATATTTTTTATTTCAGAGAATGTATTCTTTATTTCTAGTTGATCCCTTTTCATATCCTCATAGGTCTCATTTATTTTATCAGCCTTTTCTAGGAAATTCTTGAACAATCTTATAAGCATGATTTTGAACTCTATATCCAGTCTCTTTTTGTCCTCCATTTCTTTCGTTTGTGATCTGTTCCCTTGTCTCAGCATTTTTGCAGCTTCCCTGAGTTGGTAGGGTGGCTTTGTGTATTAAGGTGTCCTGTATGGTTCAGTGGGTGACCCTCCCAGTTACCTGAGGTGGACACTCTTGGTGCACCTTTTTATGGACTGTGTGTACAGCCTTATTGTAGTTAAGTCTTGATTGTTGTTGGTATCACTGGGAGGAACTGACCTCCAGGCCAGTTGGTTGTGAGGCTCAGCTGTGTCTATTAAGGGAGACAGCCTTATTCGACTAGACTTGGAAAATTGCAAAGGCCTCTGTGTTCAGCTTGGATGAGGTGGAGTTTCAGGGTGGAGCCTATAGCCATGGCTTCCTGTCAGCCCCGCCCTATGAGGTTCCTGAGTCTGTGTTCCTCCGTATCCTTTGGTACTCATTGCTTTGGTACTCGCTACAAGCACCTCTTAGAGAAAGGTACCCTCCAGTTTTGCCCACTATCAGACAGTCTATTCTCTCCCCCAATGAGCCCAGAACTGGGGTTCAGTGGAGTTGGAAGTGGGGTTGGAAGTGGAGTTCAGTGCAGTCTGGAGCTTTTGTCTCCTTCCCACTAGGGCAATCCAGCAGCACAGTCAACAGTCTGTTCTCTGCCTGCAATGTGTGCACCTCCGGGGTTCTGCCTTTTGCCGCTCCCCTGGGTTTCCGCCTTACAGCCCAGATTCCCTCTGAATGAGCTTAGGTCCCCAGGGTCTGGCCTAGAACTGGGATTCAGTGCAGTCAGAACTGGGGTTTAGTGCAGTCAGAACTGAGGCTCAGCACAGTCCAGAGCTTTCATCTCCTTCCCAAGAGAGAACGCCAGCCAGGCACTCAGCCGCCCTCTTCTCCAGCTCTGTCCTCTCCCCACATGTGCACACCATGTCTCTGTACCTTAGGCTTATACAGCTCCTCAGATTTTCCTTCTGGTTTTCTCTTTCCTTCTAGTTATAAAATTTCCAGTCAGTCAACATTCCTTTAGTTCTGGATAATGCCCATTTTGTATTTTAGTTGTATTTTTTTTTAATTGTGTGTGAGGCTGCAATTAGGCATTTACCTATGCCGCCATCTTGGTTTCCAGTAAATAATAAATTAACACTGTAACATATAGTAACATTTGAAACCTTTGGCTTATTTTGAGTTAGTTTATTTTGCTTTGAGTTTTTCATAATTGTTGAAAATTTATATAACTATCCCGTTTCCCTGAAAATAAAACAGTGTCTTATATTAATTTTTCCTCCCAAAGATGCACTAGGTCTTATTTTCAGGGGATGTATTATGTTTCCATGAAGTAGGTCTTATTTTTGGAGGATGTCTTATTTTCGGGGAAACACGATAGTTTCCTATTAATTGTTTTGCACATCCTAAGTTCCAAAACATCGTAGTGTATGTTTCTAGATACAGACAATTGAAGAGGATTTATCTTTAAACTCCTGTTTTTGTCCACTAGAGAACAGAACTAGAACAGTAATAACTTTGACTTTTATGTTTTACACATCATGTTACACTCTAAACAGTGATTGATTTTTTGACAGCCCACTTTGTGTTTTAAACTCATGCAAAACTACTTCAAATTTTTATCTCTTGCATGAGTGAGTTGTCAAAACTGGTTAGATTTGAAAGAGTGCAAAAGCTGAAAGAAAGAAAAACTCTCAGAATAGAAGTCACAATAAAATTTGTGCCATTTATTTAAGAAAACAATGGGGGAAAATAATGTCACTCCTCAAAGGACTTTGGCCAAAGCAGAGATTTGAATTTCTATAACTTCCAAAGTCATGGTATTTCATTTAGACTTTTCATTTGAGATGGTTGCCTGTCTTATATAAACAGCCACATCTCTGCACATCCTAGATTCCATATAATTATTTTCTTATAAGGAATTAATGACTTCCTTGGTTCCCTTATTCTGACACTACATTGCTCAGGTTGGTAAATTTTAAGATTATAGTTAAACACATTGATTTCAGTTGTTTGCAAAAATATCAGGAGGCTAGAATACAGAACACTCACGTGGAAGATGGTGAACTTTATTTTCAATTGTTGCCCAAAGAATAATCCATAAAGATGAGAGAATCGCATATTATTTTGACATTCCTTCTAGAGGTGCATATTTCATAATCCTGAAGTGGGATTTAGCATATGCAGATTCAATCAATATATCAAGAATGTGATGAACACATTTTTAAAAAATTTGTCCAGTGAGGAATGAGCATTGTTTCCTTTTGTTTACTATTTTTAGAGGTCCATGCATATTAATCCAAGAATGAGCTTAAGTGAAAGGGATTCATGGCAAGAAAAGAGAATAATTCCAGTGGGAGGTATAGAAAGTACATGGATCAGGGAATGGAAGGTAGTGGTTTCACTTCCTGGAGTAATGTCATTATGATATTCTGGAGGACATTACATTTTGGTCCACAGCAATGTGGTTCAAAGATCTCTAACAGCTGTGATTGGGGTGGGGGTGAGGGGTGGATTTGGGAGTTTGAGAAAAAAAGAAACAGTTCATGGACACAGATTCCGAGGGGGGAGGGAGGATGGGAAGGTCAAGGAGTATAAAGGGATAAATGGTGATGGAAGGAGACTTGGGGAGAAAACACACAATATATTTTGTACAGATGATGTGTTATCAAATCTGGCTCCTGAAACTTGGGTAATTTTGTTAGCCAGTGTCACTCCAGTAAATTCAATAAAATGAGGGGGGAAATCTCTAAAGAAAACCAAGGATAGGTTATCAGAATCTCATTTTATATATATTGACACTAATGATCTTTTGCAAATAAAATAATAAATGTGTTTTAAGGTCTACAGACATATTTAAGACTACCCAGGTTTTAAAGCAACACACTTAACCTTATTTTAAAATTATTTTACCGAGTAAAATGACGGGCTAAGGGAGAAGGAACATTAACATTTAACATTCAGAGACAGTAAGATATGGCTGATTTCTTTTGAACATAGGGTTCAATTCTGCAAAGGCACTTCAAGCCCAGTGTTCAATGATTTGAGTGAAGGCTGTTTGGAATTTGAAATAAATGAGACACTCAGAACTCACTTTAGACAGAGCTCATGTTTAGAGAGCCTCTCAAAGCCTCGAAGTTGATGATTATTGTCAGTTAATTATCCGTTTTAACATTTATTGAGCCCCAGCATTGTACTCATCACAGAACAAAATATGGCTTTAAAAGCACCAGCTCTTACTGATTTGCAGCTTTTATTTTGGGATAGAATGAGGGTTTCTGTGATGAGCTATAGCTACATGAACCATCCTAGGAAAAGTGAAAAGGGAAAAAAATAGAGCATAACCTCTTTAACAATAAATATGGTAGATAATCATTAAGTGGATGTTTTCAAAGTGGATGTTTTCAAAGAGTCTGGCATTGTTAGTCACATAAATTTTCTTCCTAAGTAGCAAATTGGGACCACAATTTCCCCATGGTATTTTCATCATGATTTGAGCACAGCAGAGTCTCCTTTTGCCATTTACAATTCCCAGCCTGCATTTAATATTTATGCAATATTGAATTAAATAAAATCCTGAAGTTCTATACTCGTTCATTTGCTGTGTGTTTAGGGGAAACTGTGCAGAGTACAATAGAGTAGGAAAATACATTTCATTATTCTCATTATAAACATAGCTGCTCGCTGACAGACTATCCTGGGAAATAAACTTCCCTTTTAGGCAATGCTTCCTCATTTTCATTCACCAACTTCAGTTGTTTTATTTTCTATTATGAATGGTAGTAATTTTGAAGAAGATCTTCTATACGCATTCCTTTATAAGCCCTGTATTCCATTTCCACCATAAAAAATACATGTGAAAGGATGTTCATACTCCCCCAACCCAGTTCCAATTGATTTTCCCCTTGTTCTCTTCATTATTTGTTTTTAACTCTTTACTCACTTGCCATATGCAGTGTTTTTTTGTCCTTTATGGCATCTTACCAGGCCTCAAATACTCAGAATGTGGATACATTCCTACTTTATATATGACAATAGTCCTGATCTTGTTCTTGCCCAAAAGACTGACCTATAGCTTTGTCTAATCATTTCTTTACAAAGGATATTCTCAATGTACAGGCCACTATAGATGAATTCTAGACTCTTCCTTCCCACCTCTGAAAATTCATTAATTCTGCACAACCAAGTCCTTTTTCTTCTAGAATAGTTTTCTTTAAACTTCCCATTTTTTTTAAAAAAAAAGAAAGCAAAATCTAACAATTGTCAAGTCTCTCATGGTTAATAGTACTGTACAGAGTTTATAAGTTTGGATTAGTAGTAAAATAGCTCTGGGTTCTAATGTCAGTTTTGCCTTTTGTAGCGATGTAGCCTGAAACAAACAAACAAACAAACAAACAAAAAACACTTAACTTTTCTCACCCTCAGTTATATAATAAATATGCTGAATTAATAGGATTAAGTTCTATATTTGTACAGGACACATAACACTAGGCCTAACATAGTTGTTTCTATTAGTTACCTTGGTACATTGTAAATACCAACTAACAGGTGGTATTGGAGCGACTATCCCCTGTCATCCCATACCTGAGGAATCTATGACCCTGAGGAAAAAGAAGGCAATATTCAGTCTTTTTTTCACCTTGTTACTCCTTCATAGTAGTCATTTGGCTTACTTTTTACTATGCATTTTAGTTATTTATTTAAAAATATATTTTATTGACTTTTTTACAGAGAGGAAGGGAGAGAGATAGAGAGTCAGAAACATCGATGAGAGAGAAACATCCATCAGCTGTCTCCTACACATCCCCTACTGGGGACGTGCCCACAACCAAGGTACATGCCCTTGACTGGAATCGAACCTGGACCCTTCAGTCCGCAGGCCGACGCTCTATCCGATGTGCCAAACCGGTTAGGGCACTGTGAATTTTATAAATGTTGTCTACAATGTGTAAGCTTTTTACGTTTGTCTTTCATATTGAGTTGTATATATTAAAACATTTTAATTGAATATTAGAATGTACAAGTCGCCTTTCTGTCTTAAGATTTGGCATTTGAGCTTTTCACTGCTCATAAGGAACCCAGAAAAGTCATGCTATGATTTACATATTTTAATTTTTCAGAGAAATATTCTGGGAGGGGGAAACCCTCAAAATATTTTAAAAAGATAAACAGATGGAATTATTCAAACATTTTAGTTGTATCTTCTCACTTTTATTATTATTTTATTTATTTGTGTCTCTGTGTCTTTTTGCATAGATAATTAAGCTTATGATGAACAGACTATGTTAAGAGTCTCTATTTCTCACTTGTGTCTCCCGGGTTAGAATGTCCTGTGTGTAAGGTTTGAGCAGGCATGCTCATTTAGAGAGAGAATGGGGCTGCCCAAGTGCCCAGCAAAACCATCTCACACATCTGCCCTTGAGACAGCATGCATGTTTATAAGGCAAATGATATGTTTCTCTGATATAATTTAATCAGGCAATTTATAGAAGGCAAAGGGATCTGTGTCTTATTACTGTAAGATAGATACTTTTAACTTATACAGAAATATAGAAAACACTTGGTATTGCTTCACATGTAAGTGCAGTTGAAACTTTTCAGTCTGCTACATTAGTTTGAGATGTTTCCTTGCAGAGCCATCTTTTTTTACTGTTGTGTGCAAAAGATAATTTAAATAGAAATAAACCAAAGCAGAATAACTGACCTCTGTATTTATAACCAAATGCATTTCATTTAAAAATATATATTTTATTGATATTTTACAGAGAGGAAGGGAGAGAGAGAGAGAGCTAGAAACGTCGAGAAGAGAGAGAAACATAAACCAGCTGCCTCTTGCACACCCCCCACTGGGGATGTGCCCCCAACCAAGGTACATGCCCTTGACCAGAATCGAACCTGGGACCTTTCAGTCCGCAGACCGACGCTCTACCACTGAGCCAAACCGGTTTCGGCAGTACATTTCAGTTTTATAAATGTTCATTTAAGTGTGTTTAATTACTTTCTAATTTATAATACATATACACTATGATTTGTTCTATTAATTTGTAAGTTGACTACATTGAAACTCTAAGAAAAAAGCATTTACCTTGTTGTTCAGGCTGTGTAGAAGGAGGCATTACTAAAAAAAATACAAGGGAATTTATTGCTGGTTTTGTGAAGAACAGCATAAATCACTTACATAAACATCTCAGAATTGGGATTATCCTTTCTACTCTCTCGTACATCTGTAGATATAACTGCTGTGGATATATTAAAAAGTGAGAGCTAGTTGTCATATGTGGCCTGCGCCTGTCTGCATACTAAGTACTTGTTCCAAGGCTGAGAGTTTACAACAAGGGAATGGTGTTATTTATGTTACACCGAGGACCCTTTTTCTAGCAACTGTGACTTCTTGGGAATGTCAGGATAACTTAAAATAAACAAGAAGTCAAGGTACCTTCTTGATTGTTATTGTTCCTAAAATAAAAATTTATAGGAAAGAGCCCTACAGCAATTTGGGTATATATCAGTTAAGTCCAGTGTGACCCATTCTCTTAAATTTACTATAACAAATAACCCTAGACTGATGGCTTAAGTATCAAACATTTGTTGTACAAAGTTCTGGAGGATTCAAAGTCTGAGATCATAGTACAGGCATGATTAGGTTCTTGGTGAAGTCCCTCTTTCTGGTTTGCAGAAGATTACCATTGTATCCTCTCACGATGGGGAGAGAGAGAGGAGAGAGAACACAAGATTGCTTGTCTTTCTCACAAGGGCACTAACCTTATTCACCAGGGCTTCACCCTCAAGACTTAATACCTCCTAATGGTCCCACTTCTTAATACCATCACATATGGATTTCAGCATATAAATTTGGGAAGTACACAAGCATTTAGTTCATAATATTGACTGATCACAGAAATCTCCTTTACCCTGTGCCTGGCAAAAGGAGATGGCAAATTCTCTTAGATACCTAAATGATAAAAATTATGCCACACATTTTCTCACCGTGTTGGGGGAGGAAGTTTCTGCAGCTAACATTATCTCACTTTGGATGGCCTTATTGCACTTAAGCTTTACAAATAAGGGACTCGGATTCTCTACACTGACTACAAAAGTCTATGTGCAAGGTGGAATTAAGTGATCTCTTATTCAAAGTATTGTCATACCATAAAGCTAACTTATTATGCCTTTTTGTTTTAATTTAAAAGAGGGATTCGGATTTCCAATCTAACATTGCATATATTATCAAAAGAATAATAAATGGCTTATATAAATTTTCATTATGTTCCATTGCTGTTGAAGTTCCAAACTATAAATAATATTTTAAATATATGCAGAGCACATTTAATCTGCAAAGGCCTTTCTACTTGTATGGTTTTAAATAAGCATTTTACAGAAAATAATTCAGGCATGATGGGTCTCCTTCTGTTTTAACTGATTCTCCTTAGGATTGTCTAAGAGTAATGGTTCATGTTTGATGTTTAGGTAGGCTGTTGTATTTCTGAATATAGGTAATTAAATACTATCCAATTTTAGAATCATCTTTTTTTAGTTAGGGAGGAATCATAGCACTGAACAAAAATAATTATCTATTGATATTTATTCAAATAGATGAGAAATCTTGGCTAATTGGATTAACCTCTTTAAAATATTTTCCAAACTTGTGAAGTGAAAAACTCAAAGGTCTGAAATTCTAGAACTTCCTTTGTTCTTTGCAAATAAAAGTTAATTTGAAAACACAATATATAGAGCTGTACCAATACATTGCATTATATAACTACTTTCATCTCTGAAAGTCTATTTAAAAAATTTAGGACCTAACGGTTAGTGTGTTAAACTTCCTAATGTCAAAAAACAGTTAACAAAGGAAACATTTTGATTTGCTATATTCTGCATGTGTGCAAGCAATGCACATAAGTTTATATTTTCTAAAAACAATGCAATTTCTTGTTTGATATTAATTGTATTAAATATTTGCATATTTGATGTAGTACATTTGAGCCTCAATTTTCATATAATGAAAACATGTGAAATGTGATTCAGATTTTATATATATATATATATATATATATATATATATATATACACACCCACACACTATATATATATATATATCTTAATTTAAATAAAATTATTATTTTATTTTACCATATTATTTTTAAATAAATTATTAGATTATTTAATTTTCTAGAATGCTTATGATATAATTTATCACAGTCACAGCATATATTTATTTTTTTTATTTACTTATTTTTTAATATATATTTTATTGGTTTTACACAGAGAGGAATTGAGAGGGATAGAGAGTTATAGACGTAGATGAGAGAGAAACATTGACCAGCTGCCTCTTGCACACCCCCCACTGAGGATGTGCCCGCAACCAAGGTACATGCCCTTGACCGGAATTGAACCCAGGACCCTTCAGTCCACAGGCCAATGCTCTATCCACTGAGCCAAACCGGTTTCAGCTCACAGCATATATTTAAACAAATAGTAATGTGTAAGGCTTACCAATTATATAAAAAGAATGCTCTTCATGTTGATTTACATTGTTAGCTAACATTTCAGTCAAACCTATGGTTTCTATTCAGATAAGAGTTAAATGTATTCTTTTATTTATAGAATAGAAAAAAGTTACCTTTTGAATGTACAGTAGTTTTTGAAAACATGGAGTTAATGTTGCCTTCTAAATATAAAATGGCAACTTAATTATGGGAGAATGTGATTTCTTTTTGTTATATTTCTTTTGATTAGGAATATGGATATTTCTATTAATGTTTAATAAGACACAAATTGCTCAATACTTGAAAATTAGTATTTCTCATTAAAAGTACACTTTCTATTGCTCACCTCATTAACTTAGCAATTAGGAATTAAGCAACTTGTATTATAATAGTGAAGCATGTAGGTGGATGGATTGTCAGAGAGATGTCGTGTTCTACTCAGTTCACTCTCAGTTGTGTGCCAAGGAATATTTTGATAATAGTTCTAATGTTTCTTCCAATTTGTGTGAATTGAGTAATTATAAAAGACATTTTCTAGAACAATCAAAGGAAGAAAGTGCCTATTTAATTAGTGGTACTAATGGCTACCAATTCAGAGCATGTGCTAGAAATTTCATTTTGAGTCCTCATAGTTAAACTCCACAACAATAGTGCATGCTATTGATATTATAACAACCTGAACAATCTTTTCAGTGAGAGAGAGAGAGAGAGAGAAAGAGAGAGAGAGAGAGAGAGAGAGAGAAGAGAGAGATTGAGAGGAAAGAAAACCCAAGCTAAAAAAAAAGAAAAGATGAAAATAGAGAAGGAGGAACTGAGCTCTGTGCACTCCATGCATATTTTTTATTACCCTTGGTTGCCAGAAATTTTAGAACAGAAAGAAAAAGGCATCAAAAACTATACTTCAGATTTTAAACCTACCTCAAGTCAAAAGGAAAAATGACATTTTTTTGCATCATGACTTAAAATAGGTAATAAAAAAGTTTGAGTTCACTGAAATACTGAATCAGAGAGAGTCTCTAAACAGAATGAAATGTTTACTGCTCATTATGGTTCCTCTGTGAACTTGAAGAATGGTTAGTATGATCAAGGCCTTGGACCTACAAGGAAGAGAATACTTCTTACAGCATAATGCAAAGTTGTTAATTTAGGGTTTTAAAAATTAGACGCTACTGGTAGATGATAACTGTTGTGTCACAATTTCTTTGGGAGCCTCCAAGGTATAATATTAGTGGTCCCCCATGCCTGCAGGGCAAGGAGAGACTGGTAGGTGGCAGGTTTAATAAACAAGGATACTTACTCATGAGGCTTGTCTTGAGCAACCATAAAATGAATAGTTTCCTGAATCTACCCATCAGAATATCGAAAGTTTATATAGAGTCCTTAACTGGATTCAGTCACTTACACAGAGGGCCTGAATGGGTCTAATCAGGGACCCAGTCCCCCTGGTCTCATTATCATGTTATTTATCTCAAGTATGTGTCCTTGGGCAGCTTCTAGCATTGGGAAGGCAACTGGAATGCACATTCCAAGCATAGGAATGGAGTAGGGAGCCTTCAATCACCTGGGTTGGTCCTTCTTAGGGTCTAACTAGCAATTATATCTTCTTTATGACCTTCCCCAACAGAAAAAAAAATAACAAATACAAGATTCATTAAGAGGCAAACAATTGCTTTGCAAAGTGCAAAGTTAGCTTGGCAAATACTTCTGTTTTGCCTAACGTTGTCCAATCAAAGGGTTAATTTATCACAGTGACTTATGAAGTTAGAAGAAGATGTGAGGCAAAGGCACACTAAAAGGAAGACCTAGGACTTGATTGAGTATAACTGATAACTACTCGGCTGTGTTTTGTAATGATCTAATATCCTTTCTGAAAGCATGGGGCCTGGACCTTGTGATTGTACATACCAGGGATATCAACACATGATTTAAATTTATTTGTGTAAATTTTGGCAAAACTATAGAATCTTAGTTAACTTCCACATATTCAGTGAGTTGCAGGATGTAGTCAGGAAGTGAGCATATAGTAGCTTGTTAAAACTCGCACTTTCTACTGACAATGCTTCTATACTTCTCTATCTAGAAATGGGATAAGAGGAACACCCAGGAGGTAGGAATTCATTAAAGCTCTCTTAGAGACTGCCAAACACAGCCTATCTTCAATCACACACACACACACACACACACACACACACACACAGTTATTCTGTATAAAATATCAGAAAATAGTCCCAGCTGGTTTGGCTCAGTGGATCGAGCATAGGCCTGTGGACTGGAGGGTCCCAGATTCACGTCCGGTTAAGGACACATGCCTGGGTTGCAGGCTCAGGCTTACAGGAGGCAGTGTATCAATTATTCTCATTATTGATATTTCTATCTCTCTTTCCCTCTCCCTTCCTATCTGAAATCAATAAAAACAGATTTAAAATCTCAGAAAATAACCTTCTACAAAAATAAAATTTTACAAATTATTTTTTTTGACATATGTCCTGTAACAATTTTCTACTTTTCAAATGTGCCAATCCACCAAATATTTTTTCTAAAAACTTCAATGTTTAATGTTGTAAAGCTTTAGGAATTTATTTAAATAGTAGATGATAAAACTATTCCCAGTAATATCTGAGGCCTATGTTAAAAAACACATAGTAAGGTCTGCCTGATTAAATCTCACATATATCAGATTTAGTAAAACACAGACTATAATGTTGATGTAGGTTATTACATTATGAATAGTATTACATCTACCTTACTGTAAACTGTTTCAAATTATCTACATAATGAAAGCCTAAATAACTATTAAGGCTGAATGACCAGACAACCGGTTGCTATGATGCACATTGACCACCAGGTGGCAGAGGCTCAATGCAGGAGCTACTCCCTGGTGGGCAGTGCGCTGAAGTGCTGCTCAGTCAGAACCTGAGCTCATGGCTGGTGAGTCCATGGCAGTGCAGTGGTGGCAGCCTCTTCTACCTCTGTGGCAGTGGTAAGGGGCAGCGAGCAGGAGAGTGCCCTGTTTCCCCCAAAATAAGACAGTGTCTTATATTAATTTTTGCTCCCAAAGATGCTCTAGGTCTTATTTTCAAGGGATATCTTATTCTTCCATGAAGAAGAATACGGTACACATTTATTGTTAAAATAAAGGAAGTTTATTAACTGTATACAGTACAGTAGTACGGTAGTTGTCAACACAAACCAGACAAACTGTGAATCCTACAGTATCAATAATTTACTCATTTATTCAATGACAATCATGTCATCATCTTCTGGAACATCATCATAACAATCCAATTCCTGAATTTCCTGGTGAATTTCTTGTGACTCCATTTCTTTCAGAATCAGTGGACCAAATCTCTCATGTTTAGCAATAGCACTGTCTTTAAATTAGTACTTCTTGTCAAGGTAGCCTGCTCACAGTGCATTTGCAATGCAACTGTCAGTGATTTTCTCCCATGAATTCTTCACCCAGTCACAACTTGTTGCAGTTTCGGTTTCACAAAGTTTCCACACTGGTTTCTCTCCATTCACACAGCAGTGATGTCAGGACTCTGCGTAAGGTCACTGGTTGCTAGACGCCAGTCAGGGCGGCCCTAGCGACCAGTTTACGGTAAATTAATGTTCATTCTGAGATGGAGCCTGGGGACCTTATTTTCAGGGGGATGCCTTATATTTCACTCAGAAGGAAACCTGTAAGTAGGTCTTATTTTTGGAGGATGTCTTATTTTGGGGGAAATACGGTAATAAGGAGTGAGGGGTCCTATACTGCAAGAGGGCACAGGCCAGGCTGAGGGACCTCCTCTCCCCCTCCCAGTGCACAAATTTTATGCACCGGACCTCTAGTATAAATATGATTATGACAAAGTTGAGAAGCTTTTCCTCTGCTAACCTCACAAAAACCTTTATATGGTTCAAGGACTTGAAATATAATCATTCTTCCTATTACTCTTTTAGGAATTATTTTCTTCCTATATGTGTCCTCTAATAAAAATATTGTGTAAAATAAGCAACTTGAGAATTTAATAATAAATTAATTTCATCATGCATTTTAAGATTATTTTTTCCTTTTGAAGACAATGCACATATAATTGTATCTTTTTTACTTCTTTGTCAAAATTTTCATAATCTTTCCCTGAACTATTTCAGTAGCCTTAAATTTTATACCCTACCCACTTTATTTTTGATCCATCCAAGAGAATCCCCATGTGCAAACAAATGTGATCATGCCATTTTAATGTTTAAATGTGTGCAGTTAATTTCTCTTTCTTAAAGGACATTGTTCACTCCTAGCAACCAGCACCATTTCCTTCTTCCCAGTTTTATTTTAGATCGAATAAATAGAATCCCAGTTTTGTTTTATAGAATCATCTCCATTTTGGGCAGACTTGAAAGATAAATAAGCCACAGTGTGTCCTTAAAATATTAGTTCAGTAACCTTAGCTAATTAACTTCACTGATAACAACTCTTAGACTCTAGCTGATTTGCTCAATGGATAGAGCATCCATGTACTGAAGGATCCAGGTTTGATTCTAGAAGGGCACACACTTAGGTTGCAGGCTCAATTCCAGGCCCTGATCAGGCATATACTGGAGGCAACCAATCAATGTGTCTCTCAGATCATTGTTTTTTCTCTCTCTGTGTGCCTCTCCCCTTCCCTTCCACTCTCTCTAAAAGTCAATGGAAAAATATCATGGAGTGAGGATTAACAATAACAACACACACACACACACACACACACACACACACACACACACATATACACAAATAAATAAAAATCGCACAAGCAAACAAATAAAAACAACTATTAGGACTTTGAATAATGAGCTAAATAGAACAAATTTTTTTTTAAGTCCAAGTTCATTTTTTTTCAGTGTCTATACTCTAGTAAGACTTTTTAAAATATTTGCATTGATTTCACAGAGGGGGAGGCAAAGATAGAAACATCAATGATAAGAGAGGATCATTGATCAGCTGCCTCCTGCAACCCTCGTATGTTCCCCAACCTGGAACCCAACCACAATATCCTGGTTCCTAGGTCTATGTTCAATCACTGAGTCACACTAGTTGGGCCCTAATAAGACTTTTTACAGTGTCTGAGACATAAACCCTGGAAACTGTATTGTTTTTCTTCTACTCTGATCAAGTTCTTTAGGTTTCTTATCAATTATAGGACCTTATCAATATTTTTTCAGTAAGATTATCTTCTGGTTGAGTTATTCAGATTCAATTTTATAGCTCGCCATCAATTAAAAAAAAAAACTACTTAAACACTATCACTTATGGGATAAAATTTATGTTCCTTATATGAACAAAGTTTATCATCTATCTATCTCTCTATCACCAATATTGAAATTGAAATGTTTCTAATTCTTTAAGTAAATCACCCACTAGTGTTAATAAAAGGCAATGGTCTTTGTATTCTCTAGAATTTCTGATTGGCTTTTGAAGGCATGACTGTAATTAGCCTTTCCAGTTTCAGCTTCTGGCACTTCATAAATTATGTTGAATTACACTCCAAAAGCACTCTTTACTCTTGTAAGTTTTTATAATATTTCCAATATTAGTCCCTCTTCCTACTGCATCTACCAGATGCCAACAATCTTCAACAATCTTTTTAAATTTATTTTTATTGATTTCAGAGACGAAGGGAGAGAGAGAGAGAGAGAGAGAGAGAGAGAGAGAGAGAGAGAGAGAGAGAGAGGAAACATCAATGATGAGAGAAAATCATTGACTGGCTGCCTCTTGCACACTCACTGGGGATTGAGCTGGCAAGTCAGGATGTGCCCTGACCTGGAATCTAACCTCGACCTCCTGGCTCATTAAGTCGATGCTCAACCACTGAGCCACGCCGGCTGGGCCCAGCTACCAACAATCTTAAAAGACATTTTTATTTTTCTGTAAAGATTTAGCTGAGACATGACATCATGCTGAGGCACTCTCTATTTTCCAAGAGAATCTCTCACCAGTCTTTCCATAGGTACCAAGCATCTCTGCCCTTTGTTTTTATTACTCTTTCCATAGCCGACACTCCATTAAATCTCTTCTATCCTTATATTTTCCTTATACTCAATAAATTTTCTTACATGGTATGAATGCTCAATACATTTTTGACAATTAATCATGGATAAGTATGACATAAGATTTAATATGTAATCATGTATGTTTCATTAAAAATAAGAAATAAAATAGTAATAGACTTGCTTTCAAGTCATAAATATTGTTCCAATGTGTTCACAAATGATTTTTGTTCCATTTGGATTTGCTATATATTATTTATAATATTACATTCACCCAATATATATAATTTAAATATGCTTACATAATTTTATAAATTACTAACAGAGCTTCAAATAAAAGTCTTATAAACTACCCTGAAAGGTGAGATGTGTTTAAAACCATGTGTGTATAGATGTAGATGCTAAATATAATTTTGTATAGGATATGCAGTGACCAGAGTAAATTACAGTTAATTAGAAATTAACAAAAATATGCTTCTTCCATTCCAAGTACATCACAATATTAAACTGTGCTCCTCTGGAAAGATAATTTCCTTCAAATGGAAAAGATAATATTCTATTATAAGTATAAACCATGAAGACTAAGAAGGGCTCCGGTAGCTACCTGGGCTCAAAAGCAAAAAAGCAAAAGCACAAAGCAGAGCCTAGCAGCTTTTGCAAGGGCATCTCATGCAAATTGTATGTCAGGGAGAAATTTCTGTGCTACACTGCCAGTACTGTTTTTTCTGTCTACTGAACTTGTCTTTATAAAGGAGTTCCTGGAGTCCTAGGTCAACCAATAGGACTGATACTTTCCCCATCCAATCAGAACTGTGCATCTCTGACCAATCAAAGTGTCTCTATTCTGACCAGTCAGGGACTAGAGGTGAGGACTTACCAGTTCCCCACTGGATCTTAGCGCACCAGACTGACCCCAGTGTTTTCCCAGCTGGAGCTGAACCACTGAAGATGTCGGGTTGCCCAGGGAAGAAGGGCCCAGGAGCAGAGCAGCATTAGGACCTGCTGTTTTCGCAGCAGCAGAGCTGGCTGCCCTGGAGCAGTATGGCCTTGTTCCCAGCAAAGCTCTCTTCACAGCCACGCTGTGCTGCTGCCAGCCTGTTTGCACTACATGAAGTTTTCTACTTCACCATCCTCCCTGCCCTCCCAGCCCCCTAAGTTGGAGATTCCAGTTTATACCAATGGTCATCTGTTGACACTACATTGTTTATCTGTAGCAATATTAAATAAATATTTTATTACTGAAATTTCTTTTGTTTAGGCATTGACACTGTCTTAGAAGCTATTTCCATAGATTAGTGCATTTGTCCCTCACTGTTGTTGATGGAATAGCTCTACACAATATAGTTCTTCAATAGAATGGAGGTTAGCAGGTTACTAATATATCCCACATGTTAGAAATTATACCACTCGGTTCTGAGAAATAAGAGCTCCCATGTGCACACAGCTAGAAAGTGGTCAAGATTGGATCCCAACCCAGATCTGCTAAAACTCTTCATCACTAGCTCTTTTATTTGCTGGCTATTATTCTAAAGGAAATCGCCCCTTTACATATAAGAGTACACTTTTCTAAAGAGTCTGCAAACACATTTTGCTGTATGATTGGTTGTTTTATATAATATTTGAAAGAAATCTAAAGCTAAATAAAATGTTGGCATGTTGGCTTAATTTTCCATATTTGCCTCATCACTGACTTAACACTTTGGATATAAGTATACTATTGATTGTTAATTCATAAAAGAAACTATTTTCTCCAGATGCCTATGTTAATTTGTCTTTTGCTAAGTAATACTAATAGCAATAAAGAAATGCTGTCAACACAGAGTGTGACTTAAATAAGAGTTATAAAAACGAAAGGTGTGCATACTGAGGCACCGAAAAGCTGAAGGGAAACTGTGTGTTCAAACCTTATGAACTGATGAGCATTGGCGTTAGTTTAGCTGATGAGGAATTCTGCCTTTCATTGAGGGGACTTGCAAATCTCCATCTCTGTGGTCTGTTTTATTTTATCCCGTTTGTTTTGTTTTGTTTTCCTGCATGACAGTTACATTTCCCCAGAAAAAAAGAACTACTCTACTCTTTGATCTTAGAGATAGAATTCTAACTCAGCATTTTGGAAGCCAATGAGGAAATGAACTTGAGAGTTATTGCCCTTTAGTGTGCTTTTAATCAATAAATAGGGCAACTCTTATTATCCACTGAGCCCAGAGGATCCTTGTTTCAGCATTGCCGAGTAATCTTTCTGCCTTTTCCTGCTTAGTTGGGCGGGAAGGAGAATTCCCTGAGTGGGAGATCAGAGAGGAAATCTGAGAATCTGAGGGCTTCTTATACTTCATACTGACAGTCAATTAATACTCCTGCTTTTATCCCTCCCTCCTTTCCTGTCACACACACACACACACACACACCTCTTCAAAGGCATCTGGGAACTGTGTTGGTGAAGAGCATTTTAAGGGATTTTTCAGTACAAATGTGTAGGGTTTTTTGGCTTCCCACATAGCAGCCAGATTTTTTTTTTCTGCTAAGCTATTACTACTTGGCCATCTACTTCTGATAATACAAAACTAAGTTGACATCTCTCATCTGTTCTAGTTCTACCTTCCTCCAAAGGGAATTTTGATTTAATTTATTTACTGCAATGTTAAGAGAGGATTAGGAGGAAGAAGTCCATTGAAAAACAAAATACAGAAATATTCTTTGATGTTGCAAGTTATATCAGTAATTGGTTCAGGAAACAATTAAGGAACATTTTTGTTGTTCTTATTAATTCATTAATCAGTTAGGGACATAAGATGCTCTTCATTCATTTATCCATTATGCACTTTTCCCCTCCCATGTGCGCTTCCCTGGGCTCAGTGCTAACTGCAGGTTATAAAACTGAGCATTACGAAACCCATCTTGTGAGCTTACATTCTAATAAAAGATACAAACACTAAATAAGTAAAGGAAGTAAGAAACATGATTATTTTATTTAAGACTAAGTGTTAAGAGGAAAACTAAATGTAGTAATGTGATAGTAACCAATGGGTGGCTTTCCTGGGTATATCGCTGGAAGGGCCTTTCCGATATTCCTGATGAGGGCAGGGTCATAATAAGGTTCCAGCCATAAAAAGAGGCTGGTTAACCAAACACCACGGGGATCCAGAAGTGAGAATGGCCAAGCCACTTTGGAGAAAGATGATGAAGTGGTGGTGGAATGTACTAAGATTTGAGGTGTGAGTTGGAGAAAGGGAGCCATATCATGTACTAGTAAGCTCTACAGATCACAGTATGAGGTTTAGATTGTATTCTACATTGATTGGGAGGATTGAGCAAGTGAATGATAACCATTCATCCAGTCATTATTGGATGAGCTCTACTGTATGTGAGGCAATGCTGTCAGTATCAGTAAGAGAGCTACACCTCAAGAGGCATTGCATGTCTCTGCTGTGCTCATCATTTATGCTGTTCAGGATCAGGTCAGCTCAGGTTAGCTGGACTAGAACAGCCTCTGAAGAAATGGTTGGTCTCTGCTCCATATGAGGAGCAGGGTAGCCTGTGTTTATTCACTTGGTCACTGAACAGATACTAAGAGAGCAAGAAGTACATAGGACTTTGTATTTATATACATACATGTAGCATATTTTTAAAATATTAAACATTTACCAGCACATCACTACTTACGTCACCCTTTGGGGCATCACCCAACCCTAAAGAGAGCCACATTCTGAATTCTGTCATAATAGATGAATTTTGCCTGTTCTTGGAATTAACAATGCACTGTGTGTGTGTGTGTGTGCCTGTGTGTGTGTGCGCCCACGCATGTGTGTGTGTATTTGTCTGAATGTCTATGTGTCACATGATGGATTATAAGTAAATGGTCCTGCCTGGAATATCACAGTCTTGAATGATATTAAACTTCTGAGATATAAGTGAAGGGAAAATCAACAAAAGGTAGATCCAATCATTGTTTACAGAGGGAAGATCCAAAATTGCTTACACAGAAAGTAGAGGGAATCCCATAATTGCAAACTGCAGTGATAGAACAGGAACTCAATGCAGGCAGAAACGGGAATCAAATGAGATCACAAAGATGCATCTCTTGGTTCTCTCATCGAGTTAGCTCTGTTTCCAGGAGCTCAGCAAGGTGCCTATATTCATCTTGCTCACATGCTCTGAGCCAATGAGCCTAAAATCATGCATTTGAGCCTTTTAGGAGCCAATTAGCTTTAATATATTTTATCATTACAGACTGTTCCTAAGTGATAGATAGAAATCCATAGCATATGCGTAGATTCTCCAGATAAACAAGGGAAATAAATTTCTCTATATTGAATTAAATTAATTTTTAATACCCTCTAAAAAGATGTCTCAAGTGTAAGTTCTTTTGAGGGCAGCCAGCAGCAATGACATTGCATGGTAAAGCAGTGAGTGACACACCAGCAATTTTGGAATGACAAGGCCTCCTCTTAGAATAAAGAAAAAAAAATTAAGAGTCTGCACATGTCATTTCAGGCTTCCTCTCCAGCTGTCACAGTCCTCCCCCCATCCTCTTCCCTGGTTCCTACATCCTCTCCTGACTTGTTTCCGTTCCTTGAAGGCAGCAAAGCCTTTGTCTATGCGATTTCATCGTCACTGAACACTTCTCAGTGACCTCTTTCTTTTTTATTCTGTAGGATCACAGGCTTTATTAAATAGCTGATATTTGATGTGAGTTATAAACAGATAATAAGTCTTCTGTGATGTCACAGAATAGAAGAAGTCCTGGTCTTATGCATTTATCTGTTACTGTTTCTTATCTCTATAGCAGTTATTACCAGGTGTAATTCCAGATTTAGTTCATTATTTGATTTTGCTTACCCAACTAGATTGTTACTCCCTGACATGAGTGTCTTTTTTTCTGCTTTTTGAATCCAAACTACCTAATATATTATATAGTACAAAGTAGGTAGTTGATAAAAATTGTTAAATAACTAAATAATAAACTATATAATTCATTTTTGTTAGACTGTTATGCGCATACTACTACATATTTGGGAACATATATTAGGACAGCCATTCTGATCCTCTGGAATTGGGAGTCATCTGGAAAATGATGTCCTCCTCCCAGTGGAGGGCAGGAGTTGGAACTGGAGATTGGGAGTTCCACTACTCAAGATGATGTGAGTTGAACACCAGGGGGCAGCACAGAACATGGCAAGCTGCAATCTCTTGCTGGCTACCTGGGGTCAGGGGTGATGGGGACAGAGATGCCTTGAGAATGTGGGGTGTGAGCCAAACTCGCTCTCACTCCTGCTAACCTCCCCTGGGATGCCAGGGCTTGTGCTGTGGAAAAGCCCCCACCCTCATGTGCCAAGCACCTGTGAGGAGCCTGCCCAGTACCTGCATGGTGTCTGCTTGGTGAGCTGGGCCTCCATGGGTTCGTGAAGGAGCTGGTCTGTGAGGCTGGCCTAGAGAGAGCTCATTGCACTTCCGGCTCCGAGCTGCACCACTGGGTAGTCCAGAAGCCCACACTGCACCCTGGTCCACAGTGTCCAACTATATTCGCTACATCTCCATATGGGGACTTGGGCTAAAAGGGGGTGTGTAGGAGCTCAGGGGCCCATGTGCTGCCCAGGGCCCAGAGTTAGGCTGGGTCCTGCCCTTCCACATTAGATGCTGGCACTTCGATCTCCAGCGAGGGGCCACACCCATGCACAGATTTCATGCACTGGGCCTCTTGTGAGAAAAATAAGAATTGAGTGAGAAGGGTTTGCATGTGAAAATGACACTTTCTGAGACCGTTGCTTTGAAGAGGACACTGTGGTAGCCAAAGAATAATAAAGATGAAGGAAGACTTTCCTCTTTTCTTTTTTCAGAAGAAATTTTGCAAATATTTTCAATATGTGCTTATTTAAATGTCCAGTCAATGTTCTTTCACTTATGCTTATGAACAGTTCTGCATAACTGATCTCATCCCTTCGAAAGAGGGAGCCCACTGGATGTATCTCAGTTTCGAGAAGTCATCCTGAGGAAATATAACCCAGACCTTCAAAGAGGACCATCAGGAAGGCTGGTGTGGTGACCATGCTGGATGGCTAGACTGGCTCTGGGAGGGCTGGGGATATGCTTACAGAATATATGGAAAGTATTGTGAGGTAGGGCGCCATGAGTAGGAGGAACAGAAGGCAAACAGGTAGGAGACAGCCCCTTTGTGCCTTTCCATCTTGCCATCTCTCTACACCCACTCAGGATAGATAGATAGATGGAGGCTATTGAGCAGAAATGTGATTTCTGAATTTCCAGCTCCAGCATCACAACAAAATGTGTAATAAAGTTGCGGCAGAAAGGCAATAGCTTCTTTACCCATACACTATTAGCCTTAGGCCTGCAATATAAAAACAGTGTTTATGTTTTATTTTATTTCCTAGCGATATCTAGTGACTTTCATTGAGATAAATTAAGAGTTTGTATCTGTACTCAGCAGGAAAAAGTGTTGTAAAAATCAGCAGCCATAGGTGACAGAAGGGAGCAAAGCATATCCTTCATTTGCAGCCACAAATCCTGTTGAAAGTACACCAGCATGGCTGACACCATGCTGGGGGTCGGTAAGGATGGCTACGGGTGCCTCCAGGTATCAGCAGATCCCCGTAGCTACTTCAACAGAGACCAGAGACAGTGCCCCTGGCAATGATGGCTTCCGGAAACTGTCCATGGGTGGCTTTCATCTCTTCAGAATGTCTCTTTCTTAGAGCCAGAAGATAGCCCAGTTGTACTCAGCATTATCTCTAGGAAGGAACTCACTTCACATTGCTGGTTGAAATTTCTAGTGACACTGTAATGCCATAAAACACTTAAAGGGAATTCAAAAGAACCTTTGATCTCAGAATTTTCTGTCACTAGACACAAAAAACAATGAAGGGGCAGTAGAGGAAACACACAACAGCAACAAACTAACCTTGTATTATGCCAAGTAGAGACACTGAAAAACACACAAACAAACTGATCTATTAAAATGGCCATTGCATTCATAAAGAAAAAGCACTTGGAACAGTTGGGAAGTCATAATCTAAAAAGAAAGATCTTTGCAATGAATATGTTTAGGTGTGTGAGCATCGCATTTGGTAATTGTTATTTTTCCTAAATGTCCACCTATTGATGGAATTTCAAGGGAAGAATTCAATGAGAATAATAATGTAATTTAAGTCTGTAATGTAATTTAATTGTATTTGACCTTGAATTTTATCATTGGAGATTGAGTAGTCACTACTTTTGTGTCATGATTGTCACGTGTTGTGCCTGTGGTTATAACAAGGAGGCTTTCATAATAGAGAAAATAAATTGTGAGGATATGAACTAACTTGAAGGAATTAAATATAAAGAAAGAATACAAATCTGAGAGCTATTAGAAGAAAATTACTTTTAGCACAACATACAGGGGGTGAGTTCCGGTTATGAATCTATTAAAAGATAAGGGTCTGGTTTAAGGCCCATGAAAAAGCTAGACTAAAGAAAACAATTACATTTCAGCATGATGAGAGAGAGGCAACTAAATGTTACTCAGATAACTAGAGTGGATGCCATTACTAGAATGAATAAAAATGACATAAACTTGTAGAAGAGGTCATATGAGCAGTAAATATCAAAGAAGGCAGGTGAGGGAAATTAGGAAGAAAGGATGTCATCAAACCTCAGAATAATATACAAAAGTTAGAGTAATCAAAACCAAGAAAGAAGGAGATTCACTGATGATGTGGCATAATGTCAAGGCTATGAGATGATGTAAGGAACTAAATAAGAAATATTTTTCTTTTGTTGCAATGATTTGCTGTAGTTATTACTTAAGAAAAATTCATCTCTGTGCTGTTGAGCCAGAATGTTTATTGCTTATTTTCAGAGAGCCTGACTGATAAAGAAATGTGAGAGAGATAATGTGATTTCAAGTATTTCAAAATAAAAGCTCAAACCTATTAATGTATAATGAAATAATAAGAAGGAAAGAATCTACACTAATAAAAAAGAAACAGCAAATTTGCGTCACTCCTCTATGTCCAACAGCCAATCAGAGTGAGTATGCAAATTAACCTGAAACCATGGTGGCAGCCCTGCCTACCCTGAGGTCTCCAGAGCACCAGCACTTGCAGCTGCAGTCCAGGTGAGGACACCTGCCCACCATCCTCTGCAGCTGGCCTGGGTGCCTCTGGCTGACCAGCGGGAGGGAAGCCCAGACCCCAGGTGCTTGTGGTCAGCTGGAGGAGGGAATCCTGGGTCCCAGATGTGGGGCTGAGGCAGAGGTGATTAGGGGCAATCAATCCAGCAGAGGAGCTTTTAGGGACAATCAAGCTGGCAGGTGAAGAGTTAGGAGCCAGCAGTTCAGGATTGTGAGAGGGATATCTAACTGCCGGTTATCCCCTGAGGTGTCCGAGATTGGAGAGGGTGCAGGCCCGGGCTGAGGAACACCCTTGCCCCTCTTTCCCCCCACCCGCCTGCACAAATTTCATGCACCAGGCCACTAGTCTTCCATGAAAGCAATGACTATTTTTAGAATACATTTTCTGATTTGGAAATATCACATTGATAATTTTTCTACTGATAATTTACATATTATCAGGTATGAGTTTTGCTTAAATCCATCAGGCGTATTATCTTTCTGTTTTCTACATTTATAATGTAAGCTAATTTTTTTCTCTTCCTGTATGCCTTGTACTTGTGATTTAAGTACTTTCAGACAGAGCAGAGTGAGTGACTAAAAGCCAGCTCGTTTACAGGTAGCAGGAGTTGCTAAAGCATCTTGAACATGTTAAATGGGATTTGAATGCATAAAGAAGGAGAAACAAATGCTGCAAGGAAGCAAAAATTCAGAAAGAGATGAGGTTTTAGATTCTTAAATTCCAATAACACTTTTCTTCCATGCAGTGTATTGTTCTGTTACCAGTCATCTCTGTGTTATAATGCTAGTTATTTTTCATGGGTTTGTGTCTTACCTCTCCATCACAATAACAATCTGGTAGAGACCAAGGACTGCCACATTCATCTTTGCTTAGAAAGCAACCGAAGTGATAATTGAGAGCTGGGATTGTAAAGCAAGATTTCCTGGGTTGCATATAGTATGCCTCCATCAGTTCTTGAAATGTAAGGCAAGTTTTATCCTAATAATGTTTTAGTTTCTTTTTTCTGTAAAAATTGATAATAGGTCTTCCACCATAGTGTTACTTCAGTAGTTCATCATAAGGCAAGAGCCACATAAATATGATTAATTATCATACCTAGCATATTGTCAGTTTCAGAGAACAAAGATCAGTTATTGAAACCATTGGAATTTTGTAGTGTAATTATTTATTAAGGAACAAAAAGGAAGGGCAATGAATCATTATAGGAAACAATAGAATGTCATAGTTAAGATCACTTTTTTGAAATATAAGACCTTCACCAAAGCCCCGTGATTCTTAACTTCTCCAAACTTTATTTTCTTTATCCGTAAATGGTGGAAGTAATTCTACCATGCTAATAAATTTGTCATGTTGCATACCCAAATATACAAAGCAGTTCTGAGAAAAAAAGAACCGAGCTGCGCTTGTCATAATTTCTGAGTTCAGATTATACCACAGAGCAATGATAATCAAAACAGAATGGTTCTGGCCATGGGGGGTGGGGGGGAGGCACATGCAATGGAACAGAATTAAGAGCCCAGAAGTACACCCACATGTAATGTAAATGGGCTAATAATTGTCGACAAAGGATCCAAAAACATGCATTAGAGAAAGGAAAGCCACTTTACTAACTGGTGCTGGGAAAACTGAAAAAGCACCTGTAAAGAATGAAAATAG
This sequence comes from Vespertilio murinus, assembly GCA_963924515.1. NCBI lineage: Eukaryota > Metazoa > Chordata > Mammalia > Chiroptera > Vespertilionidae > Vespertilio > Vespertilio murinus. Next base: position 28,380,520 of record OZ004714.1, on the reverse strand, counting down.
ACCACTGTTTGTTGCCATACACGAAAATCATTCAAATTTATTTTTATTAATGAAAAATCATATCTCTGAACTTCCCTCTTTGATTTTAACATAATTCTATTTAGGTGTGCTAAGTTAATATAACTAGACATATGGTTTTTTATATTGATTTTTAAAAATATATATATTTTATTGATATTTTACAGAGAGGAAGGGAGAGAGATAGAGAGCTAGAAACATCGATGAGAGAGAAACATCGACCAGCCACCTCTTGCACACCCCCACTGGGGACATGCCCGCAACCAGTGTACATGTCCCTGACCAGAATTGAACCTGGGACCTTTCAGTCCACAGACCGATGCTCTACCACTGAGCACACAGGTTTTGGCTACCTATGAATTTTTACAGTGATGCCAAAAAGTGTTTCTGATATAGAAACTGGCTTTAAATCTCAATTCAATAAAAGTAAATGAGCATGTTGTATTATGGTTTCACATAGATGGAGTGTTTCCAGATTCTTTATTCTTTTTGACTAGTGTTTACTGTAAGTGGATATTGATTATCTCAAACATTGATAGAAGGTGCTCAAGATTTTCTGACCTCACTAGTTGAGGGAAATAGGTTTCTCTGTGACATGTTAATATTACACAGCACTCCAAAAAGTGCAGTCCAGCCAGGTTGAAGGCAATTTTCCTCTCACAATGTAGCAAATAAATTTGTAACAATGTGTCCAAATAATCCAAGGCACACTTTATCTCTTTAAAAGTATATTGAAGTTATAAAAATAAGGTTTTCAGCAGATGAATAGTGAAATCAATCTAAACAGACTTATTTTATGTCTATTTCCTTATATGTATTTTAATTCATGTAATGCAATCAAAATATGCATGCGTATGTATGCACATTGTGCATACAGGATGGTAGGGCAAAAGTATTTTTACAGTTTGTATGTAAAATTACACGATAATAAAAATAAACTGTTTCATGTATACACACACACACACACACACACACACACACACACTCACACTCTGAGTGGCCAGACTATTATGGTCTCTGAACACAATAATCTGGCCATTCAGTCTATATATAGATATTAGAGGCCCTATGCATGAATTTGTGCATGGGTGGGGTCCAGCCAGCCAAGCCAGGGGGAGGGGACATAAGGCATCATTTATAAAATGCAAAGTTGATTTTATTTGCTTTCACCAAGAAAAATGACTAGTGAAAAAAGCAAGCAATACCTTAATATGCATATCAGGAAATCCCTGATATCAAGATTAATTATGTGCTGTAATGTGATTTCTTTGAGTCCTTCTTTGAAATTTACCCATTTCAATATTATAAAAATTGAAAATTTCATCCCAGTTGGGAAGGTAATAAAGAAGAAATAACCCCCAAAATAGCACACTCTATTGAAGCATTGAGTCAGCTTCCTAGCCATTTAATAACCATTAAAATGGAGGAATCACTCATTTGAACCCAAGTAAGTACATATGTGATATATATTTTTTCTACTAGGCTACTATAAATGCATTTTTCTCATCGAATCTCTCTTTCTTATAAATGGCACTAGAGGTCCAATGCATGAATTTGTGCACCTTGAAAGTAATTGTGGGTCACACGGCTCTGGTGGGCTTAGGGGCGGGTCTCCACCCATCCTCCACAGCCATGCCCAGCCCCTCCTGCCATGGCCCCTGGTCCCCTGTCTGCTGACAGCCCCACTCCCGCTGCCCCTGCTCACAGGTGCTGATGGTGCTGGCCCTGCTCACACCCACTGATGGCTGCCAGCCCCAATCACCCATAGGAGCAGGTGGAGGTGGAGAATCCCTGAGGGCAATCAGGACCGGCAGCCACCACTCTCACCCACTGACAGCAGTGAGTGTGAGTGGTGGCTCCATCGCTGGCAGTGGGTGCTAGTGGGGTCTGTGCTGGCAGCAGGCTTGAGTGCTGGGCCAGAGTGTGGTGCACTGGAGCAAAGAATTTTCAATAACCACCAGAGGCTCACCCCAGTGACAGTGATCAGCACCCCACCTTGGTCTGACGCCCCCACATACCTGCTCCACCATCCCGCCACAGCTGATGGCTGCCATGTTCTGTGTTCTGCCTCCTACACTCTCCATATTCTTGCACACCCCCTGGTCAATGCACATAATAGTGACTGGTTCAGTACAGTTGTTCTGCCCTTTGGTCTATTTGCATATTAGGGTTTTATATATACACTAGAAGCTTGGTGCATGAAATTCGTGCATGGGGGCATGTGTCTCTCACCCCAACCTGTGCCCTCTCCAATATGGGACCCCTCAAAGATGGGGCCTAAATGGGCAGTCGGACATACCTGTCACAACCCAGGACTGCTGGCTCCCAACTGCTCACCTGCCTGCCTCCTTGATTTCCCCTAACCGCTTCTGCCTGCCAGCCTGATCACCCCCTAACCTCTCCCCTGCCAGTCTGATTGATGCCTAACTGCTCCCTTTCCAGCCTGTTTGCCCCTAAATGCCCTCCCCTACAGGCCTGTTCCCCCTGAACTGCCCTCCCCTGCAGGCCTGGGTCCCCCCAATTGCTCTTCCCTGCAGGCCCAGTTGCTCCCAACTTCCCTCCTCTGCTGGCCTGGTCACCCCTAACTGTCCTCCCCTACAAGCTTGATCACCCACAACTGCCCTCCCTTGCAGGACTTGTCCCTCCCAACTGCCCTCCCCTGCTGGCCATCTTGTGACAGCCATCTTGTGCCCACATGGGGTCAGTCATCTTTGACCATATAAAGGCAGCCATCTTGTGTTGGAGTGATAGTCAGTTTGCATATTATTCTTTTATTATATAGGATTAGATAGGATAGAGGCTTGGTGCACAGGTGGGGACAAGCTGGTTTGCCCTGAAGGATGTCATGGATTAGGGTGGAGGTTCCCTTGGGGTGTGGGCAACCTGGGTGAGGTTCCTGTGGTGGTTTGCAGGCTAGCCACACCCCCTTGTCAACCCAAGTGTAGGTCCTGGTATCTCGGATTTATTTATCTTCTATAATTGAAACTTTATTGCCTTAAGGAGAGGCCAAGGCAGGTTAGGGTAGGTGGAAAGCTTGGCTTCCTCCATTGCCTGAGTAGCCCAAGCCTCTTGCTTGCTTGCAGCAGGCATCTTGGTTGGATTGATTTGCATACTTGCTCCTGATTGGCTGGTTGGCATGGCTTGTTGGTGTATAGAAGGTAGGGTCAATTTGCATATTACTCTTTCATTAGGATAGATTATAACATAGGTCAGCTGATGAGAGGCACTATACAAGGTCTTTATCAATTGAAGAGACGGAGGGTTCAAAAATTTAGTCTGGTCTTTGAAAGAATTCATATTTCATCCTATGGTGCCCAATGGGGTGAGCAAGCCAATGAAAAGAGATGTTTGTTCCACATTTCTTTCTCATTGCTCAGATAGTGAAATGAATATCCAAAGGCCATGACAATGAAATGAAAACAATCCCTTTGTCCTACTATGAAAACATGACAGTTTGATAAGCATTTGGATAAACATTTATAAGATATGCAGAGGGGGGGTAGGTGTGAAGAGGTGGAAGAAAGTATAAGGGGTGATTGAGTAAATGGTGATTGAAGGAGACTTGACTTGGTGTGGTGGATGTATAGTACAGTGTACAGATATGTGTTGTGGAATTGTGCACCTAAAATCCATATAATGTTGTCAACCAGTGTCACCCCAATACATTTAACATAAAGGGGAAAAAAAGAAAACTTTTATAGGACACCTGACTCTTTGATAAACATTTATTTGAAGGAAGAACATTATTTAATAAAGTTTGGTCTACTCTTCATAACCATTTTTCTCAGAATCCCAAAACATTTGGGATTTTCTGTGATATGCTGTCTTGTTCAGAGTATCATACTGTGATAAACAGGGTGGTGGTGGGGAATGCACTATGTGTCCCATGAAAATTATTATTGAGGGAAGTTGTGGTAAAAGGTGCAAATGTTTACCTGTGGCTTGAGAGCACTTTTGCTACACTTACTGGGATTCCAAGGCAGTAGAAGAAATGAGTCTACATAAAAGTACTACTTATTAAGGGATTATGTGACAATAATTAGCCACTTGATCTCATCATCACTGTTTCAAGTGTACTGTAATGATATGATTATTCCCATTGTAAAAGGGATTAAACCAAACCTGAAGGTATCAAATAACAGGAGTAAGCCATAACTCTAGTAAATAGCAGAGCATAGATTTGAATCTAGTCCTGATACGGAACTAGGTGCTCTTTTACTTACGCCATTTAGTTTCCAAATACCACATTACTGAAGTAATAAAATAGTGTAAAAGTTTCTAAATTGATAAGGGAATGCTTAGAAAGGCAAAAAGAAAACTGTGTGTTAAGATACTCAGAACATTACATTCATTAGAAATAACAAAGCAAGGCCTAGGTGTCATGGCTCAGTGGTTGAGCCAGGAGGTCAAGGTTTGATTCCTGGTCACAGCACATGCCCAGGTTGCAGGTTCAGTCCCCCCCACCCCCATGTGGGACTTGCAGAAGATAGCCTGTCTTTGATGTTTCTATTTCCCTCTCCCGTCCTCTCTGAAATAATATCTGTAAGATATTGCAAAAACACTAGTTGATTTAGGGAGGTACGTAGAGTCTACATAAGTGATATCTGTAATTATACCTATACCTGGGAAAGTACTACTAGAAAAGTGGATAAAATGTGAGTTTGGCATGCAGCATTGTTTTTACCTATAACTAATAGGATATGTCACAAAATTAAAAACAGTCTTAACCCTCAGTGACATGGCTTAGTGTCAGAGCATCGACCTCTCCTTCTCCCTTCTTTTCTGAAATCAATTATTTAAAAAAAAAACAGTCTTAAGTTATAATAAAGGCATAATGTTCAGTAGTGAATGAAACATTATAATATCTAATCTCTGAAATGTTCAACACAAGACTGGATCAAAACAACAACAAAGATCAGTATGTTTACCTGTCAATTACTATGAATTTGGCTGATAATATAAAACGTATTCCATTAGAAACTGTATTTTTTCTGAAGAAATGGATGTAGTACAAGACACCTATCTAAATAGGTTTATTAAATGCAACTGATTGCATCTGATTTGCATTTCTATTAATGTCAAAAATAATGAGGCAATTTAGTTTGATTTTGTTAAGTGGGTCACCTATTTTATAAAGAGTAATTCCTATTATCTTACCATATTAGGTCTTAAAAGTTTAGGCACTGAACAAGTTTCAAGTGTTTTATCGTTCTCATTAATGGAAGATAATTTATTTTTTATCTTAAATTTTCTGAACATTTACTTAAATATACTGGCATTTTCTAATATCTAAGTCAACCTTGTTCATCTCATGGCACACATACACCGATTACTAAAATTCTGCAGCATATCAAAAATATGTACTTTTTGCTGATCCGACAAAAATGGGTATACTTTTTTTGCCACTCACACCGGATGGCTATTGTTGTGTTGGGAGTTGTCATTTTTTATTTGACACTCTCAGGGAAAAGAGGTCAGTGCCCCAGGTATTGCATGTTCTAAAAGTTATTGTGGCACGTGGGGTGAAAATCGCTGATCTATACTAATATTTTATTGGCATGAAGATTATATCTAAAGCATCTCTACATGATATATATTAACAACTCTTTAGGCCAATTATTAAATTATTAAAATTAATATTTTTATTTTTTTAAACATATTTTATTGATATTTTACAGAGAGGAAGGGAGAGAGATGAGAGCTAGAAATGTCAATGAGAGAGAAACATCGACCAGCTGCCTCTTGTACACCCCCCACAGGGGTTGTGCCCGCAGCCAAGGTACATGCCCTTGACCTGAATCGAACCTGGGACCTTTCAGTCCGCAGACCGACGCTCTACCACTGAGCCTAACCTGTTTCGGCAATATTTTTCTTGTAATTCATTTTCACTTCTGTCTCACATCTTCACTTCTATAAAGTGGAAATTTATTTCTAAAGATTTTTGGTGGCACTTATTTTGATCAATCGCTGTTGTCTCTTGAACTTACTATATGTCAGGCCCTATGCAAACTGCTTTACACATTTTTTTATTGAATCAAAACTTGCGTATGATAAAATGATTACCCTTTTTTCTTATCAGCGTGCTGCATTTTTTTGTGTGTATACTCCTGGATAAATTCTTGTGTATGCATCTACCCCCCTCACATCAACATACTGAAATTCCTATGACCCCAGAAGTTTTATTTGTAACTTCAGTGCTATTATACTACTCTGATGTGTAACACTATTTTGATTCTTATCAACATAGAATAGTTTTTTCTGTTCTTGAGTTCCAAACAAAGGTATTGAGGAAGTGTGCACTACTTGTAACTGCTTTCTTTTGCTCCACATAAAGGCCATGAGATCCATTCATGTCTATATCAGAAGTTCCTTCACTACATTAATGTTTACATAGAACTAATAAATTGTAGAGCTGAGATTTAAATATAGGTTTATGTGCAACAAAGTTCTTAAACATTAACTTATAGAGCTTTTGCTTACCTCAAAGCAAAAGCAAAACCTGCATAGCAGAAATACCATCACTGGAGTCCCACTGAACACACCAAAGGGGTTATAGTAACTGTCCTCACTTCAGTTACAAACACACACATCGAACATCATTCAGTTATTTTATTATTTCTTTATAGCAAAAAAAATGGTTGTGGTCTATGCTATTTTAGTAAATTATGTAAAAAAAAGAGAGTTTTTTTTTTATTGGCAAAATTGCTAAGCAATACATCTATAATAATAGAAATGTAATATGCTAATTACATATGCATATTCGGAACTACCTTCCGAAGCCAGGGCTGTGAGGGCCAAGGCCCTTGAAAGAACTTTGTGCATCGGGCCTTTCGTTTTAAAATAACATGCATGTGATTATAAATAACAAGATTTCTTCATATGAATTCCAAGAAACCAAAAATACCTCTAATCATGGTTTAGGATGAAACAATAAAAGGACTGCCTTTTTCAATGTAGGCAAATAACTGTAAATTTGGAAAGCAAAGGATAAATTATTTCTTTTACAACTAACCAGCCAATCTTTAGTATCTGTGCTATCTAGTGAGATCGGTAGGATTCTTGTTCCACTGTTGCCCTTCCATACTCATACACATTCCTTTATATCCAACACTAGAGATTCCCATAACAACATTAATTTTATAGATAAATCTTTAATAATCACTTTATTGGTAAGCATTAAAGTGCTGTAAATCATAAGTGGCATATCTAAATTTCCACTATAACCAGGAAAAGCCCATGAATGAAGAATGGAATTATGACCATGCTCATAAAGCCACTCACTCACTATTGTGACATGGCTAATAAATTTGGAACAGTGTGCCCTATTAGTGGTATCATTCAATATCTAGACCATAATAATCACCTGAGAGGAGGTAAATAGCCTATGCAGCAATATAATGAAGGTTTCTTTGTTATAAACAAATGTCTTCACTTATGATTTTTCTTCTTGCTGAAATTGTGAATTATGATGAAATGTTCACCATATATTCATGTAACTCTTTCTAAAATATTGGCCAATGTAAAATTTCTTCAGAAAGCAAATGATTTAATGTGTTAATAGTACAATAATATAGGGGAAATAGAGATGTTGAAATAATGAGAAATTAGAATTTTAAAAAATCCTCATGAAGGACATGTGCATTAATTTTGAGAGAGAGAGAGAGAGAGAGAGAGAGAGAAGGAAACATTGGCTGGCTGCCTCCTACAAGCTCCTAACCAGGGGATTGAAGTAGAAACCCAGGCATGTGCCCAGGAGATGAGCCACTAACTACATGAGCCACATCTGCCAGGGAAGATTGATTGATTGATTGATTGATTTCATTATGTTAACATAAGAATGGAGTAGATAGCAATACTTCCCGAGTCTTTTTAAAAAGTAGAAGTATCAGCCCTAATCGATTTGGCTCAATGGATAGAGATTAGGCTTGCAGACTGAAGGGTCCCAGGTTCAGTTCCGGTCAAGGGCATGCACCTTGGTTGCAGGCACATCCTCAGTAGGAGGTGTGCAGGAGGTAGCTGATAGATGTTTGTCTCTCATCAATGTTTCTAACTATCCCTCTCCCTTCCTCCTCTCTGTAAAAAAAAATCAATGAAATATATATTTAAAAAAAGAAAGTAGAAGTATCAGCATTAAAGGACTTTATTTTATAAACAGATACCATAAAGCTTCAGAAAATTATCTCATAGTGACTAATATATTAGGAAAAATTATAATGTTAGATTGTCATCCAAATAAGCAAAATATTATAGTCTATTTAAGCACATAAATAAAAATATCTTAAACTCAAGTAGAGATGTAGTAAGTCTTTTAAATGACAGAATATATTTAAAGTGGATGTGGTTGCATTATTTTCCATGTCTTTAATAAAATACATTTACCACTCTTAAACTGTTATTTTGATATTTAGTGTCAGATAATGAAAACAATGGTTAAAATGGAAATGCATTTTAAATTATTTAAGATAGTTGATAACTTTTATCTCTGTTAATGTTTGATTCATTTATTTGCTATAGATGCTTTCTTTTTTCTTTTCAACAAAAAAATCTAAGGAAGTAATGGAATCTGTGAGAAGAGTTTAATTCCATGGGAAGAAAAAAAATCATCTATAATTTGAACACTATCCGGAAGTATATACTATGGTTTTTCCATTTTCAGAAAAAAATAACTTATAGTAGTTTTAGGACTCATTATTGATTGTTCTTTATTCTCATACACTAAACCAGTGGTTGGCAAACTTATTAGTTAACAGAGCCAGATATCAAAAGTACAAGGATTGAAATTTCTTTAGAGAGTCAAACTTTTTAAATTTAAACTTCTTCTTACGCCATTTCTTCAAAACAGACTGACCCGGCTGTGGTATTTTGTGGAAGAGCCACCCTCAAGGGCCCGAAGAGCCGCATGTAGCTCTTGAGCCGCAGTTTGCCGACCATGGCGCTAAGCCATCAGCAAACTCAGCTGGCTTTACTTTGAAATCTTATCTCTTATCCAGCCAGTTTTTGGCTTTTCTAAGGCTACCACCTTAGACTTAGCCATCATCATCCATTGCCTGGTCTATTTGCTAAACATCCTAGCAGACCTTCCTGTTTGCCCTCTTGTCTACCTGCAGAATATGTTCACCACACATCTGACAGTAATCCTTATCAAATGTAAATTCCATTAAATGCTTCTTCATATCTCAAACCCTAATGGTTTTTAATTGGGGGGTTGCTATTTTTTCTCTTCTAGAAATTACTAGAAAGTAACTATTTCCTTACTTTTGGTCCACATACAATCTCTGCTCCATATACTTTTTGGTTGGTTTTTTTGTGTGGAGGTTTTATTAACACATATTTAAAATGTAAAACATATATAGACTGGTCCACAGGCCATGTAAAATAAATCCATGTCTGGACAGTGGCCAAAAGGTCCTATGTGACCCCATCCAATTTGGCTACTGCTTTGACATCATCATCTGTTGGTTCCCCAACATTCTCTGCCCTCAAGCTACATCACCCTCTCACCGTTCTTTGATCAAACAAACTTGCACTTCTATCACATTTTTGCATTTGATGTTCCCTCTGACTGAAGCGCTCTGCCTCCATAGTCACGCACTGACACTTTTACTTCTTTCAAGTTCATGCTCAGGTCTGAGTCCCAAGAACGCCCCACCTTGTACACCGCCTTACACAGCACCCCCGGTTGTTATTGATTAGTGTTCCCTGATTTATTTTTCATCAAAGCTCCTTTTTAAAGTGAGCTTTAAAATACAAACTTTTAGTTAAAATGTAACAAAGAGTGAAAAGTATATAAAATCAGAAGCTAGGTTGAATATACCAAAATTCACAAACTCATGTAAACAGCATCCAGATCAAGAAACGGAATTGGAGAACATCATGCTAAGTGAAATAAGCCAGTCAATGAAAGAAAAATATTACATGATCTCACTCATTTATGGCTAATAAAGAAAATTCTAAACTGTTGAACATAGATACAGAGACAGTTAAAGCATCAAACAGAATGTCAAGTTATAGGAGGAAGGTTACTAAGAACAGGGCCACTATGAGTCCTAGGAGTAGTTACACTGGTCCCAAACCTTGGTAAGGGAGCCCAGATGCAGTACTGCCCTGTGATGCCCTGTGATGCCCTGAGGGAAGACAGCTGGAGAATGAAGATGGGGGCACCCCCCCACACACACACACATTCCCACCATCCCAGAAACCTGCACTTCGCACCTGGCATCAGGGCCAGAGCTTTGCTGTCTGGTGTGTTAAAAGTGATCCTCCACCTCACTGCTTCTAAAGCCACCGAACGCTCATTGAACTTTAGCCGCTTTCTCTCTGTCTGCATTGTGCACAGTCTGGCCAAATGCTTTCCTAACTTGAGGAAACACAAGTTCACTTCTACCAATTAAAATGAAATTTCTTTCCTTCCAATAGAACCCTCATTTTCTCCTATCTTATTTCCACAGGCTTGCAACTGCTATGCGTTAACATAGTAGTAGTAATATATAATTTTACGTTTACTTAGAAGTTACTATTTATTAGACACTGTTCTAAGTGACTGACATATACCAATTCAATTAATACTACAACACTGTGAGGTAAGATGTTCTTTTTTAAAATATATTTTGTTTGTTTTACACAGAGAGAAATTGAGAGGGATAGAGAGTTAGAAACATCGATGAGAGAAACATCGACCAGCTGCCTCTTGCACACCTCCTACTGGGGATATGCCCACAACCAAGGTACGTGCCCTTGACTGCAATCGAACCCAGGACCTTTCAGTCCACAGGCTGATGCTCTATCCACTGAACCAAACCGGTTTTGGCATAAGATGTTCTTTATAGATCTGTTTATGGATAGAGAAAGTAAAACCAGACGTTACATAACCTGCCCAAGTTTACAGCTATTTTGTAACAGAACCAAGATTTATCCCAGAGTGATTTCATATTTTGTGTTATTAATTAATATGATTTGTTGTGTGCATGGGCCGGTGTGTGTGTGTGTGTGTGGGGGTGCTCGCGCTCACACACACACACACACACACACACACACACGCTCTTGCAGTACATGCTCTGGTGGTAAGAGAAAGTAGGTGTCTTAATATTAGATAAAAATAATTAGAACTAAATCTCACACCCTAAAACTAGGTGTTTTTTGTAGTATTTTTATTTGCTTCTTATTGGTGTCATTTGTTTTGCTTTGTTTCCAAATAATGATAAAATAATGACCATGATAGAATTACTAACTTTGCAATATACATCCTACATATGAATTCAGTATTTCTATATTAGAAAAAAACTTGAATCTCTTAGTGCCAAAGACCTTTGGCAGATGCTTCTATGCATTACAATACCCACTTCATCATGCCAAAACTCTGGACCTTCTCTCAGTCACAAATAACCTCTGAAGGAAGGACAGTCCTGCCAAGAAAGTGAGATCATTGCAGATGTAAATCCAGAGAGGGGCGGGAGGTGGTTAGAATATTTGTAATAATACTAAGCATTTTATTCTGACATCTAAAATTTGTAAATGTGATAGGATACAGCTTAAATGCCTATTTAATAAAAGCATTACTTTCTTTCCTAACAAAAAAAGACTTTAAATCAATATTCAGCTTCTGAAAATTATAAAATAATTTTAAACTAAATTTCATACAACTCTTCCTTAAATAGCACAACATAAAATATTTTATATAATAAAAGCCCAGCGACCGAATGGCACGATGACCAGAATGACTGGTCAAACAGTTGCTATGACACGCACTGACCACCAGGGAGCAAACACTCAATTCAGAAGCTCCCTCCTGGTGGCCAGTGCGATCCCACAGTGAGAGAGCCACTTGGCTGACCAGGATGAGCAGTGCTCCCATAGTGTGAACAGTCAAAGGGCAGGTCCACAGCCGCGTGGATCAGGATGAGTGGTGTTCCCACAGCACCCAATCCCTGCAGTCCATGACCCCAACCAGTGCACAAATCCCATGCACCAGGCCTCTGGTATCATATAGAAAAAATTATAATGCCCTGTATGCAATTATATACAATATAGTACCTGATTGGTGTTAGGAACCTCTAATTTTGTTCTTTAAATGCTTTCAATGTTTTAATTAAAATATTAGTATGCTCCGATAATTATTGTCAATAAAATATAGTTCTTAAAAACTAACATGAAAAGGGCTAATGTTCAAGTCCATGTAAACAAGGGCTTGTATGCAGACAGACGCAGTCTGTAGTAATTTTGGCTCAATATGCCAATTTTGTCCTCATATAAGAACTGCAATGCAGTGGCACTATACATAGAAAAGAATTATGTATTAGTATATCTTCATAAGACAGTACAAATTAAACACACAGTTTGAATATAACTCAGTAAATTACTTTGGAAAACCCATTCGCTTAATAATTATAAGCTAAAGAGTCTGGTGAACCCATTATTGCCAAGTGGTAATATCTTAAATGCTACAGACATTAATATAAAACTCCACTCTGAAACCAAACATATTAGAGTAGAAATGTGTCTTTATTTTTATTTTCTCTCTTGTTTTTACAAATACATGTTAGAAACCTTTTCTTATCAGGTTTTCCTATTTCAAACATTATAGCTACAAAGATGTGATGACATAAATGCTTTTTGAAGCCATTCTTTCAAAATAATTTTAAACTTTCAGAATTAAAAACAAAGGCATACAGTTATTTAAATATGCTTAACAAAACTCAATGAATTGTGAATCATAGAATTTCTGACTGTTTTCGTTAATCCAGCTTGGCTTTAACTTGTCCTTTCCTTACTGGTTGAAATGCTATTTCCCTCCAACTTCTCTCATCTCCCATATGTCAGGCCTCAGCTTAAATATCACCTTGCAGACCACTCTGCCTTGCTATACTTCCTGAAGTAAGTCCCAATTCCTAAGAAGAGTCTCTATTTTAGGCTCAGGCATGATGGCTCAAAAGCCAGTTTACTTCAAATGATTTTTTTCATCTCTCTCTCTCTCTCTCTCTCTCTCTCTCTCTCCCTCTCCCTCTCCCTCTCTCTCTCTCTCTCTCTCTCTCTCTCTCTCTCTCTCTCTCTCTCTCTCTCTCTCTTTCTGAGCGTATTTTCCTCTACTAATTGAATATGAAAGAATGGGCTCCATAAATGTCTGAGGAGAACCTAATAGCATCAGTTCTATTAAGTGACCACTCATTTTGGGGTGTGTGGGTGTGTGGTGGACTATGTGGTGGGTTGAGGTCTCAGGACATAGGGCCTAAGGACCAGGTGCCATGCGGCTATTTTGTGGTCTTCCTAGGAATCTGGCCATCAGGTCTGTCCTGGTGAAGCCCAGCTATGTTCTGGGACCAGTTAGAGAGATTGCTGAGGGTGCCAGGAAGACCTGTGGTCAGTCTGTTGTGTGGTCTGACTCTTGTGGATGTTAAATTATTATAAAGATTTGTAACGAGTTTGGTTCCAGTGTACCCACTGTGTAAGTCTACTTGCCATGGGGGATAAAAGTGATTAATTGCTACAGACGATTAGTGGTGACAGATCTTCACTGTCATTTTTTCTGGAGCCCATTGTTTCTGTCATTCTAGTTTTTGGGTAAGTGGCCATTAGTTCTCTCTTTCTCTCTCTCAGTATTTTGTGAAGCCATCTCAGGACCTGCTCCGGACTACTTCACTGTTTGAATCTCTTCAATAATTCACATCAGTGTGTGTATTTATTACACTCTCCCTTAATTTACAGTTATGTGTGGGCAAGAGTCAACTGATCTCTTAGATTGGCAAACTCCCCCAGAATAAGGATTTGTGTCTGTTATTCTTTGTGATTTTTTTTCTTCACATGTTTGACATAGTTTGACAGGCAGTATTTGATTGAAATTGAGAGTGCTTTCCAAATCTAAATTCCAAACCAAAATGCACTTTCTAATAATAAAAATAAGCAAGTATCAATTTTAAAATAGATTTCATGCCACGGTGCTCAAGAAGAGTCACTCAATAACATATTATTAGTGAGCATTTTAGAACGTAATTCTATTTTTGTAACAAAGATTAAACTATTTGTTAAATTGGATGTTCCACGATGTGTTGGCAAACTACAGAACACTATGTGAAATAAGAAAGTCTTGAATATAATAATTCATAATTGCATCTGTTAACACATCGAAATAATTTTATATGGATGAAAATATTTGGTATATAGTTTCTTAATATAAAAATAAATAGAAATCAATATCTAATCTCTGTACTAAAGAATTAGTTTTTATTTTGAAGGAAGAAAATTAAATGCAAATGAAAAAGATGAAAAAGATAAGTTTTTAGTGATAGTCATTTAACATCCATGTCAAATGCTATCAGATGCAACAAAAGGAGAGGCAGATCTTTCCCTTTACCATTTTAGGGTGTTTTCATCTGGGCCTGAGAACTAAAATGACAGAAGGCAGGTTAACAGGAGTAAGACATACGCATTCATATAAATTTTATATGACATAGTGGCCCTCATAAGGAAATGAAGCCCCAAAGACATGGAGAAACCTATGTACATTTATAGTAGACTGAACAAAGAGGGACTGTGGGGGAAAAGTAACTATGAGAGGAGAGTAATGGGAGAAACTGATAATTTTAACAAGGTCACCTCTATGGAATTCTCCTGGTCTCCTCTTTTGTGAAATATGATTTGGGAACTTAACTTTTGTTTACATGCATTACCCATGGTAAAAATTGGTTTTCTTATGCATTTCACTTAAAAGCACAATTTTCTAAATACCTACCTGAGATTATGTATGGCTTACTATACATAAAAGCAATGAGTAGACTGAAAAAATTGACAGCTTTAAAAGCAAGCTAATTAAAACCTTCAACTATAAATGTGTTCAAAATATCCAAATTTAAAAAATGCCATAATAGTGTTGCTAAAAGATAAACTGAGGCATATTAATAATTTTGAGAGTCTGTTTGAGCATTTGTTAACTCAAAGCTGGGTAGGGGGGGAGGCATGTGTCAAACCAGAGATGCTTAGGAACGCTCCACCATCAGGAGGTCAGAGGAAATTTTTATAGAGAAAAGGCATACAACCATTTCAGAAAGGTATTGCTTTGGTATAGCTTAGAGCCCAGAGGCTGTTTATGATTGGTTGCTCTTAGCCTTTGATTCTGTAAATTTAAGGTGTTTACAGGCATATATTTTTGTTTTCTTACATAGGCCATCAGAGCCTTAGAGCTGATTCAGTCCAATGACCTTCTTGTAGAATTGATTTACCAGTTTCCTGCAATTGAATTTAACTACAATTTTCAATGAGATGGGATAAATTTGAAAAGGTAGAAGAATACATGGCGTGTAAATGTTTACAATCCTTTAAGAAAGGTATTTATTTATATGCTCACTCTTCACCCATATCCCTTCACATTGCCTAGAGATCATACTCATACATATAATTCTTCCAACCCAGACGTCAACTCCATTTCTGTTTGGTCACCTCCTCTCTTAACAATGTAGTTCACTAAGGACTCCTGGGCTTTGACAACTTAAATACAGAGATTTGAATTTTTTTAAATTTTTTTTATTGTTTAAAGTATTACATAAGTCCCCCCCCCCCAATGACATCTCCCTGGCTGCCCTCCCCGCCACAAGCACATGCCCTCACCTTCCTCTCCAACCTGTGTCCATTGGTTATGCTTATATGCATGCATATGGTTGATCTCTTACCCCCTCACCCCCCCCTTCCCTCATAGGTTTGACAGTCTGTTTGATGCTCCTATGACTCTGATTCTAATTTTTTTTTATCAGTCTATGTTGTTCATTATATTCCAAAAATGAATGGGATCATGTGACACTTATGTTCCTCTGACTGGCTTATTTCACTAAGCATAATGCTCTCCAGTTCCATCCATGCTGTTGCAGATAGTAAGAACTCCTTCTTTTTTATAGCAGTGTAGTATTCCATCGTGTGGATGTACCACGGTTTTTGAATCTACTCCCTGCTGATGGGCACTTAGGCTGTTTCCAAATCCTAGCTATTGTAAATTGTGCTGCTGAGAACATAGGGGTGCATATATCCTTTCTGATTGGCATTTTTGTTTTCTTGGGCTATATTCTTAGAAGAGGGATTACTGGCTCAAATGGAACTTCCATTTTTAATTTTTTTTGAGGAAACACCATACTGTTTTCCACAGTGTCTGCACCAGATACAGATCAAAACAACAATGAGGTACAATCTCACACCTATCAGAATTGCAATGCTGGTGGGAATGCAGATTGGTGCAGACACTGTGGAAAACAGAGCTTTAATGAGTCATTCGAGGCAAGGAAAAACATTAAAAATGTAGGCAGGAGGGAAGGTGGTGGAAGGTCAATTGGGGAATAAAAGAAGACATATGTACTACTATTTGTAATATTTTAAACAATAAAAAATAAGTTAAATTTAAAAATAAATAAATAATGTAGGCAGGAATTCCACAGTGTTTATTTATTACCAGTTACAAAGCATACTCAATATCTACAGAGTCCGTACACTTCCCCAGCTCTTGTCAAATGGAGCTAACCAGCTGTTTGGATGGGCAAGGGTGAACTGGAATCCAAATGATAGGGTACAGCTTAAGTAAGTGCCCACCAGTTCATTTGCTGAAAGTATTCAGCCTCAGGTCTCTGCATTTGTCAAAGCTGGCTATTGCTTAAATTTGCACAAGAAAACTCTCTTTTGTAGATTTTTATATTTCAAAGGCTTTTAGAACTTGTGAAGCTGTTTGCAACTTACAGAAGAACAATGCCTTTTTCTAATAAAAGCTTTCTCTAGGAAAGACTGTTTAAAAGAAAAGCATCTTTTAACTGTGCATATATTTAAAGCCTGCCTTTATTTTAATGTACAAACAGTTAATGGCATGTACAGCATTCTTACCCCGGTCAGTAATCATACACTTATTCACATAAAAATCCCAGAAAACTCAAGTCTCCTCCATTGTATCACTCTGTTTTATTAGATCATGGCTTAAATTATGTTGAGATTTTGTGAACCTAAATGAAGTTGTTAGGGTGATGCTAAGAAAAATGAAACCAACAACAACATAAGACTTATTAGAACTTTTAGAACACATCTTGAACCTAGAAATGTTGGGTGAAAAATGTAAGAAGGAGAAATAGTAAATTTTAACTTTGAGATATCATAATGTATGGAATGCATTGTTGCATGTTTAAATTTTTGTTACATTATAATGCCATAAATATTCTATAAAATGCTATTTTAAAATATGTGCACTATCTAAGCAGGAAAATGTAATGACAAGATACATACTCTTGAACTCTGCTGAAAATGATTTCTTGGAGTTACTATAGCATGCTGGTTATTAGAAGGCCTTTTAGATTTCAGATGATTTATAATATCCAAGTGCTCTGAAGTGGCCACTCATTGAACATTTTGTTATGCAAAATAGTCACAAAGTTTTTTTGCAAAATCATATATTCATCACTTTGGTCACAAATAAAACCCTGTTCTCTTAGTGGCTTTCTCTAGGATTCCATGCCAGTCTTTTCCTAAGCTAAAGCTGTTTTTGTTTTTTTAAAAAAAAAAAAATGAAAGACCTTGCCTTCATTCGAATATTTTCATTCTCTTATCATGAAAGAAACAAAAATTGTAATATTTTGACTAAATGAGTACTTATGTTTAAGCAATGTTATTAATAAATAATTATAAAGTCTTAGAATTTCTTTTCATTAAAAAGCATTATAGTTCTGTTAAAGTTTACTAATACATGTGTTTTGTTCTGAAATACAAATTTATTCTGATTGGCAATACATATTTATATTTATGATGTCACTAAAAATAAATCAAGTTTCTCAAGGTTTCTTAAGGAAAACAAATGAAACCTTTTTAGTCTTGAGAATCTCTAGATTTCTAAGAAGGTACGTAGTCATAAAATCTATTCCACAGCAATCAGGAAAATTTAATTTGATTATTTCTAAAAGGTTAAATTAAGTGTAATATTTAAGTCTAAAAGCCCGATGCATGAAGATTCATGTAGAAATGGGCCTTCCTTTCCCTGGCTGCTGGCACAGCTGTTCTGCTTCGGCTCCGCCTTCACATGTTGCCCAGAGGCCCTGAGCATGCAAATTAACCCACCTACATACACAAATTAACCCTCCATCTTTGTTGGGTTAATTTGCATACTCACTCCTGGGTGTCACAGAGGAACAGACAATTAGCATCTTTTTTATTAGCGCAGATGATTCTCAGATTTAAATGGCTTTTATCTCTTAACTAAAGAAGGTCTTTTTTATTTCTGAGTTCTTATTTGATCTTTTCCTGTTTTGTTAAATGTACTGCAGATATGTGATAGTTGTGCCATGCAATCAGCACTACTCAGCCCTTCCACATCTTGAAACTATGTAAACTATTTACTTAAACCTTACACTATTAGACATAAATTCTGTTTTATAATTCCCCAAATCTAGGGTTGGTGATGTGTTAAAAAAGTATAATTTTCAATTATTAATTATTTGGTCTTTGGAACTATAATTACAAAGTATATTTACAATCATATAAAATTAAGTTTTCTACATAATTATAATATGCTGAAATTATACAAACTTCTGTTTCATGGATTCCTGCCACCTCACATTGGATCCATTAAATTATTTTAGTTTATTTGCAAAAAAACTAAAGTTTATTTGTCTGCTATATGTTGTAACATATGTAATCATTACTCACAAATAATGGTGAGTAACCCACCTGTGTTACCAGACAGAACCAAAGTACAGTGCAGAATGGTTTGTTTAGAATGGGACTCAATGCATGATTATCATTTTTCAGAAATATAAAGAACACTTAAGTTAAATCTAGCTATTTCTGTCTTTGAAGAACCCATGTATAGTCAAGAAGTCACTGTATAATTACCTTCTTACTTATTATTGTTATTTTGATTACATATTTCAGAAAACCAATTTTATCCAGTCTATAATATCCTTTTTATAGCTGTTATTACAGTATGTAGTAACACGAGTTTTCAAATGTGTTTCAGAAAGTGTTGGAGTTGTGCAAAAAATGTCTCAGATGGTACCAAGGGGCTAGAGAGGGATAAACAGGTGATAGTACAAATTTTAAAGATCCTACCATATCCTTTTGATAATTTGCCTAAAATTATTCATCTGATAAGTTTTATATAAAAATGTTAAGTTTACATGTTATAATGAAAAAAATAGAGGAATATACAACTTACTTTTTTAAAAAATTAGAATAATGTAATTTCCTTTTTCTTAAAGTTGTATATTTCCTAAACCAGAGTTATAAAATTTACTTTTATACATATTTTGATTTTTACAAAATTTTCAAAATTTGAGTTGTATGTTCTAAATTTTTATAATTATCTCCTTTCTAATGATACTGTTTATTTGCTGCTATTTGATATAGATTATTTTAGAAGCACTATTTTAAACTCCTTTATAATAAAAGGCTAAAATGCAAATTGTCCCCTATACCAGAAGTTTGACCAGGAGTTCAACCAGAGTGTAGGGTCGGCCTGCCAACCTCCTGAGTCCCCTCCCCCTGGCTGACCCGGCCTGATCAGCTGTGCAGGAATTTGTGTAACAGGCCTCTAGTGTTTGTATATTTATCTCTATTTAATAGTTAACAAGCAGAATTTGGTTGTGAACAAGAAATAATTATTTTCTTTTTTATAAATTAAGTGCATCTGTCAACCTCATACATTCTCCAGAGATTCAGAGGAACCTGTTTATGCATTTAAAATAAACCATAGTTATTTTCCTCTTTTTTTGGAACCTATTTCTTGATATATACTTTATGCAGTACTAAGTACAAAACTAAGAGCTTTGAATAATTCAGATAAGTTCTTTAACACCGAGGGAAAAATTATTAGCAATATGTGGGAACATTAGCAATACCAAAAATGTGTTAAGATTTTACATTACATTATCTTAATATTATCCATTTCTCATTTGGAAAAGCACAGGTATGAAATTTGTGAACCTAAGGAAATAATGATATGGTATAATATTCTGAGAGCTAAAATTGTGTTGCCTCAAAAGTAACCTTTAGTCTATATAACTTTTCTTAATTCCCTTGGATCTATTTACCATATATAAAACACCACATTTTTAAAGTGTCCTTGAGGGAGAATTTACAGAGAACTTCTTAGGACTCTGGTCAAATGGCATAAAAAAACATTTCAGGTGGAAGTGTTCTTTGTTTCCTAAGTAAAGAATTAAGCCGGAACACGTATGAGAGTAAGCATTCTGAGAGTTAAGTTTTAAATCAGAACTGGGCTGCTTCCAAAACTTACATTTATGAGTAAAGATTTACTTTTCAGAATTTGCAATACTTCATCACAAGCATTTGTATAACCTGTAAGAAAATAAATTGTTCTTATGCCCTGCACTTTAATAAAGTCTTTGCTTTTGATGTGGCATTGAGTCAACACCTCTGTTCTATAGGAAAATGGAAATGGCGTTCACTAGAAGCAGTTGAAGTTGCCAGAACCAGTCATTGACCCAGGGACAAGACACAGGGGTGAGTAGTACTTACATTTTTCTTAAAATTATAGTCTTATACCAGTAGTTTGCCTTCTTCTTTGAGGAAGAAAAAAATATTGCATCTGTATTTTATATTCAGTTCATTAACTGTGTAGGCGGTTTAACTTCAAGGTATCACTCAACTGCTTTATTTTGGCATATGCATTCCGATTCACCTAAGCAGAAAGGAAGTAAATAGTTAATGGCAGAGTTCGTGAAAGTTTCTTAGAGAAGTGAGGAACTAGTATTTTCTCCTTTAGCACATTTAACACAAGCAAACTTTCTACCCAGTTTATTATTCTTCACTGACTATCTCCTTTTCATGGAGGGCATTCTGGCGGTAAAGAAGTAGACACATTGCATCCATCATCGTGTGTCAAAGGGCTATCAGGTCGATGGCTCTTTTTGAACTTTGTTGTTTCAGAAAACTGTAGCCAAGTATTATAAGCAGAAGGTTGACATTTTCAGAATGAAATCAATTCTCTTTTATGTGTCACTGAAATGTGGCTTGTACTTGGATTGCCAAAGAAATGGTTTTTGGAAATTTGGAGTAACAAAAGTAGGAATTAAGATAAAATTTGACTAATACTATCGTCAGTGCATGCAAGGATAGATACATTTGAGTGGCCTGATAATATTTTAAACCCATTGAGGTAGAATCAGAAATAGAAACTTAAGGAAGATGGCATAGAAATAGACAATGTCTTCAAAATTGAGATAGAGAAGTCAGTGAAATTTATATTTAAAGTTAAATGTGGAACATGGCATTTCAGAAGAAAAAGAAATGCTTTTAAAGAATAAATGCATAGTTGTAGTCTGCAATTTATGTGTGCGTACTTAGGCCTACTCTCACTCCCAGACGAATGTAGCCTCCAGAAAGGTAAAGAATCGGTTTCTTTGTCCACCATCAACTTTATAGCATCTAACAAAATGCCGTGGCATAGGAGGCACTCCGTAATTATCTGCTGCCTCCATATTGTAAACTATTAAAAAATAACAATATTCTTAGAATGCCGTATTTTTACTATGTTACTATAAATGTGACAAATTTTTGTTGGAAATTTATAGGATTTTGAAAATGAGTTGACATGATTTTCTCTTGTCAGTAATTATAATTTCATTTTTAAGCAATTTGCTCAATTTAAAAAATTCCGTTTTTTTTAAATATATTTGAATGCACATGAGGTCCTATATTTCCATCTATAGCTTTATTCTGCATGTATGCATTCTTAATTTTCTGTGGAACAGTAAATTCCATATAATCAATTTTTCATGTAAAGCAACATGTAATAAAAAATAAAACATATTATCTTGCTGATGAGTGCATTGAAACATTAAAATGATCATTGTAAAAAGACTAGATTCATGTTCAAAAATTTCTATTTAAAGGTCAAAGTAAATTTCAATTCATTTTACCTCTCAAACCATTCAAAAATATAGTGTAACCATCTTATTATTGAAGTCTTATTAACATGTTATTAACATATTGATTCACCTGATTGTATGTATGTGTGGTTAGGTAGATAGATAGATAGGTGATAGATAGATAGATAGATAGATAGATAGATAATTCTAAAACAGAATCAAAGTTTCCAGCACAAATGCTCTCATATCTAATAGTTATTTGTTTTCTCTCAGTATAATAATTTTTTTCAAGGGTAAAAATAAGTATTATTCATTTGTATCCACTCCAGTTATATTGTAGGTGTGTGTTCAAATGTTGATTAATAAAAATTAGGCTGTTATAACTGTATTGCACTAGAGGTGAAAAATAACTTTAAATAAGTACAATACATATTTTAAGAGTCTTTGCTAAGTGAAATAAGACAATCAAAGAAAGACAAGTAGCACATGATATCCTGTGTATGTGGAATTTAATAAACAAATAAACTGGTGAACAAAATAGACCCAGAGACAGGGAAGCATGGAACAGACTGATTAATCTCAGGAGGAAGTGGGGTGGGGAGTGGTGGGCTAGGAGAGATTACCCAAAGAATTTATAAGCATAAATGCATAACCCATGGGCACAGACCACAGTGTGGGGAAGGCCTGGGCTGGGGCTGTGGTAGAGGGGATCAGTGGAGGGGAAAATGGGACATATGTAATACTTTCAACAATAAAGATAAATAATAAAAAGGACACATTTTAGTTTCCCCTTTTTGAGATTTTAGGATAATTCTTTTTCTGTTTGTTTGGGCCCTGACTTGAGTATAAAAAAAATCTCTTTTTTTCTTTGAGCAATCTGTACACTCTCAGTACTGTTAAGTAACAAATTAGTGAGAATACATTGAAGTTGAAAAGGACTTGTATGTAAATTTACAGAAAATTCCTCAATGTATATTTCAACTACCTGTTTTCTAAAATGCTGTCTTCCCTATGTTCGGATTTCATTACTTAATTTGTTTTATCCTAAAGCATTTTGTATATAACATTTAACTTTTTGAAATAGTTTTTTTTGTAATTAATTGTTATATTAAATAAATACACTTACCAGGTAAATTATTCAGAGAAATATTTACATGTATGGGTATTGTTTATTTTGTCAATTACATTAATAGGACAAGGAAGGAAAACATTGGTGAAAGAGAGTATTTTATAAGCTATCAATCAGAGTATGCTCAGGTTTTTAATACTATTAATAACCTAGGGGGATAAAGTTTAACCCTAGGGGGATAAAGTTTTTGGAGTATGTTAGCATTCAGACTGGACTTGTCACAGATTTTTCTCTCATGAAAGCTTATGTTGGATAACATCAAACAGAGAAACTGAGGCTCAAGCTGGCACCGGACTCCAAAGCCAGAAGAGTTTGTATTGTGCTCTCTCCCCTTTGATGATAGAAAGGCTTCTGGTCTAGGCTTTGCAAAAATGAGTTGCATGATTGTTACATCTGAGGTGAATCTTTATATAGTGAATTTACTTCTGTGAGATCATCTTAGTCTGAAGCATCCATGTGTCACTTTAGCTACAGTTAGTTTTATGTCTACTAATGGCTTAAATGAAAACAGAGACTCAGTAACTTGCGTACAGTTCTAAGTCAGGGAAAATAATGCATTTTGATTTAGCATCTTTTTATGTCATCAACATGATTGCTCAAGCTGAAAAAACATACTTTGTTTGAAGGGGCATAAGTGAAGCAAACTTTGTTTTCTATGGGTGTATAGAGATTGAGGGAAACAATAGTTTAAGAACTATAAGAAGATATAGAAAGTAGTATTACATCTAACAGGGTTTATAATTGTACTAGAGGCCCTGTGCACGAATTTATGCATGAGTGTGGTTCCTTGGCCTGGCTGGCAATCAGGCCAATCAGGGGATTGGGGGGCACGGAAGTTGGACAACCAGGGAGAGGGACTGTGGGAAGTTGGCTGTGGGAGTGCACTGACCACCAGGGGGCAGCTTCTGCTTAGCATTTGCCCCTGGTGGTCAGTGTGTTGTCATAGCAACTGGTTGACCAGTCAACCAGTCATTTGGTGGATCAGTCACAATGGTTGCTTAGGGTATTTTTATTGCTCCTGATAATGTTATAGAACCACATTGTTACCTATTTTCATATTCTGTCTAGTGTTGTTTTTCTTTATTTTTCCTGCATCTTATTTTTTTCTTTGTTGATTGAGGTATTACATATGTGTCCTCACCCTGCTTTTGTCCCAACCCCCACCCCCATGCCTCCATTCACCCTCCTGATGTCTGTGTCTTGGGTAGGCTTATATGCATGCATACAAGTCCTTTGGTTGATCTCTCCCCCTTATTCCTCCCCTCCCTTCCCTCTGATGTTTGAGGGTCTGATCAATGCTTCTCTGTATCTGGATCTGTTCTTATTCAGCAGTTTATGTTGTTCATTATATTCCACAAATGAGTGAGAACATGTGATGTTTATCTTTCTCTGACTGGCTTATTTCACTTAGCATAATGCTCTCCAGTTCCATCCAAGCTGTTGCAAATGGTAAGAATTCCTTATTTATTTGTTTGATTATTTAATTTATTTATTTTTACCGCAGCGTAGTATTCTATTATGAAGATGCAGCACAGTTTTTTTTTTAAATATATATTTTATTGATATTTTACAGAGAGGAAGGGAGAGAGATAGAGAGCTAGAAATGTCGATGAGAGAGGAACATTGACCAGCTGCCTCTTGCACACCCCCCATCGGGGATGTGCCCGCAACCAAGGTACATGCCCTTGACCGGAATCGAACCCGGGACCTTTTGGTCCGCAGACCGATGCTCTACCACTGAGCCAAACCGGTTTCGGCACAGCACAGTTTTTTAATCCACTCATCTGCTGATGGGCACTTAGGCTGTTTCCAAATGTTAGCTGTGAGATAATACAATTTTAAATCCAAGATCAAAGGTTCCCCCTTCAAGTCCATTTGTGGCTGTTTGGATGTTAATGACCCACTTCACTCAGATTATTACCACCTAATTAGTTTATAGTACCAGGCATGCTATAACCTTGACACCAAGGAAGCTTAAGTGGTCCTTTTCTCATGGACCAGGAGTTTTTGCTAAGTGGATCAATTGTATCAGACAAAAATCACTAGTATACTAAGGGAAATCACAGAGAGTTAAACATTATCAGATGGGGTCAATACTAGAATTTTAAAAGAAACATTGCAATTCAGTTAATTTTTTTCTTGCACTTTTCTACAGCAACATTTACCAAACTGGTAATCCTCAAATCACTGGGCCTAAATATAATCCATTGAAAATATTCCCATGGTCACAAAACTGAGGAGAGAGGGGCAAGAAATGATATGAAAATCAGAAATACATATTAGGAAGGCATGTAATACATAATAGGACTCATAGGCTCAGGGAGGTCCTGTCTTCAAGGAAACTTACATTTGATTTCGCTAACTTATTTGACTTGAAAATTACTATTGCGTTTAACTTTCCCAGTAATAACATTTTGTAAACATTTTTTTCCTATAAGGGGGCGAATGGTAAATATTTGAGCCTTTCTGGGTTCTCTGAGCTTTGTGTTAACTACTCAACCCTACCTTTGGACAACAGCCTGGCATTTGATCTCACATAAATAAATGAGTGTGTCTATGTGCCAATAAAATTTGCCCAAACAGCCAGTGGCCTAATAACCCTGCTAAGTGACACTCAGAGATGCTTTGGAAATCTTTTTCTGTTATGCTTCTTTATTTATAAAGACCAAACATTCGAAAAGTTAAGTTTCAAGGTCATAACCCATCCTCTTTTCTGGCTATCATTTTTGACAAGAATGGAATAGTAGGGAAGAACGTGATGAAGGGAACCATATTTTATAGAGAAATTAACTCTATTAATGTTGGTACTTGAGGCTGTCACACCAATCAGTAGACTCTGCTTAGCACTGTACAGATTCCCTGAATCACAAACTCTCCCTACCCTCAATGAGCTTCTAGTGATGATAATTTTGCAGAGAGCAAGAAATAGAATTAGTACACAAAATTATAATAAAATGTAAAATCACATGAACAATAAAGTTTTCCAATGAGATGAAAGGAAAATTACTTTTTTTACTAGTACCATAAAAGAGATATTATTGTGGATAAGATGATAACTAGATTTCATCAGGCTGTGATACAGAATAGAGGATAATGAGGACACACTCTTGGTAGGTGGATGATCATGAATAAGGGAAAGGCCAATGCCATGGGGAATACACATTCCTTTTTATAGCAAACTAGAGACCCAGTACATGAAAATTCACAGTCCAGAGTGGAGACGACCTGGTGATCAGGGAAGACGATGCCCCCATCACACCTCTGCTGCCTCCATTGCCAACAGCGCAAGCCTTGGCTGGCCCTGGTTACCTAAGACTTGGGTGGCCCTGGGTGGCTGGGCAGCTGACATCTGAGTCTTGCCTCTGCCTCAGACCAGCCCTTGGGGGTGAAGTGGCTGAGGGGACTGGGGGACTCTGAAGCAGCTGGACCCGCCTGGGGTTTGGCCTGTTTGTGCTGTGCACCTGCCACCCCAGTGGGTCTGAGGGGACTGGGCACTGCCATCTTTGAGGATGTGGCAGTCAATCAGCAAATCCCCTCCTTTTAAAAAAATTATATCTATCTATCTATCTATCTATATATATATATATATATATATATATATATATATGTTATTGATTTTTTATAGAGAGGAAGAGAGAGAGAGAGAGCTAGAAACATCAATGAGAGAGAAACATCAACCAGCTGTCTCCTGCACACCCCCCTCCGGGGATGTGCCCACAACCAAGGTACATGCCCTTGACTAAAATCGAACCCGGGACGCCTGAGTCTGCAGGCCGACACTCTATCCACTGAGCCAAACTCATTTTGGCTCTATTCCCTCCTTATTTGCCATGGGCACTGCCATCTTTGTGAGACTATGATGGTCAGTCAATTAGCATATTCCCTCTTTATTAGATAGGATAGTGAAGTGGAGGGAGCATCCAGCATAAGACTGAAAAATGTGTCAACAGAGTAATCAATCCAAGGGAAAAACTAAGCCTCTGAGCATATGAGCAAAGTGGAGACAAATGTATTCTTTGATTAAGGGATATCCTTTTGAACACTCCCTGCCAAGAGTGATGCAGGCCTATATTGTCTGATGATGCTATTTGTATTGTCCTTAACATCCTTTACATAGTTTTCAGAGCTTCAGGGTGGAAAAAGGCATTATCTGGATATTTTGGGATTCAGTGAATAAATGTAACAAAAAAACCTACAACACCTCCTCCCCCAAACCCTGACCCCAGAACAAACCCAGGCTTGGCAGGCAGTCGCTGGCACGTTTTCAGCAGTGCAGACACATCAGGGCTGGGGCCTGTCATCCCTGGCTGTCTTCACCTTCCCTTGTGGTGGCAGGATTGGCACTGCTTTTGCAAAGATTGTGCCCTCCCTTAAAGCAGGAAGAGGGGAAAGTCTGCACCGCATGTGGTTTGGGACAACCCTTTTTACTGTGGGAGAGCCAGCCACACCTCCCAAAGCACCAACAGGATTTTCCCTCTCATATTTTGTGCCCCAGAAATGGATCAAATGGGTACCCCTTGCTGAAAGGAAAAATGGAGAAAACAATGATGTGGCTTCTTTTTCATGCAGGAAATGACATGGTGTAGGAGGATTCAGAGTGGCTTTACATAAGTACACAGGTAGTTACAGGAATTTTTGGCATTTTATAAAAAAAAAAGTAAAAAGTTGATGTGAGGCTGTGTATTTTATCTTTATTTCCATGATGGATAGTTCTAACGTGAGACATTTATTGAGATGGGTAAAAGAAAAACTGTCTTTGAAATAGGGTAAACAGAGATATATCAGATCCAAGGGATACAAATGAAACCTATTAGACTTGGATGTGACAAAACATTGAGAGCTTTCTCATTTGAAACTATATCAGCATCTCTTTTTATGGAATAGCTATTTGTGGAGAGTGGCGTGTTATGATATGGAAGTGGTATAAAACTTCTGAGGATTTCCAGTGAGAGGATATGAAATGGGATCCCAGGTCCACCATTTGCTGGCAATTTGGCTGTCCTGAAGTCATTTAGCCACACAGGACATCAGCCTCCCTGTCATTTCTGAAATGAGGATAATAATAATTGCCCTTCACACTGTGTCGGTTTGTTGCAAGACCCAAATGAGCTGATATTTTAAAAATGGTTTCATCAACAGCAAAATAGCCTAAGGCAGTGAGCTATCCTTTTTCCCCCTTCCTTCCCCCTCATATATTTTCATACACAAAACTCTGCCCGTGAGATGATGCATGCCATCAGGGAGACAATTTCAGGGCCTCTGATAGTTTCTGTCACTCAGTTTATTTGTGGGCCTTTTCCTACTAAGATCGCATTGAGTCATGCCATTCGGTGCTACTTCTTTAATGATTATATCTATTTCTCACTTCAAAAGCTTTCCTTGCTGACCCCAGACACTCTGAAAGCCTGTCAGACATAATCAGCTGTTATTCTGCATGTCTGAATATTGAGTGGATATATCAAAACTAGAGAAACTACTGTTGGAGGCACTTTTGTCTTGGAAGATAATTGATAGCTGGGGTGACTTTTGGGTCATTAAGAATACGAAGAGTTTCTCCTTACAAGATAACTAAGGAGTTGTGAATCTTTGGAATTTGTAAGGTCAATGATATTTCTTCTTCTCTCCAACTCACCCTTGTCTCACATCTGTTTATACCAATCCTATCAATAAAATCCCAAATAATTAGTATTAACATATCATATCAGAAGTCCAAGCCAGCACTCATTACCACTAGCTAACGTGTGTGTGTGTGTGTGTGTGTGTGTGTGTGTGTGTGTGTGTTTGTGTGTGTGCATATATATAATTGATTTTTCACAGAGAGGAAGGGGAAGAGATAATTAGAAACATCGATGAGAGAGAATCATTGATGAGCCGCCTCTTGCACATCTCGTACTGGGGATGTGCCTGCAACCAAGATACATGCCCTTGATCGGAATAAAACCTAGGAGCCTTGCGTGCACAGGCCAATGCTCTATCCACTGATTCAAACCCGTTTTGGCTCAAGTTTTAAAAATGAGTGTAACCCTAGCTTAGCTCAGTGGATAGAGTGTTTGCCTGTGACTGAAAGGCCCCGGGTTCAATACTGGTCAAGGGCACTTGCTAGGCTTTTGGGCTCAATGCCCAGTGTGGGGTGTGCAGCAGGCAGCTGATCAATGATTCTCTCTCATTATTGATGTTTCTATCTGTCTCTCCCTCTCCCTTTCTCTCTGAAGTCAATAAAAATATATTTTACTCTTGCCGAAACCGGTTTGGCTCAGTGGTAGAGTGTCGGTCTGCGGACTGAAAGGTCCCAGGTTCCATTCCGGTCAAGGGCATGTACCTTGGTTGTGGGCACATCCCCGGTAGGGGGTGTGCAAGAGGCAGCTGGTCAATGTTTCTTTCTCATCGACGTTTCTAACTCTCTATCTCTCCCCCTTCCTCTCTGTAAAATATCAATAAAATATATTTAAATATATATATATATATATATATATATATATATATAACTCTAAAAATTGAGTGTGTACTCTAGAAAACACACACACACACACACACACACACACACACACATGCACACAGGCATAGGTTTATTTATACATGATTTTACATATAAGTGCTTTTGAAGGAATAGAATACAATAAGTTTTCTAGAAATTAGCATACTATCCATTTATGTTTTAAATACATATTTTTATTGAGTTTAGAGAGGAAGGGGGAGAAAAAGAGAGAAAGAAATATCAGTGATGAGAGAGAATCGTTGATCAGCTGCCTCCTGCATGCCCCCTACTGGAGATTGATCCTAAAACCTGGTTACCTGCCCTTGACTGGAATCCAACCTGGGCCCTTCAGTTCCCAGGCAGACGCTCTGTCCACTGAGCCAAACCAGCTAGCCTTTATGTATGTGTTTACCTTGTTCTGTTTATCTTGTTTTCATTTATAAAGACATTTCAGACATATGAACCATAGATATTGGTAATCAGATGAATTAGTTAAGTTAGATGACATAACCTAAAGATAACTATACTGTACTTTCAAAGTAAAGTGTTAAAATCATAGTTGATTATTTTTTTGATTTTGTAAAATCAGTTGTATTGGTTAAGAAGATTATATAGGTTTCAAGTGTGCAATTCTATGATATATCATTCCTATAATGCATTATGTGCCCACCACTGAGAGTCAAATTTTCTGTCACCATATATTTGACCTTCTTAACCTTTACTACCCCTACCTCACTTTCCTCTGTATTTTAACCCTAATTTCTATTTTTAAAAATCATTGCTATGCATTTTAATTATCCGTATGTGCTTCTTTAAGCATATGATTAAATATTTCTATTAAAACAAAAAATCATGATGGTAGAAGGGAAGCAACTCCAACCTTTAGTAATATATGGAAATAAATGTTGCATGTGTGATATGTATATGTATACAGAAACACATGCACACACTGCACACAGTTGGAATCACAAAGGCGCCACAATTTTATTTTATGATAACCTGAATTTAACTTAAAGTGTTATAATTATTTGTCCAATTCAAGTTCTAGCTGCTTTCTTAGGGCACATGTGAATTGTGTGTGTGTGTGTGTGTGTGTGTGTGTGTGTAATTTTCAGATATCTAACACTCTATTTCTTTGAACACTTATTTTCTGTCAGAGTTCAAATTCTCATCATCTCTCTTTGCAACTGTTTCTAGTAATCCCCTAAAGGTGTTTTAGATTAATGTAATCCTCTATGTAAGACCAGTGCCATCTAGTAGGGAAGTTGAGTGTTAATCATGTTCTTTTTCAAACCTTAGTTCTCAAATTTATGAACTTGATGATCTCTAGCACTTGCTATGCTCTCTGCTGTCATTATCGGTTGCCATTCTCTGGTTTCATTGTTATACAGGCCAATAAAAAGTCAATTGCAGAATTATAGATGTAGAGTCCTCATTTAAAATTTTAAATTAAAAATTATGTATATTCTGAATACATTTTTTAAATTCATAGGATGGCAAAATATATCTTGACCTGTCATAAAGCTCATTTTGATGCTACTTAACCACTTAACATAGATATTCATGTTTCACTGTGAAAATATTAATATATTTGATTTATGAGGTACAGCTTCAAATTCCAATGAGATGTTTTGTAATTTTCTGTGTATGGGATAGATTACATTTTTTTTTAATCTGCATTTTGGTACCCGCATGTTAGCAAGGTTTTGAGAAAAGAGATGTGCATTTATACTTGCAAAAACATTAAATACAGGCAAATATCTGTGTACTTGTCTGTTGTTGGAGTGGTTCAATCACTACTTTACCCTCAATGCATCTCCTTCCCTAACATCCACATAGCAGAATCCCATAGGATGTTTCAAAATCAATCTCAGTTATTGCTTGTCCTTTCACCTCTCATTTTTGTTGATATGGACTATGAGATATTTTGCTTATCTATTTATGTATGAGGTATTTTTCTTATCTATTTATCTCTAAATCCTAAAATCTTTGAAAATTAGAATTGTGGTTTTCATCTTTATAACATCAGTCCTTAGCAATATATTAATAAACTAGAGGCCTGGTGCACGGATTTGTGTATGTTGGGGTCCCCGAGGTCTAGCCTGTGCCCTCTTGCTATCTAGGACCCCTCAGGTGATGTCAGATGCCCAGTTCACCAATTTGGCCCAATACCCACAGGCCAGGGTGAGGGACCCCACCAGTATATAAATCCGTGCACCGGGCCTCTCGTATGCATATAAGATCTTTGGTTAATCTCTTCCTGCCCTCCCCCCTCCCCTCTTCCCTCTGAGATTCATCAGTCTGTTCCATGTTGTTTCCAGGCCAGTGCATGGAATGTCTGCCCCCTGGTGGTCATTGTGCATCATATCTACCAGTTGAACAGTTGAATGGCTGTTTAGTCTTTTGTATGTATATGGATGGATGTCAGGAACTTCTATGATTAACATTTGTTGAACAATACTTTATGGGAAATAATGTTAGTCAACAAGAATAAGCATTTTACCTTTTCCCAAAAATATCTAAGGGACAGAGCACTGTGATGGTCAATATTAAACTTTTGACTCTCACTACTCCAGAAAAAAAAAAAAAAACAAAAACACAAACAATAGGGTATTTTGTTAAACACCTAATAATATATTCTACCTGTTTATTAACTGCTACCTAACTCACCAAAGTGAAATAGTTAATGACTATTATTCATATCCTTGTGTATTTTTATGTCATCAAAATTTATTATTCATAATGATAATATGGACAAGAGGCTATATTTTTATTACTTACATATTTGAAGTCATCTAACAGAATACTTCAATCTCAGTTCTACACCTCCTATATTTTGAGAATATATATGAACTCAAACTTTGTAAAAATTAGTAAATTGCATTTCTCTGTTACTTATAGAAAAATATTTCATCCTTAATTATTAAAATATAAAATTTGAATAGTACTAAATTGGATATCTAGATTCTTATATATAATAGAAATTATTCCCTATCATATAAGGCAACTGAAAGAGAAAGAAAACTCTAGCAAATTTGACATTCGTATCTTCTGAGTTTTTCAGCTCTTATTAAAAGAAATGTTAGGATTTCATGGTTGGCAATAACAGCATATGTAGGTCTGCTTAATAGAGTATTGGCTTTATTCAGAAGCACTATCCTACCATTTGCTGTTAGATATTCAATTTATTTACTTCAGAAGTTTGAAGAGGTAAATTGACTGAAAATATGAAATTGGAATTCTGAAGAATCTCAGTTATCATTCAAACATGCATTGCATTTGATTTTCTTATTTTACTATTCAACAACTTCAAACTATATCTGAAAGCTCTTGGATTTTTCATCCCTGCTGTGCAAAACATTAATAATATTGTATTCACTGCTTGAATTTTCTTTCTGAGTAACTACTAGTAAAACTTGGACACCCGTGATAGTTAACCATTTTTAAATTTTTTTTATTTAATTTTGATTTCAGAGAGGGAGAGAAGAGAAAGTTATAGAAGTATCAATGATGAGAGAGAATCATTGATCAAATTTGTTTTGCATGCACCACACTGGGTTTCTATCCTGAAGCATGGAATTGCGCCCTGACCAGGAATTGAACTGTGACCTCTTGGTTCATAGGTTGACACTTAACCATTGAGCGACACTGGCTGGACGATAGTTAACTTAAAAAAAAAAAAAAAACATTTTCACTTTTACTTCTATTTCTGAACCATCAAGGTCTCATTCCACTTAAGTGAAATATCATGACATTCTTAATTTTGGTTGAATACCAACTTTGCAATATTGTGTGTCATTGCCTATTGCTGGTTAGCAGAATACATAATTTACCCTTCTGGTTGTGATATTATGGCTAATATATACCCTTAATATGTGCATTTAATTAAATCCTTCACTTATAGAATATTTTTGTGCAAATATGCAGTAATTATAAAATAAGGATCAATGTGTTTCTTTGGGAGCACACCTGTAATTATATTTTGGAATTTAAATGGCTAAACTATAAATTACTGTTTATCTTGACTTTGCTGCTGCCAAAAGGCAAACTATTTAAAAATTATACACCTTTTATTTTTATAAATCTTGTTTTAGTAGGTCAGTTGCCTTGTATAAAATTGTCTTAATGTTGTATTCCACTAACTAAAACTCTTCTGTCATTAAAATGCTTTTTCTGTTGTTCTGAACTTATGGACTGCAGGCGTTAGTAGACATCTATAACTTCCAGCAGCCTTTCAGCCCCTTCTCTTCTGTGTTCCTCTTCTCTGCCCAGATTGGATTCAGCTTTTCCAGCATGTCATTTGGATGAAAATTCTTTCAGTGTCATTTTGGGCCCTGAGTAGTTCCACTAATAGATGTAATTCAGTATGTGCATAACATCCCCTTGGCGGTGATTCAAGATGAGAACATGCTGCCTTTCAGGTCAGTCGGAGGCAATTGGTCTCAATTCTGGGCTTTGAATCTAGACTAGAACATAATGGCACGTGGAACTGTTGAAGTTCTCTTGGACATGAGCATAACAGAAGCAGATCTGAAAGAGAGAGAGAGAGAGAGAGAGAGAGAGAGAGAGAGAGAGAGAGAGAGAGAGAGAGAGAGATGGATGGATGTACTTTGCCCTGGTCACAATGTTGAAACTACTCAATAAATTGCCTTCTGATAACTTATATCTGGAAACTTCAGTTATATAAAGCCATGATCTTGACTGTCTAAGCCAATTTTAGTTGTTTCTTTCTGTCACTTTCAATATAGATTCCTAACTGTTACTGAGGGAGTTGAGTTTTTCACTCATTAATGATGTCTATTCTTCTCACAAAGTATTCATAAGATTATTTTAGTTCATAGCTGTTTTTATAGCTTCTGTCACCTAATTTGATATTCTATTATATCTGTAAGTATATGCATCTTTATATATTTTGTCATATCTACAGCCAAGATTTTAAGACTTTTATTAGATACAGATAAATTAATTTTACATGAAAATCATTATGTGCTAGAATTATACTATTTTAAATTTTATTTTCATTTGTTTTAAATCAGTTAAGAAGTACTAATTGAGAGACTGCTTCATTTTAATACTTTCAAGTAACCATTATTTATGGTCATTGAAATTAGTATCACCTGGATAAGTAAATTGAATGTATTTGAGCAATATTATCTATTTTTTAACCAGCCCATTTTATATATTTGTATCATTTCTTAATTCTGAGATACTAAGATCAAAAGCTAAAATGAACCATGAATTCTCAACTAGGAGATAACAAAGCTAACACTGATGCAGTAACAGACAAGTTTTCATAAGTTTTATTCTTATTTAGTTTCTAAAATGTAATCAGTATTTATTTTCAAATTCAGTAACTCACTGCTTTTGAATTCTTTTTCGATGATTCTCTCATATGTCTTAGTAAAAACTGGTTGAAATAGGCTGCTTTATAAAGATTATTTTATGGTTTGTATATATTATATGACCTTCAGAGATGTGTTTAAGGGAAATGATGGCTGACATAAAATTTTAAAAAGGGTTACTGTTTCTTTGCCCTTCAGACAATTTACTGAAATGGATTTCCCAATAAAAAGTTGAAATGCATTTTCCATAGTGAAATTCATATGCTATCAAATGTAAGGACGGTCATTTACTTTTAATTGTAGATCTGAAAGATTAAATTTTAATACTAATCTTAACCAGCTACTATGAAATCATAGGTTTGATCCTGTCAAGAAGGTCAACTATTCCCTGGGTTGTAAATTGAAATGTTCTCCATTAATTTAAATGAATTAATATGTTGATATATATCTCTTGAGTAATAGATGTATCATGTAAGCTCTAGTTTTCCATGTCTGAAAAATGTTAATACTTTTGTCAATGTGGTATATAATCATTATTTATACACCTCATTTTTTTGGATGGGGGATTGCTTATAACTTCTTATCTTCTGGGTAAGTTCATAAATGTTCTTCATACATTTTGACATAATCTCAATCTATACATAGATAGACATTAACATCTCACCTCAAATGAAGTATTTTGTCATTCTTTTCCTAAGATGTAATACATAGTTTTGTCTGGGAGAATGTTGAAGCAGAAGAGACAGGATGATAAGTAGAATTTTTGGCAATATTTGAAGAGGGGGATCAGAAGAGTCCATTATTACCTGTAAGAAACAGAATTTTTAAAAAAATCTGTTAACAACTACAGATGTTGTTCATTTTAGCTATTGACTCATTAGTGTTTAGTTTTTACAAATGTGTTTCAAATAAAGCATTCTCATAATCCTGATGATTCAAAATATATTTA
Source organism: Vespertilio murinus (assembly GCA_963924515.1). Classification (NCBI taxonomy): domain Eukaryota; kingdom Metazoa; phylum Chordata; class Mammalia; order Chiroptera; family Vespertilionidae; genus Vespertilio; species Vespertilio murinus. The sequence goes on along the minus strand of OZ004714.1, from coordinate 28,344,774 downwards.
GTATGTACAAAAGCAGTAACATTTTTATAACCTAGTCTTTTATTTATTGATAATCACATATTGCAATTAGGAAAATGTTAACAATTTATTGTAACTCACACTTAATTATAGATTATATTTAATAACACAATATAATCATTAAGTATAATCTATAAATAACAGATTTTTAATTGCCTGTTGAAAGTTGGATAAGAAAAACAACTCAAACTCTATATTTAAACATATGTTGTTATAGCTTTATATAATCTTCTTACCTGGTGAAATGTTCAAGGTAAAACTTGAAAGGAAAAAGATGAGTAGATTTAAAATCTAACCACTAATAATAGCATTATATAGTTTCTATTATACACACACATATGATTTTATTGATTTTGGAGATAGAGGAAAGTAGAGGGGGAGAGATAAAGAACATTGATTGGTTGCCTTCTATACACACACCTACCAGGCACCCAACTAGCAGCCTGGACATGTGTCCTGACTGGGAAATCAAATGTCCATCCTTTCTATAGTGTATGGAATGGCCCTCAACCACTTGAGCCACACAAGCCAGTTTTTGTTTGTTTGATTTAATGCATATTTTGCATATAATGAAATACTCAGGTCATAGTATATAGTTTGATCACTTTTGATAATTTCATCGCTCATGCCACTCATCCTGCTACAAGAATATAGAACATTACTGTAGCAAAACTCTTGCAGGTTTTTCCAGTTATATAAGTGTTGCCTATATCATGATGCTGTATAGATGGAAACATTCAGTATATACTCATTTAGGTCTGAAGCATTTTTCTCAGCATGTTTTTGAGGTTCATTCATCTTGCTGCATGTACCAGTCATCTCTTCCTTTTTATAACTGTACTAGAGGCCCGTTGGACAAAAATTTGTTCTCTCAGGGGGGTCCTTCTGCCTGGCCTATAACCTAGAGCAGTCCAGGAGCCCTCCTGCCACCACTGCTGTGTTCGAAGCCCTCAGCCTGGCTTGTGGTTGAGTGGAATGCCCCCTATGGGAGCTCACTGACCACCAGGGGGCAGCTACTACACTGAGTGTCTGCCCCCTGGTGGTCAGTGAACATCATCCTGACCAGTCATTCCCAGTTGTTCAGCCATTATGGTCAATTTTGCTTATTACCCCTTTATTTTATAGGATAACCCCATTGTATCCATATAGTACCACAATTTGTTTATACATTTTCATGCTGATGAGCATTCTGGTTGTTCGAGTTTGAGACTATTAAAAATATTGCTGGTAAACATCCATAAATAAATATTTAAATGGGTCAAAATATCTTCTTCTCATTTTTTGAATTATCGTGTCATAAGGCGGATGCAGTTTAAAATAATGAAATTGCCAGTTTTTTAAAGTGATTGTGTACCATTTTACATTTTACATTTCCATTAGAATTATGAGAGTTCAGGTTGCCACCTATCTTTATCAGGTTAGTCTTTTTAACTGTAGCCATTCTAATGCCTATGTAGTGTGGTCATGTAGTGGTTTTATTTAGTTTATTTTTAATTAAGTTTATTGGGGTGTCATTGGTTAATAAAACAATGTGTGTTCCAAGTGTACTTACTATTCTGTGCTACATTATCTGGGCATTGCATTATGCACCTACCACCACCCCATCACATCTTCTTCCAACTACCATATGTTTAATCCTCTTTGCTCTTTACTCCTTCCCTCCCCCACCTTCCCTCTGGTAACTACCAAACTGTTATCTGTGCCTATGAGTTTTTGTTTGTTTTTCCATTTATTGCTTTCTTATTTATATCTTACATATGAGTGAAATCCTGTGGTTTTTGATTTCTGAGTTATTTCCGAGTTATTTCACTTAGCATGTTGTTCTTACGATCCATCTGTGTTATTGCAAATGGCAGTCATTCATATTTTCTTATGGCTAAATAGTATTCCATTGTATAAATGTACACATCTTCTTTATCCAATCATCTATCAAAGGACACTTTGGTTGCGTCCAGGTCTTGGTCATTCATGAATAATGCTGCAGTGAGCAGAGGGGTGCATATATCTTTGCAAAGATATGTTTTCAAGTTTTTGGATAGATGCCTAGAAGAAGGGTTGCTGGATTATACAGTCACTTTATTCTCAAAAAAAATTTAGGAGCCTCAATATTGTTTTCCACAGTGCAATGTACCAGTTTACATTCTCACCAGCAGTAAATGAGGATTCCGTCTTCTCTATAACCTCTCCAACACTTATTATTACTTGCCTTGTCGATAATAGCCATTCCAACAGGTGTGAAGTGGTATCTCATTGTAGTTTTGATTTGCATTTTCCTAATATCTAGTGAAGTTGAGCATTTCTTCCTATATCTAGTTTGTCTCCACACATGAAAAATAGCTCAAAATATATCAAAGACCAAAATATAAGACTTGAAAAAATAAATTACATAGAAGAAAATATAGATACTAAATTATGAACCTTGGTCTTAGAGAGGATTTTATGAATCTGACATCAAAAATAAAGGATGGAAAAGTAAAACCCTGAGACAGAGAAGCATTGAGCAGATGCTCAAAACTCAGAGGGAAAGTAAGGGAAGGTAGGGGTAAGGGAGAGAGATCAATCAAAGGACTTGTATGCATGCATAGAAGCATAAACAGTGGACACCCTTTATGAATGGCAATTAACCAATGGCTATTAACCAATGGATGCAGATACCAGGGAGGTGAGGGCATGGACAGGAATGGGGTAGGGAGGCAAAGGGGGATAAGGACACATATTTAATACCTTAATTAATAAAGTAAAAATGTAAAAAAAAGGCAAAATTAAATAATGGAATTATATCAAAAAAGCTTCTCCGCAACAAAAGAGTCTGCCAACAAAACAAAAAAGGCAACCATCCAAATAGAAGAAAATATTTGCAAATGACAATTCCAATAGTGGGTTAATATCCAAAATATATAAAGAACTCATACGGCTCAACACAAAGCAAACAAACAATCTAATTAAAAACTGGGCAGAGGAACTGAAGACATAGTGGCTTTCATTTCCTTTTCCCTGATAATGAAAAAATTGACAACACTTTCATGTGATTATTAACCGTTAACATATTTTCCATTGTGAAGAGCTTATTAATGCCCAGCCCATTTTTTATTTTTTTTATTTTTATTTTTTATTATTGGGATGGATCTTTTGTCAGGTATAAGAAAATATATGAATATTTTCTCCCAGTATGTGTCTTAACTGTGCACACTTTCAATTTTGATCTTTGCATAGTTCTCTCTTGTACATGCAAATTCTAGTCCCCATGGTGGTAGCCTGGAACCCTAATTTCTATCTCCTTAACTTACTTAGCGCCTCCCTTTCCTCCTGTGTCTGCTTCTGGTCTTCTAAATATTCAGCAAGACCCAGTACCAATACTCCTCTTAACAATAGTGGCAGATGGTATGGGAGGGGCGGGGCGGGCTGGGGATTAGAGAAAGGAGATCTGAATTGTTCCACTCTAAATTTGCTATACATATGCAACAAAAGTCAATTTGTTATAGCCATCCCCAAAATAGATGTCCACTCTTTAAATATGTCATTTAAAAACAAGGTTCCTGTATTTCAAACCCAAACACATAGTTTTCTTTTTTTCTTCTTTCATTAAGAATGATTTTTTTTTCTCATATGGCTCTAGATAAATTTTTGTGGAAAAAAATTTTCAGTCTCTTCTTGTGAAACTTGGAGTTCTGTAATGAATGCCTAAATTGAGCAGGATATATACTATGAATTATGGAAAACAAATATAAGGTTGAGTAAAAACAAACCAAACATACTGAAAAACAAAACCCCACCCGGATATGTTCCCGTTTGTTACAGTTAAAGTATATCAGAATGTCAATGATATTCCACAGATTTGGATTTTGTTATATTTATAGTGGAAATCTGCAAAACACAGGGACTTATTAATCATTGACTATAGCAGTTGGTCTTATGGTCTGTACTGCACAATCTTAATAAAAAAACATAGTTTGGCTCTGGCTCTCTTTTCCAAAAAGCCTGATTCCAAGGCAGGGACCATATCGGAATCTCTGCATCAGACCTGTTTTGTTTTTTAGTTATTTCCATCCATTTGGTAAACTCTCATTAGGTTGTACTGCAGATGCATTCATCCCCACCTTAAATTTTGCTCTAATTAGACTTCCTAACAATGAGATTTCAGAGTAGCCAAAATGTCAATAGCTTTTACTGATTCTCAATTTTTATATCACTCCCTTGCAGACAAGGTATGGATGCATTTGAGCCTCAGGAAATTGTATGACTTCCATTTACAGAATGTATATCATGGTAGATTTATTTCTTTTTATTATCATCCACAATACAAAAGTAGATTTGCCATGTAGAATTTTAGCCATCTCATAAGTTTTCATACTATATATTCATTTTTAGGTCATGATTAAGTCATACACAGAAAAAAATAGAAATCTTTGCTTTGATAGCCTTTGGTTGGAGACTTGAAAAATTTCTTATATGCAGCAACATTTTCTGGCCTGTATATGTAGGCCCATACACCTATAATTACTATGGAATTTTCTATCTGCAACACAGAAGTGTCTCTCTACTTCCACACCCCCACTTATTCATTTTTTAAAATATATTTTATTGATTTTTTTTACAAGAGCTAGGAAGAGGGATAGGGAGTTAGAAGTATCAATGAGAGAGAAACATCGATCACCTGCCTCCTGCACACCCCCCCACTGGGGCTCTGCCTACAACCAAGGTACATGCCCTTGACCGAAATGGAACCTGGGACCCTTCAGTCTACAGGCAGACACTCTATCCGCTGAGCCATACTGGTCAGGGCTCACACTCCCACTTCTAAAACAGAACTCTGTGCAGTTTCTCTAGATCCTAGTAAAAATCGTGTCAGTAATTCAAAAATATGCTTTACTTTAAGCCATCAGTAAGGATTAAGTTCCTAGAGGCATGGGTCTCAATTTGTGGAATTTGAGAAAATTCTGAATTAATTTAATTTCAACAGACTTGAACCAGTATTTCCTCACCTACATGACAGATAGGACTTTAGATACTTAACAAATTGGGTTTGACAGAGTTAAAAGGAAATATTTAGCTGGAAATGTTGTGGCCTTTTTGGTAGGCTAACTGGAGTTAGTGAACTAAAAAAAAATGTCATGTAATTACAGTTCCTACCTGAAACGTTACAGCCCCTACATCTGCAGTCTCTTCAAAAATACAGTTTTATTACTAATGCGATCTCCACATTGTCTCTTTGCCAATCTAATTTTATTCTAAAGCATCACGATAAATCAACAGCCATGGTGAAAATGAACACTCATTATAAAAATAAAGTGAGTATGTTAATTGAAAGTATTGATAGTTGGATGAGTCATTGTATATAATTTAAGTATGTCAAGAAAAAGTTCAGTAACCACAAACTACACCATGATATTCACTAACCTGAAATACTTTAAGTTCTTTTAAAAATTATTTATCAAATACTGTATTAGTAGAACTTCATCCCTAACAACATCTTTAAATCTTCTTGTCCTCTTCTATTAAATACACATATTTTCACTCTTATTGTGCATTTTTTCCTCCTCAGCTAACTTTGTTCACTCCCACACTCATATGTCTTATTCTTCTTCAGTACCCACTAAAGATTTGGTGTAGCAACAAACAAAAGAAGGCAAGATGTTTCTCAGAGGGATGATAGAAGAAGATATGTGGATATGACAAGCCTGATTATTACTTCATGGAAAAATAAAGAACACATTTAGAAATACTCAGATGTTAATAATATAAAATTACATTTTTATGATATATTTACATAGCGATGCTTAAATAATTATAAAATTAAGTATCATAAATCTACAAATATATAAACATTACTATACACACAGGATCTATATATCTAGAAAAGTATAAATGTTTATAATTACACTGGAAGTTGGTACACGAATTTGTGCACCTGTGAGGTACCTCAGCCTGGCCAGCCATCAGAACCTATTGAGGCTATCTTGTCCAGTCCAGGGTAAAGGGCTGCTTGAGTTTGATAGGCTGCCCTGATCAGGCTGACTGAGGCTGGCCGGCGGGGGGTAGGGACTGCAGGAGGTTGGATGAATGTAGGAGGTTGGCTGTGGGATCTCACTCACTGCCAGGCTGTAGTTCCTGCATCCAGTGTCTGCCCCCTGGTGATCAGTGCACATCATAGTGAGTAGTAACAGTTGTGTAGGCTTGTGTGTGTGTGTGTGTGTATATATATATATATATATATATATATATATATATATATATATATATATATATATATATAATCTTATATCCATTTAAAATAATTGAAGCAGAATATATGCACATATATTTAACTTAAATGTCCATGTATACTCATCTATATTTCTATCCAGGTGTGTGTGTGTGTGTGTGTGTGTGTGTGTGTGTTATGTTACAGAGTCAGTTCTGATTCCTTATGACCCTGTGGATAAGTGATGCCTACAATGTCCTGACCTCAATAGCTCCACTCAGCTCCTGTATATTCATGCCTATGGCCTCTTTTATGGAGTTAATCCATCTTATATATGATCTTCATCTTTCTCTGCTGTCTTCAATTTAAAACACACACACACACACAACAACAACAACACCCTACCTTCTACCTTCTCATGATCTTCCTAAAGTAGGACAGCTTTAATTCTGTCATTTTGCTTCCAGTGATGTTTCAAGCTTAATTTGCTCTAGGACCCACTTATTTTTTTTTCTTGTGATCCAAGATATCTGCAGAGCTCTACTCTAATATCATATTTCAAATGGATTATTTTCTTAATGCCAGCCTTCTTCACTGTCCAACTTTCACATGCCTATATAGCCATGGAGAATATGAGGGTGTGTATGATCTTAATCTTGGTCTCTAATGACTCTTCTTTGCTCTTGGTTATCTTCCCTAATTCTTTTGTTGTTGTCCTTTGGATCTCAGCCTTCTTTCGATTTCTTGGCTGCAGTCTCCAATTGAATTGATGACAGAATTGAGGTAAGCAAAACCTTTCATAATTTTCTTTTTTTCATTGTTTATCTTAAAGTTGTGCATTTTGTTTGTAGTTTTATCTTTTTGTTTTTTGTCCTCCTGAGGTTCGAATACAGTCCTGCTTATTCACTTTCTTCTCTCACCTTCATCAAAAGGTGTTTCAAATCATTGCTACTTTTCTTCCAGTTCTGATATCATTTGCCCATTTCTTCCATCAATTTTCATGCCTCTTTCTTCTGAGTCTATCCCATTTTTTTGTATATGTTCTGCATACAGATTAAACAAGTAGGAAATATAATGCATCCCTTTCTGACACATTTGCCTTTAGAAAACCATCTGTCTCTCCATATTCTGTCCTGACAGTGTTTTCCTCTCTGCATTTCAGACTGAACATTTGAATAGTCAAGACCTTTTTCCCCCTTTTTTCTTATAAGCAACTCATAGTTTTTCATGATCCATGTAGTAAAATGCTTTATATGTTCTATAAAACATGAATTGACTTTCTTCTGAAATTCTTTGTAGCACTCAATAAATGTTCACAATTCAATAAATGTTCACAATTATGTTTCAAGTACCTCTTTCCTTTTTAGAAACCAGCTTAAACATCTGGCATTTTTTGTTCCATGTAGTGTAGAAGCATTTGTGCCAACACCTTGAGCATTGCTTTATTTCATGGAAAGTTAAAACAGTGGTGCAGTAGTTACTACACTCCTTGGTTTCCTTAAAAATTTGAGTGATTATTGAACATTTCCAGTCGGTAGACCATTATTTTGCTTTTCATATTTATTGACATACTAGAAGCCCATTGCGTGAAGATTCACGCAATAAGCCTTCCTTCACCTTGCTGCTGACACAGGTTTTCCTCCGGCATCCAGGATCCAGGCCTGCCTTCCCCTTCTTAGTAGGTGTCCTGTCCCACCCAGCTACTCTGCACCTGCATGCATGCTGCCCAGAGGCCTAGAGTGACTTGGGGGCCAGACCACCATCATCTTTGTTATGTTAATTTGCAAAGTAACTCCTGATTGGCTGGTGGGTGTCATGAAGTAACAGTCAACTTGCATATTCCTCTTTTGTTTTTTTTTAGTTTTTTTAGTGTAAATTCTGAAATTAGGATTTTGAAAGATTCAGTCTCTGGATTGAAATAACTTGATCAGTATCCCATCTGTCTCTGGTGATTTGTTTCTGTCAATGCTTTCAGGCAGCATTCACTTCACTTTCTAGAGACACAGGTTCTTCCTCAGAGGAATCTTCTCCAGAGGTTTCTGCCATCCTTTCATCTCTTCCACAGATATTTTTAGTGTATTGTTTCCACCTGCCTTTTATTTATTTTTTCTGATCAGATAATGTGTCTCTTTAGTGGCCATTCAGCATTTTAAAACTAGGTTTGGATTTTTCTTTTATTTCTTAAATCTTCAGGTATATATCTATTTTTGCTTTTTATTGCTCTCTTCTATCTCTTACATTAACCTTATAATAGTTTTATTTATCTCTACATGGTAGTCATTAAAAAGCTGTATTCAGGATTCTAATCTTATTTTTTGTCACTCTTAACTTTTACCTCTTGTCTATCTTTAACAAGTTCTAATGTTTCTTCTGTCCATTCATATTGATTGTTTTTCCTTTTGATATTTGGCATTATCTTTTCACATTCTTCCATAATAGCATTTTCAGTTTCAGTCCAGAGTTGTTCTGGTTCTCGGTCAGTTAAGTTTACCAGTGCAGATGATTTTGATGTGGGCTTCAAATCCATCAGGGATGTTATTTATGCTACATTTTGGACTACGATTGCTTCAGTCCTCTTTTTTTAGCTTCACTGTCATGTTTGATTTTAACAGTTCATGGTCAGCTACAATCTGCTTCTGGTCTTGCCTTCACAGTGACAATGCAGCTTTTCCATCCCCTGCTTCCAGTGGCATAGTCTGTTTGGTTTCTGTATTGGCCATCTGGTGATGTTCACGTGTACAGTCATCTATCTGTTTGCTTGTTCGAAACGTGTGTTTGCGATGTACAGATTGCTGGTGTCACAGAAATCCAAGAACTCACCCCCTTCATTTATAACCCCTATTCCAATTTTTCTCTTTACATTTGATTCACTTTGTTTTCCACTTTGGCGTCCCAATCACCTATGATCATCAACATGTTTTGTTTTGGTGTGTGATGAACCTCTTCTTGGATACTTGCACTCAACCTTTCCATTTCATCTTCTTAACCTCTGTAGTTGGAGCATAAGCTTGATTGATGGTTATGTTATTCAGTTTTCCTAAAAGTGTGATTGATGTCATTCGGTCTGACCTTGCCTTGTAGCTTCTAACTAACTGCCTGTGCCACAGGACTTATCCCACTCCCTGTATTCTTGCCTTTCCAGCGTAGAACACTCTGTTGTTGCCTGACTGGGAGTGGCCTATCCCAGTCCATGTTCTTTCACTAACACCACCCACTGCCAAGTTCACATGTTCCATTTCTTGGTTCCTCCCATGTTCTGGTTGTACAAATGGTGCGGCATTGAAGTTTCCTTTCGCCTTTGTGCCACCTCAGCCTCTACACTTCCTTCCAGCGTTGGTCTGGTTGTGTCATAGCAGTGATGCTGCTCATACTTGTTCTCAGCTCTTTCCTAGTAACTGGGTGCTTCCTGACCTGGGACTCTTATCTGAGAGCACTGTCCCATATTTTATTTTGGACTATCTCATCATAGAGCTTCCAAGGTAAAATAAAGAGGAAGAAAAATTAAGAGGAAAATAAAAATGCAGCTTTGGTTTATCATTGCCTTCAGCTGCATAGTTTGTGGGTCCAAATCACATATACTCAGGTCCAAGGTGTTGTAATGACTCAATGCCTACTAATGTAAGTGCGCCTTCAGGAGCTGTCTGTGTAGCTCCCTATTTATAGGTATATCTGAATCTATACCTGTAATAATAATTATCATGGGAGAAGATATTCTTTGTGTTTCCTAAAATCTACAACAGAGTTACATTTTAAATTCATTTTGAAGCATGCCTACATTGTTAATGTTCTCTATTCCTAGTGATGACTTTAGGTCAGTTGGAAATTCAATAGTTATTTTTCCTCTCATTTCTTTAAGATAGTACAACAGTTACAAGGATGGAAAGTTACAAGGTGGGTTTTTTGGGAGAAGCAGTCAGGAGGCTCCAAGATAAAGAGGCAGAGATAATCACTTTAAAGTGGTTTTTCTTCACATGCATCACTTTGGGCAACAATAACAAGGATTGTTTCCAAGCAGACTGTTTCCGTAATCTCATTCTCATAACTCTAGCACATTTGCCCATTTCTCATGTTTAGCATGAAGTTTTAGGTTTCTGTGCAAAGTATCAATCCTCTGAATACAATAAAAGGTCAAATGTGGTCTTCTTGAATAATGACTTGCCTCTGTGATGCTGTTAAAACTGGATTTGTTGTCCACAAAAGACATGTCTTAAAAATATTGGGGAATGTAAAGAAATCATAGTCCTTTTTCCTATGGGGAGCAGATGCTTCCTCCAAGTGGAATATGGCTCTTTTAATGAACATAGCTTTGCTCAAAGGCATTTTTTATTTTAAATCACATACCCATTTATTTTTATCCTTTAATGTTGAGTGACTTACAGAAATTAATCCAGTGGATTATCAGTCAAAGTGCGTTTATTTAAGCAGTTATTTTATTTTCAGAATCTATATTAAAATACAGAAAGAATTTAACTGTCTCCTACTGGAGTAACTTTTCATACTTTCTGGGTAAATGGCAATGATATTTGGCATTTCCATTTGAAATTATTTTAATGGATATTGGAAAGCTCTGACAATAAAACCATTTTTCTTCGTAGGCCACAGCTTGGATCAACAAACATCACTGTGTGAGAGCAGGGAAAGGACACCAACTTCCCTTTTATTGTTGGGTCAGGGCTGGAGTAAGGATTCCTATCTGCACGTGGGCCAGGGTTTTCATGGTTTGAACTTAATGCCAAGCCCAAAGGAGCAAGCCCCTAGTTGTCACATCTGCTTCCCCAGATGTAAGGCAGAGTTGAAGGTGGAGTGGTGGGGCTTGAGAGTTATCAGCAGAAATAAAAAATGGAGTCCTGCCAAAACCGGTTTGGCTCAGTGGATAGAGCGTCGGCCTGCAGACTGAAATGTCCCAGGTTCGATTCCAGTCAAGGGCATGTACCTCAGTTGTGGGCACATCCCCAGTAGGGGGTGTGCAGGAGGCAGCTGATCGATGATTCTCTCTCATCGATGTTTCTAACTCTCTATCCCTCTCTCTTCCTCTCTGTAAAAAAATCAATAAAATATATTTAAAACAATGAAGTCCTCTTCTTTTTTACAACTCTGATTATATACTTTATTGGTCTTTGTTGTTATAGCACTAGTTGTTCAGTCTCTAAGGTACTGTAACTAATATATATATAAATAGTTAATCCTCACCTGAGAATATTTCCTTCATTGACTCATTTTTTTTAAAGAGAGAGTGGAAGGGGAAGAGACAGAGAGAAACATCAACGTGAGAGAGACACATCAATTGGTTGTCTCCCGTATGTGTCCTGCATGCAGGGATTGATCCTGCAGTTGAGGTGCATACCTTTAACTTGAATCAAACCCATGGCCCTTCAGCCCACAGGGTGATGCTCTAACCACTAAGCCACTGATTAGGGCTATACCATGCATATTTTAATAATATATTGCCAAATTTAAAATGTAAATTAGGAGAAAACTCAAAGGATGAAAGTCAATGGTTAATATGTTAGTCGTCTTTTCAAAATAATTGCTATTGTCTTGTTATTTCATGTGACACAAGGCATTATAAATACCATCTTTTTTAAGTATAGTTTCATACATATTTTAAACCCTTGAACCTCTCTATTGTGGACTTTAGCTGATATCATTTATCTTGACTTTTAAATACTTAATTGTCAAATCAATATAATCATGACATTAAGTGACATTGAAGATAAAATATAGTCTCAATATTAAAATGATTGTTGTACATTTTGTACGTTTACTTTTTGGAGACAAAGAGCTTTGCTATTTATAACAGAACAAATAGCATGGATGTCATGTTCTTATCAATTTTCCTTGCTCCCCAAGACATTGAGCTGTTATTGTTATAAGAATAAAGGCCACATCTCCTGAAGGCATTTATATAGGAGTGGCCACATAAAGATAAGATTTTCTCCCTTAATTCACAACGTATAGAAGCTTATATTCCTTATTAGCCTTACTAAGTAAATGATAAACATGCCACATCTGCCTTCCTCAAGAAATTTTGCACTTTTGTTATAAGTATCACACCTGAGAGCTTTCAAAAGTTACCTGTGGTCTTGTCAGCACGAGTTCCATTCTAAGTGAGATTAGTCTAAAAATAAAAAATGAGCATAGCAGAAACAGTCACTCAATCATTAGAATGATCATGGAAAACTCCTTAGAGCTTAGTGTAGCTCACAGTTTTAAAGTTCTCACAAAATGCTAGTCTGTTACTATTAATAACAGGAAGAGAGCGGAGGGGAGGCCAGATGGGATAAGCATGGACATCTGGGACCTCTTCCCCAGGAAGCCACAGCTCCATGGTCCCCAGGGGACCACTGGTCCATTCCCTGCAGATCACTGGGGGAAGGGATGCATGGAAGGGGGATGTGGGTGCGTGTGCAGTAAAGTAAGGGTGACCTAGGGAAGGCGCTTGTCTGCCAGACTAGCCAGGGAAAAAATCATGGGCTAAGATGGGGAATCTTGGAAAGTTGAGATCTCTGAGACAAAGAGTTCCCTCTCTCTTGCATTCTGGTTCCCGCTTTCTCTTTCTTGCTCCGTGACCTGTGCTTGCCTGCCATAAGGCTTTACATAACCATATGGCCCATGGTCTGGTGAAACCCACACATAATTGACTGGAACTGAGAATACAAGCTAAGCTAGCCAGATGCTGGGCTGGGCTGTATTTTAATATAGAGGGACATTCTCAGCAGCGGTGTTGGTCCTAGTTCTGCTAAAGACAAGACTGGGCTACTTCCATAGCCAGACAGACAGAGATGGGACCTTGGAGGGAAACTCCCTTACTTTTACATCATCAATAAACCTTTCCAGCCAAAACCGGTTTGGCTCAGTGGATAGAGCGTCGGCCTGGGAACTGAAAGGTCCCAGGTTCAATTCCGGTCAAGGGAATGTACCTTGGTTGCGGGCACATCCCCAGTATGGGGTGTGCAAGAGGCAGCTGATAGGTGATTCTCTCTCATTGATGTTTCTAACTCTCTATCCCTCTCTCTTCCTCTCTGTTAAAAAGCCATAAAATATATTAAATAAATAAATGAATAAATAAATAAATAAAGCTTTCCATGCAGCCACATCCTCCCATGAGGCCTCAGGAAATTCTTTTCACAGCGGCATCCCAAGAGATCTTCCACCCATAATAAAATGGCAACCTAGTTAATACCACCACTAAATTAGATTACCTTTCAGAGAATGAAAGACGATCAAATCATATTTAGAAAATTACATTATTTTTTTTTGTTTCCCAAATATGTTTTACTTTCAATTTTATTTATATTTGTTCCAGGTGAACAGCATAGTAGTTAGACAATCTTATACTTTAAAAAGTGTTCCCCTTATTCCCAGTGCCTGGCACCAAACATAGTTATTGCAATACTATTGGCTATATTTCCTAGGCTGTATTTTACATCCTTGTGACAATTTTGTAACAACCAAACAGAATTACATTATTCTTAATTACAGAGGACACCACAATATCCCAGGTGCATGCTGATTAAAAAAATATATGTAGGTACAACATACTGAGCCTGAGATATCGGCTTTCTGTAACCTTAACAGACACTGGTAATTTTTCCTTTGAAAGAATGATTTGCCTATTAATAAAAAAAATGTGTAAACTCTATTCTATGAGGCCCTATAGCCAGATCAGTAGAGGAAAGACAAAGGATTGGAAGAAATCATTCTGTAGTTATGAATAGGCCATTGCATGGAAATTGTCTTCATTTTTAAGGAAATGCAAATGTGTTTGCAGGATAAATAACAGAAAAGTGATATGATCTTATGTGAATTTGAAAGCATCACTTTAATTGTCGTGTTGATAATATACTGAAGGGGAACAGGGCAGAGGCAGGGAAACCTGATAGGAGGTTAATGAGGAAATCCAGAGGAACCATGACAGTGGTTGGATAGGAAGTCAGCATTGGAGGAGCTAAGAGATGGTAAGAGTTGGGATAATTTTGAAGATTCAGCAGGCTTTATCAGGATTTCTTGATGAGTTAGATGTCATGTTTTCAGGGGGAGAAAGTGTCAAGAGAAGCTGTCAGGTTTTGCCTTGAACAACTGAAGTATTAAAGTTGACCAAAACTAAGATGGGTAAGACAGCAGGTGGAATCTGTTTTGGGAAGAACCTCAATAATTCAGGGTTTTTTTTTTTTTTTGCAATATTGAGTTTTAGTTACCTCCTGGATATCTGTTAGACATCAAATTATATACAAATAAAAGCCAGTGTGATATATGCATGAGTATAGAGTTTGGTAAAGAAGTTAGAAATAGAAAGTTAATTTAGGGCTCATGAGCATAGATGTAGTTTTTATGCTATTTTATTTTTATTGATTTCAGAGAGGAAGGGAGAGGGAGAAAGAATCATTGATCAGGTGTCTCTTGCACATCCCCAATTGGTGATTGAGCCCACAACCCAAGCATGTGCCCTTGACCAGAATGGAACCACAGAGCCTTCAGTCCGAGGTTGACGCTCTATCCACTGAGCAAAAGGCTAGGGCTAGAGATCATTTTTAAAGCAATAGGATGAGTGAGCTGTGACTCCAGCTAGGGAATGGAAGAGAAACCCTTGATTAGCAAGATGAAACACCATATAAAAAGTCAGGGAAAATATGATGAGATAAATTGGGAGAACCATAGAAAATAGGTATCTTAGAATACTAATACAGAAGAGGTTTCAGAGAGGAAAGAGTGGTCAGCTGTGTCAAAAATCACTGATACTTTAATACATTGAAGACTGAGAATTTAGCATTGAGTTTGACATGAAAATAATTGATAATCTTGACCCAAACAGTGACCTTAACCAGCGTGGGTTTTTCTACACATTACCTCATTGAATCTCCCTAACAACTGTTATTGAGAACTGCACTTAAACTCCAGTGGCTTAAGGTTTTAAGGACACAGTGCTAGTAAATAATTGAGCACTGATTTAATCCTGATCTATGTGTTTTCAAAGCCCATGATTTTCTCATGCACCAAATTATCTTCTAAGAGTGGCACAGACTATTTTGCATTTTCCCAGATGTTTTTTATGATATATTATTTTCTTCATCAACATTTGACTTAAAGCCAAATAACTAATGATACAATAAAATCAGCAAGGGCTTATTAAGAAATTTAAAAGAATATTTTAGTGTCTTCCCAGACAGCATGAACTTTCCTGGCTTTACTCTGGGAAGTAAATACTTACAGTCATAATCTAATTAAATGATTAGATGAAGATGACTGGAACATTTCAGAACATTATTTATCAGTAGAATTCAGTATACCTACCTACTTCAGTGTAACCAGGAAAGTATGTCCATAGGAATGTGTGTGTGTGTGTATATATATTGATTTACTATCAATCTTTCCATGAAATACTACAACAATCCATATTTCAATTGTTCCTTCTGTTTATTTTTGCAATCCCTATCTATTTTGAATAAATTTTGTTTTTAGATGTTGCCTTTATTTTTTGAACTATGGTAGAAGTGTGAACGTTTGAAAATATGGAAATCAATGATTTAGATTTTCAAGGATATGTAAGAGGGTGGTTTGCAGGACACTGCCTGAGTACTTGTTACAGTAGTCAGTGTGTGATTTATTTATTTTAAAATTTATAACACTACTACTATCTTATGCTAGCCAATGGTAGAGATTACTTTTTTACAGAGAGCAAAATGAGGTTTCTTCTAATGGCCCTTTAGCTCCTCATCTATAGTCAACAAGGGTTTTAGTGACACCACCCCCCCCCCGCCAATATTTTGAAACTTATATTGCAGCAAACCATTTTTATGATTATGCAAAATAATAGGCCTCCCTTTGGATGTTTTGGAAACAGGATAAAAAATCACTTAGACATACCATCAAGCACGTTTGCTCTTTGGAATTTACCTAAAGGAGTTAAAAGCTTGTGTCCATGCAAAAACCTACAAATGGATGTTTTATAGCTGCTTCATTAACAATGGTTCAAACTTAGAAGCAACCAAGATGCACTTCTCTGGGTGAATAGACAAATAAACCTTGGTGTATCTATAAAAGGTAATCACAGTCATTGCTAACAGGTTATCAAGCCACGAGAAGGTATGTAGAAACCTTAAATATCTATTATTAAGTGGGGGGAAAAAAGCCAGTCTGGAAAGGCTACAAACTGTATCACTCCAACTATGGGACACTTTGGAAAAGACAAACAATAGTGACAGTAAAAAAGATGAATAATTGCCAGGGGTTAGGGTGGAGGGGGAATGAAAAAGCAAAGCACTGAGGATTTTTAGGGCAGTGCAACTATTCTGTATGATATTATGATAGTGGTTCATGTCATTATATTTTATCCAAACAATAGGATATATAATGTCCACAGTGAACCCTAATATAAACTAGGGACTTGGGGTGATTTAAAAATTTAATTAGCAAAGAAGATAATTGTGTTATAAATTAACTTCACCATAACTGTCTGTGAAAGAGTAAGTATGAGTTTTCTTTGTGGAGTTGAATTCATTCAGGCTGGATAATATTAAATCTTTCTTTAGAACTCAGTTAAGGTTTTTTTTTTTTTTTTTTTTTTGTAATCATTTCACTTCCTCTCACACCAAGATTAAGTCTATTTTTCCCCACTAATATGAACCATAAAAAATGGCGTTCTAATTAGTACAATATATTTGAAAATAATAATAAGTGTTACTTATCGTGTGTGTATATATGTATATATGATACTTTACATACATATATGCAAAATCAATTTTATGTATAACATATTAAATTAGATATACTTATTTGGCTTTTATGATGTTGGCAATTGGAAGAATGATACATTTAATGACTTTAATTCCTAAAATATTTGTATTCTAATAATTTTAACCAATTAAAATGAAACTCATTTGAAACATTTTTTTTCAAACAGCTTTTGTTGTTGTTTTTTGACACACTACTGTTACCTTTCGTTAAGGTGTTTAAAGCTTGAGACTAGAAACCTACTGAACACAGGGAACTCTTCTATATTGTCAGATTTTCATTGAACTATAAAGGAACCTCTGCCAAAACCATCTTCCCGAGTTCTAGAAGGCCCTTCAGGGTCTGAATCTTAGGATTATTAATTATGGTAATTCTCATTGAGAACATATATACAATGGTCATGTTTAAAGTGTAAGATGTGAATTCAATCCTCATAATTTCCCAAAGATGTAGGTACTTTTATTATGTCCACCTTGCATACAAGGATGGTAAGTCACAAAGATATTATTTTCTCAGCATTATGTTGCTACAAGCCAACCAAGCTGGGCTCTCACACCAGACAGGTTCTTTCCAGAAGCTGTGCCCTTGAGTACTAAGCAGTACTTTTCCCCCAACTCACTCTCATATGGCCTCCTTGCTCTTTCTCAAATATTTCTGGCAGCCCTTGTGTTGGAGTTTTTGCTTTAACTATTCCATAGGCTTAGAGAGCTCCTCCCCAGATATGAACATGTATGGCTCATGCATATCCTTTCAGCATTCTCTTTAAATTTCATGTCTCCTTGACCACCTTCCTGACATAAGACACTTTCCTATCCACATTAACCCCAACTCATCTTTACCTTTCCCATCCTGCTTGGTTTTTCTTTATAACAAATACATTGCAATGGTCCATAACCCTTACTTGCATCAGACTCCAATGAGCTGCACATTCAAATGACAGAATTATCCAGGGTCAATGCAGGCATGCCATATTAATTGATATAGGAAGCTGATTGAATAGATTTTTTTTTTAAAAAGTCACCAGTGACTCCAATGCACAGCCAGGAATGTACCTTAGGTTTGTTGTATATCACATAACATTGCATATTTATTGTGCAAATAGTCTATCTCCTCAACTAGTATATAAATTTTAGGTATACAAGATCATTGTTTTCTTCAGAGTTTGTTTCATTATTTTATTCTTGATGAACATTTAAGTGTACCTTTATGTGTTTTTCTTATGATAGTTTTTTGTAAGTTGATTTTTTCTGCAAGTGTCTGAGCATATTTAATTGTGTATGTATGTGTATCTGTCACCTATTCTCTCCCAAGAACAATGGTTTCTATTTTCATTCCTTGGGATTTGTTCAGCTATCCATACACTCATTGTTATCATCCATCAAACCCCTGTGATTTCACTTATTCATGGATAATTTTAACATGTGACACACTCCTTTCATTTTCACCATTTTTTTCAATCCTTGACTTTTTTGGGCTTCGATATTCCTTAGATGTTAGATCTATCAATTGATCTTAACAATTCAAGTAGTATTTATTCTTATGCTATCTACTCAGTCATATAAAATGCCCTTTAACTCTCAGGTCTATACTTATTGAAATTCACCTTTTTTTGGGACCTTGAAATAATCTATCCAATTATATTTTACCCTCAATAATCCACATCATACCCTCACCTCTCTCCTTACTTAAGATTTTCACCTATAATTAAAACATCTGACCATTTTCACAGTCATTTTCCGACAACATACATCTGGAAAAATTCCTTACCTAGTTAATTAAACCCAAATATCTATGTGTTGTACCTGAGCACATGTCCAGGGATTGAGTTAAAAAAAGAAAAAAGAAAAAGAGAGAAAAACAAACAAACAAACAAAAAAACTCATGGGCAGGAATGACTCATGGACAGGAACAGTGTGTTGACTCCCCAGGGGTGGGGAGTTGGGTTGAGGTGGAGGAGTAGATAAATGGTGATGGGGGAAAAATAGAAAGAAAAAAAATATATATATATATATATATATATATATATTTTCCCATTTAACCTTTTTCTGTGTGGAATTTCATCCTAGAATCAGCCCTGTCACTAATCCTGCTCTAGTTTCTCTGTGCTCTGGTCTTGGTTAAGACAATGCATGCCTATCTCACAGTGTTCACCAACTTCTAATCTCAGAGAATGGGAGCCAGGGTATTATAGTCTTTTCCTTTCCAGAAGGTTATAATTTTAATTAATGTTCTCTTATTAACCATCTTCACTTGGTAAACGCCTTTTGAACATCAGGATTTGTTACAGCCTTCTTTCAGATAGACTTCCCAAGGCCTACATTTGCATAACTGAAGGAAACTGCTCAAGAATTTTTTTCTTCCCTGCTTGCCCTTTTCCTCCCCTCCCCCAGCTTGAGGAAACACTGGGGAAATCTACTATAAAGTGATTTTGTTCCTTCTGAGAGCTCAATTCAGCTAAACACTCATCTACCACATGAGACAAAAAAGTGAAAATTGACCTCTGCACAGCAGTCCCTGTATGGCACCCTGCTATGGTGTTTTATGACTTCATCTGCTGATGCCCTGTTTTCGTTTGTTTCCCCCTATTTGTCAGGTTCTGTTGCCTTACAGAGCCTCCTCAAATTAGCTCCTTTATCTCCCTTGAAACCCTTTCTAGTGTCAGGGACTGATGTCAGTTTCAGATGGATTCCTGAATCTAAATAGTAGGAATGGCTCTTTTGTTTCCCTGGGGACATTCAAGGTTCAAATGAGGACACTGCCAGAATGCAGTTGGACAAACTGTTCACACCACCTGGGAGTGATAGGACTCTGCTTTTTTCCAGCTGAGAATTGTGCCTCTAAGCCTCAGTAATTGGTCTATGATGGCAAGGACCTTGTTTTTCTTTGGCCTGTGGAGCGTGACATTGGGTATTTCCGTTGAAAGATAGTGCTTTGCCTGTTGAAAGAAGACTCCAGATACTGATAAAGTTTGTAGGACTTATTGCAGGCTTGTGGGTTTTATTATATAGAGTAAAAGACGGGGTGCTCTGCAGATCCGTCACAATAACAATAATGGATTTATATTAGATAAAGGAGACCCTGCATTTCCATTTTCCATGGGTCCATTGTGACAGGTAGACAGAGCATTTACTCTGTCTGACATTCAGCATTGTTACTACAGCATGTATTTGGCTTGTAATGTCTTTCTTTGTCCAACATCTAGTTCTTTTTTTTTTTTTTTTTTTGTAATAATCACCCTGACTGTTACTTCTCTTGATACATTCATCTCCATCTTTTCCCTGAACTGTGGGCACTGAGTCTTTGCAGCATACACATAGATTTATACAAGCGTAAGAAAAAAAGTCAGGGAAGAGAAAGTAAATTTTGGAATCAAAAATTATATTGAGCCTTAGTTGGTTTGGCTCAGTGGATAGAGTGTTGGCCTATGGACTGAAGGGTACAGTGTTTGATTCTGGTCAGGGGCACATGACAGGGTTGCAGACTTGATCCCTAGTAGGGGGCATGTAGAAAGCAGCCAATCAATGATTCTTTTTCATCATTCATGTTTCTCTCCCTCTCCCTTCCTTTCTGAAATTAATAAAAGCATATTAAAAATGATATTAAAATATATTAAAATGAGCAAACAAAAATTCAAATAAGTAAATATCATACTGTACTTGTAAAAAAATTATATATATATATATATATATATATATATATATATATATGCAATAGAAAGATCAGTTCTACCAGTTGCTATGACGTGCACTGACCACCAGGGTGCAGACACTCAATGCACAGGATTGGGCTCCCTCCTGCCTGGATCAGGCCTGCAGGGATCTGGCTGATACTGGCTATCCAACATCTCCCAAGGGGTCCCAGATTGTGAGAGGGTGCAGGACAGGTTGAGGGACCTCACTGGTGCATGAATCCATTCAACTGGCCTCTGGTACTAATATATTTTACTGAATATCCTACTGAATCTAGGATAGCTAAGGATTGATTTTTATTAAGTAAAGTATTAATATGTAAGTCATTATTTTTTATCCATATATCAAGGTCACCTGGTATATTTTGGCTTACCGTTATTTCTTTAATTTACTTTGGCTTGCCGTTATTTCTTTAATTTATTCACCTAGTTTATGAGTTTTGCTTATCCTCTGATTAAAATCACTGGTCCTGACCAATAAAACCTTTAAGCTTGCAGCTTACCTTACTTATATTTAAGCAGGGAAAAGGTTAAGGCATTGTATCTGAGAGCTAGTAAAAGTTACACTGCCATCCATATACTTGAAGGTAAAGGGATAATGCAGTTGCGGTGTTAAGCCATTTAGTCTGCTATGCGATCTATTTTATTTATGTTCCCCTAACTCTTAAAAAATGTGATAAAACTAAAAATAACATATAATTGGATTTCTTTTGAAAATGGGAAAGAAGGGCTGAGATTCCTGTTGTGGGGACATGGCAGGTGGAAGATTAAGTCTTAGAAGCAGGTGAAGCTCAGTATTATATGCCCCGAGAAACAAATACATTGTGGGGAGGCTTTGCACAAGACCATCAGGTTGGTCTTTCAAACTCACTGTAACTAGCTCTTCCAGGAGCACGCCCCACCTTGCTGATACCTGGCTTGTGCAACCCATTTAGTAGCTTCAGGCATAGCACCAATATCAGGTCAAGGAAGAATTTCACATGATTCCCTTGCAATGTACAGGGAAAAACACAGAGTCTAATCCACCCTCTGTTTTTATGCACATTGTTCCAAGGCTGAATGCTTCCAACTACTGCTGTATCTGTGAAAAGTAAATATTTAATGAAGGAGCAGGGAGCTCTTACCCTAGAAAGCTGCATAGATTTCTTTCCATTTTTGAAGATCTTTTCTTTTATGAGTATTTCTTGCTTTAAGATCCTTGTTTTCTAAGAGGACCTTTTATTTTAGGGCAAATAATGATTTAGATGCAGGCACTTTTTCAAATTAATTTTCAAAAAGCAAGGCAGTTTTGGAATTAATTTGAAAATAAATCTGTTTTACACATTTATAATAATAAAAGGAAAACAACAAATAGTTCAAGTACAGCATTTCTCACTTGCATAAATTTAGGTGAGGTGTTCTACATAAAATTAAATTTGTTTTTCCACATTTTTCGATTGAACACTAAAAAATGCATATTATTGATACAACAACATCAA
Source organism: Vespertilio murinus (assembly GCA_963924515.1). Classification (NCBI taxonomy): domain Eukaryota; kingdom Metazoa; phylum Chordata; class Mammalia; order Chiroptera; family Vespertilionidae; genus Vespertilio; species Vespertilio murinus. Next base: position 28,322,678 of record OZ004714.1, on the reverse strand, counting down.
TATGATAGTTTGTGACTAAGTCTTTAATTATGATAGTTTGTGACTAAGTCTTCTAAATTTAATATTTATTTTGTGCATCAGAATTTGAATATCTAATCATATTTTTTATTGTTTATCAGTTATGGTACACGATAAATTGTTTAACAGAGAGATTCATGATTTTAAGGGCATAAATAATATGCATGTTTATTTTTTCTAAAATGGCTCAGAGGTCAGTAGTCTAAGGCAGTGTTTCCCAAAGTGTGGTACTTGTACCCCCAGGGGTACGGGAAGAGTTTGGTGGGGGTACGCGTTGCACCGGAGTTTGGTGGGGATATGCACTGCACTGTGCTTAGCTGCACCTAATTCTATGTTCTCATGAGTCAAGTCAAGACAGTCTTGTGAGGCGTGAGATGGTCCGGTGTGCAAATAAATGCTATTTATAATATAACTTTTATTTATATTTTATTAAGTATAATTTTTTGTTTATTATTATCTTGTGTATGTACCAAAAAATAAAAAAATAAATATATTTTGATTGTTATTAAAATGCATCCATTTTTTTTTTTGACAAGTGGTACTCAGCGTTACAAAAATTATAGAAGGGGTACACATATGTCAAAAGTTTGGGAAACACTGGTCTAAGGCAAGGTGGGATAAGCTTTGTTTCCTGAGGACATTGAAAGATCCAGATTCCTTCACTCCCATAGCTCCTCCATATCCTAGATTTGTGTCATCCATAGTGAGAACAGTGAGCTCATTAGCTCACAGAAAGGAGAAAGAAGACACCCAAGCATGGATTTGAAGGACTTGACCTAGACACTGTTTCACCATTGTTTTCTTTCATGCCATTTAGGCCTGACTCAGTCTTACTGCCTTTCCTATTATAAAGGGGCTAGAATACACACCCTCCCTGGGTAGCTCTGTGCTCAGCTAAAACTCAAGGTCTTCTCTTTCTATAAAGAAGGAGAGAATGCGAATGAGGGACCATTAAAGGCCTTTGCCATGCTAATAATTCTCCCTTGCTTTTTAAAAGTATTAATATATTAGCTTGGGGATTTGGAGACTGTTCTTTCCCTTTTTCCCATGTCTTTTATTTATTTATTTATTTATTAAAATATATTTTATTGATATTTTACAGAGAGGAAGGGAGACAGAGAGAAACATCGACCAGCTGCCTCTTGCACACCCCCTACCGGGGATGTGCCTGCAACCAATGTACATGCCCTTGACCGGAATGGAACCCCGGACCTTTCAGTCTGCAGACAGACTCTCTACCACTGAACCAAACCGGTTTTGGCTTTATTTATTTATTGTTCCCCTCACCCAAGGGCATGCTTCCAGGGAGAAAAGGGGAGGGGGGGAGGAGAGAAGGAGGGAGGGAGGGAAGGAGGGAGGGGGGAGGGAGAGAGAGAGAGAGAGAGAGAGAGAAAGAGAGAGAGAGAGAGAACATTTATTTTTTAGGAAGTTGTATTGAACCTGAGCTCCTTGCCTGTTGTAAGTCATTAAGGACAGCAGATATTTCTCTAAGCCTTAGAGTCTAAGGCAGCCCTGGGCAAACTAAGGCCCTCAGGCCCAATCCGACCCATTTGGCTGTTCTATCCAGCCCACGGTGCCCAAAGAGCGATTTGTTTCTGAAGGGAACTGTATACACTCACTGCTTTGAGTAACTGAAGAAAGTTGATAATGAGAAAGACAATAATCATCTGAGGTAGGGTGTTTTTGTTTTTGTTTTTTTGGTGTGTGCATGTTTGCGCGTTTGTATTTGGCAATCTAGTTTATTAATTTTGTTTTTCTTTTGCTCCCCACTTTATTTTATTGGTTGAAAAGCAACTTTTCTCATGGACTAAATTTTTCAGTATAAGCAAACTAATTTTTATATATTGTGGACATGGTTCTGTTATACAAAATTAATGTCACCTGGGCATACAAATAGAAAGTATTCTGAGCTTTACTTATTGTAATGAAGTGAAGAGAAAACCTCAATATAAGGCCATACTGCCCAAATATGCCTGATCTCGGCAGCTAATCAGGATCCAGCCTGGTTAGTACTTAGATGGGAGAGGACCACAATATATCCTTCAAAGTTGATGCATATTGTGATTGAAACACTTTGTTTTAGATGATTAATACATTGTAGTAATAATTCACCCAGGGATGACAGATATTGTACAATTAAAATGCATCAATTCATTATTTTCCTATGACACTACCTGAATAGTTCATTTTTTAAAGTAATTGTATTGTCGTAGCAGCTGCTGTTGAAAAACAAGCCCAATTTCTTCAATCTATACCATGTTTCCCCCAAATTCCTGCAATTGTAGGAATGATTAACATAATAACCATTTCCACTTGTATGTTTTTTTGAAAATCATGTATCTGGAATATGAGGAAGCCATAAAATTAATAAATGACAATTTATGGCACGTCTTTGCATAGGAGAAGACAATAAAAAAGCTGTTAAGAATTTTGAGGCTGAATCTGGTTCTGCCACTTAACAGAGTAAATTCTAATTGTTCAAACTTCTTCATCTGAAGATGAAGTGTCTAATACTATATTCTTCAGGTTATTATGAGGTTTAAATTAGTTATTTAAGCCATTCTTAGTATACAACATATCCTATATGCATAATATATAATAAAACCCTGATATGCAAATGAACTGAACAGAACAACAACTGGTAGCTATGATGCACACTGACCACCAGGGGGCACACACTCAACTCAGGAATTGCCCTCTGGTGGTCATTGCGCTCCCATAGGGGAGCACTACTCAGCCAGGAGCTGGGCTCATGGCTGGCGAGTGCAGCAGAGGTGACGGGAGCACTAAGGAAGCAGCCCTAAGCCAATAGTCAGACATCCTCCGAGGGGACCTGTACTGTGAGAACTCCCCCTCCCAGCCAACCCCAGGGCACAGATGTCATGAACCAGGCCTCTAGTATTAAATAATTATGCAGAGATAGTATCAGTATAACCTATGTATAAAAAATATTTTCCCCCCTCACAATTCTGTGTAAAATCCTCTATCATGAGTGACCTCTATACTTTTCTTGGCACTTCATTCTCTTCTTCCATTCTCTTGTTCCCCTTCTGAGAGTGATGTTGAACACGCATATCATATCTAGGATGTTGCTAGTATATATATTACCAAGAATTCCATTGCTCTATAAATAATGGAGGTTATTTTTTTTTTAAATAGAGACCATCCCTATCTCAACCACAAAGTGTTCAAAAACATCTATTTTCCATTCAGGATAAAGTTCATTGGAAAATTTTCAGATGTAGCTAGCTCTTCAGCATCCTGCTGTATCTCATTTTTGTTTTTCTGACTTTCCATTTCTTCTGAAAAGTGGCCTCTTAGATGGTCTTTGGCTGGTAAGTTACAGAAAAGTGACTCTGTGGCAGTGTACTCTAAAAAAATATGTCCTTTGTTATTTATCATTTAATTTGTGGAACATTATTTTTTCTCACTAAAAAATTCACACTGGAGAGGATGAGCCACTCAGAGGTGGCCACAGCACTTGATCTCAGCCTGAGCTTTGCTTTCCATGTTGGGTTGCACCTCGAGGTTTAGGACCCAATTTTATATCCCAGCTCCCCTTAAACCCAGTTATGTTACTCACTGGAATTCAGGTTACCCACCTGTTAGGCTTTAGTTTTTTTGTTTTTGTTTTGTTTTTTATAAAATATATTTTATTGATATTTTACAGAGAGGAAGGGAGAGAGATAGAGAGCTAGAAATGTCAATGAGAGAGAAACATTGAACAGCTGCCTCTTGCACCCCCCCCCCACCGGGGATGTGCCCGCAACCAATGTATACATGCCCTTGACCAGAATCAAACCCGGGACCCTTCAGTCCGCAGACTGACGCTCTACCACTGAGCCAAACCGGTTTTGGTTAGGCTTTAGTTTTTGATCAAGCATGACGACGTAAGAAAACACCACCTAATAGTGTTGGTATTTGAATTAAACTGCATATACTGTCAATATGCACATCCTATATCTAGACTGTATATAGACTAATATAGTGGTTCATTGTATTATTTACCATAGTATTGGGCACATACTAAGACTTTACATACTAGTTGTTAATTGTTTTTTCCCTAAGAAATATGACAATAAAGAGTTTACTCATCCCTTGTATCAGATCAACTAATTCCTCAATTTTTAGAGTAACAGTAATGAAATATAGATTATTATGTGATAGAATACTAGCGTTTTCACCTTTTCTCTTGGGATAAATGGACTACGAGTTGAAATAGTCATTGTATTTCCAAGTACAGATTAAACAGATACTGAACGTTTGCTAACATTATGGAATTTTTATTTCTTTAAAGTACTAGACTGAAAGGCAAAATATTAAAAACAAGTAAGTTTTAAATTTATACTTGCTGAATGTAATAAGAATACGGTCAAATAGCTAAACTAAAGCCAATGAGTAGAATTCAAAAAAAATTGTTTTAGTTAAGAAGATACACTTAACTCTAAGAGATGTTGGAAGTCAACTTTTTTTTCTTTCTCCATTTGATGGAGTTTTTGTTTGTTTATTTTAGTTGCTTGTTTTTTGTCACTGGCATTCTTTAGATAGGATGGAAAATTTTATCTGGCCATCCAATAGTTGTTTTATAGATGCAATTCCAAATTAAATGATAGTTGAAACCAGTTTGGCTCAGTGGATAGAACATCGGCCTGCAGACTGAAAGGTCCCAGGTTCGATTCCGGTCAAGGGGATGTAATGTGGTTGCAGGCACATCCCTAGTGGGGGCTGTGCAAGAGACAGCTGATCGATGTTTCTCTCTCATCGATGTTTCTAGCTCTCTATCCCTCTCTGTAAAAAATCAATAAAATCTATTAAAAAATTAAATGATAGTTAACAAAGAACATATACACAAATAAAAACACACACAACATTGTTAACTCATAGTTATTTCCTTTTGCAAATACCAATTTTATTTTTTAGTGTTTTGTTCTATCATCACAAAGCCTTCCTATTTGGTTATTTGGTGAAATATAAAACAAACAAAAATGTAATCAACTTATAATTTGCCATGCATTATAGTGTTGCTAGAATCAGATAAAATATAGATACCCAGCTGAATTTAAATTTTAGATAAAAAACAAAGTTTTTCAGTATAAATATGTCTCCAGTATTAACATTTTTATTTGCTAAATCTGGCAGTCTTAACTGTAATGTATACTAAACACTATTTCCACTATTAGTTGAAGACGTTAGAACATTTGGTATTTTATATTTGCATAAGATATAAAATAAATTTTTGTTCAGCAGCATTTTCTTTGGTACCAGTTTCTCCTCATTGTGTTATCTTAGTGCAATATTGCAATTATTAATAGAATCTCATATCTAAAGAATGCTTTGCCATTATTTTAAATTTGTATTAATCTATATTAAGACATATACTATAATATCAGTGAAAAAAATCTGCATTGAAGAAGGGAATGCTTTTTCCAGTACCTAGCTAAGCTTAAATAGACTGCGGTAATGTATAAATTCACAGCCCAATAAACATACTTCCTAAAATAAGTCCTTGGTATAGATTTTTTTTACCGGTGCATTCAAATGTGCATTTTATAATTGGTTTGTTTTCTTCTCAAGACAGTTAAGCCCTTCTTGAACCATTTTCTTCTATGGGGAAACAGGCAGTTACTTCAAAACACTGCTACTAATTTCTTAACATTTATTTTCTTACTACTACTACTATCACTTCTAATAAGCTCGTTTAAATACAATATAGATATTTTTCATTCATTATTGGTTTAGAAATCAGATTTGGAATTTAAGATATCTCTGATAGTAATATACTAAACTTCCTTAAAAATAGGATGTTTTCTTCCAGTTTCTATAAAAACTAAGTGAATCCTCACAACCTTTTCTTGAAAAAAAATATTATGTTATATAGAGACATGAGCAGAGCGAGGACAATGGTCCGGGTACAGAAACTCACCAGAGCAGAAATCCCTGACTGCCTAGCAAGGAGCAACACTGGGACAAGAACGTCCCCTCAGGGTACAGCAGCCTCCCCTAGCACATAACTTTGCACTCCTGAGCTTTCTTGTCATCAGCCAGGCTGTACAGAGCCCCTGAACTTTTATCCTGCTGAAGATCCCATCTGGGCTTCAGTTCTACTTTAACGCCAGGCCCAGAAAAACAGCAAAACCGACCAAGTGATGCTATGGCTGCATCGGGACTCCTACGTGGACTAATGGCCCCCCTGTCTGGGCACCAGCCAACCAGTGGAGATGATAACCCTGAAGGAGCCCCTGTGGAAAGCTGAATCTACTCTGCAAATTAACCCACACATTCAGAATATTATGTTAAGACCCTTCCCTGAGACCTCCCCTAAGATTTCCACCTGCAGAGCGTGCCAGCACCATTTCCTTCCTCCCGCCTTCCCTCCAAGGGATCCCAGGAGACTTGCAATCAGGGGAGCAATGGGCTGCAGCAGCCCCTTTTCTCCAGCTTTCTGGTGCGCCAACTCGGCCCAGCCCGGCCCTCTGTTGTTTCTTCTGTGCCCGTCATTGTTTCTATATGCATATAAATATATATATAAATATATATATATATATATATATATATATATATATATATATATATATATATAATCTCGTGTTTCCCCGAAAAAAAGACATCCTCCGAAAATAAGACCTACTTACAGGTTTCCTTCTGAGTGAAATATAAGGCATCCCCCCTGAAAATAAGTCCCCCAGGCTCTACCTCAGAATGAAAATTAATTTACCTTAAACTGGTCGCTAAGGCCGCCCCAGCTGGCGACTAGCAACCAGTGACCTTACTCGGAGTCCTGACATCACTGCTGTGTGAATGGAGAGAAATCAGCGTGGAAACTTTGTGAAACCTAAACTGCAAGCAGTTGTGACTTGGGTGAAGAATTTGTGGGAGAAAATCACTGACAGTTGCATTGCAAATGCACCGCGAGCAGGCTACCTTGACAAGAAGTACTCATTGAAAGACAGTGCTATTGCTAAACATGAGAGATTTGGTCCAATGATTCTGAAAGAAGTGGAGTCACAAGAAATTCACCAGGGAATTCAGGAATTGGATTGCTATGATGATGTTCCAGAAGATGATGACATGATTGTCATTGAATAACTGAGTAAATTCTTGATACTGTAGGATTCACAGTTTGTCTGGTTTGTGTTGACAACTACCGTACTACCGTACCGTATACAGGTAATAAATTTTCTTTATTTTTATTGAACAATAAATGTGTACCGTATTCTTCTTCATGGAAAAATAAGACATCCCTGAAAATAAGACCTAGCACTTCTTTGGGAGCAAAAATTAATATAAGACGCTGTCTTATTTTGGGGGAAACAGGAAATATATATATGTAATGATTTTCATAGAGAGAAAGGAAGAGGAAGAGAGATAGAGTGTTAGAAACATTGATAAGTGAAATATCGATCAGCTGCCTCCTGCATACTCCCTATTAGGGATGTGCCCACAACCAAGGTACATGTCCTTGACTGGAATCAAACATGGGATCCTTCTATCCCCAGGCTGACACTATCCACTGACCCAAACCATTTAGGGCCTAAGTATAGTTTTGTTGGCATCGTGAATCCAATACCCTTTGGCTCAGTGCTGTGTAGCCCTCCCCTTTGGATATCCCCATCCCCATGGGGGGCATCTAATTTTCTTTATTCACTGTCTAAGAAAGCTATTTAGGCTGCCTGCGAAGCACCGACTTTAACCTTTCAGTTAGTGTATATGGTTCCTCTAGAACCTTGAGGAGATAGGTTTACTGTCTCTGGTTATAAAGGTGATTGACAAAGGCATTGTTATTAAGTGTGAGGAGTGTACTCATATGGAGGGAAGACGAGTTTGATATTTTTGTCTTCATAATTTCTTCTTTTGAGCTAGTAGCAATGCAATAATAATTAAGACAAACTTATTCTGTACTATGATATATGTTGAAATTTTAGTCTTTGTGCTTTTCTAGAGATAATGTATGACAGTATATTATGTATTATATCCTGTTCTATCATATTATATAATATCAGTTATATATTGTATCTCTGATGAGTTATATTAAATATATAATGCCCTGACAGTGGGAAAGGTAGAGTAAAATATTCTTTATTTTTTCATATTTTAGTACAAAATTACAACCTCAAAAACTAAAATCTTGTCAGTGGCTTGCTCTCTCTGGCATGCACTGACACCGACCCCTAGTGGTGACATAGCCTGTCCATTATGCATTTATCTCATTTCCTCCCCAATTTCTTTTCTTTTGGTGGAGGGGGGGGGGGGCAATAAGGACTAAGAACCAAAGTAAGTAATTAAAGGCGAGGATGAAATAAGAATTTTAATGATTAAATTTTGTTGGTGCCACTCACCATTCTCCAAAACGTGTAGTAAAATAAATTGTTAAAAGTTCTGAACAAGTGGATTAATCTGCATAGTAAATTCAACAAATAGCTTAACTACTCCTTATATTTAAATTAGAGTTACCTTTCATAGAAATAGGAAAATAAGAATTTTAGTCCTTTAATCTGCCATTTTAAATGAAGTTATATTTGTTTTAATAATTGCACCCTTTGTATTTTAAGTCTCCAAAGATATACACCACTGAGTACATAATCTACTTAAGGTATTACCCATAAGGATTAACTTACTTTACTTTAGATTTCTATAATAGCATTAGCATTTTTTAAAAGTGCACTGCAACTTTTGGTGTGGGAGAAACAGGATCAAATGTTATTAACAAACTATATAGTCTGAGAAACTAGCCTACACTAGTTTGGCTAGGTGGATAGAGCCTCTTCCTATGGACTGAGGGTCCCAGGTTTGATTCTGCTTAAGGGCATGTACCTTGGTTGTGGGCATATCCCCAGTGGAGGCGTGTGCAGGAGGCAGCTGATCAATGTTTCTAACTCTCCATCCCTCTCCCTTCCTCTGTAAAAAAATCAATAAAATATATATTTTTTAAAAGAATGAGAAAACTAGACATAATTTTTCCCTTTCTGCTTTTCATGTAAAAAAACAAAAAAAACCCATATTGTTTCTTTAGAATTATACATAACAAATGAGGTTTTTCAGTATTTAATGCAATTTACAAATTCTTGCAAATAAAATTTTGGATCAATAGCTGTCATTTATATGTGTGTTTTTCCACCTAAAGTATAGTTGGAGGTTTTAATATTTTGAAAATTTTTATTACATAACCCTGTCCTACCATGACTATTTTAAAGAAATATTACAATACTGTTTTATTTCTTAAAACTATCCATTGCATTTAAAAGATTTGATACCATAGTAGAAATAATTAATATCAAAATATTATATTTCAGAAACAATATATAATCATATCAGAGATTGTTCTATGGAGAGCACCTCAGTGGGATGCTAATATATGTATTTTCACTATCAAAGAATACTGTGCAAGAAAAAAATAAGGGAAATAGATTTGAAATGGTTAAAAAGGCTTTTATACCACAGATACTTTTTAGCACCTTTAACATTTTAATGTCTAGCTCTCAGAAAAAGGGATAGAGAATGCAGTGTTTTCAAAATTAATCTAATGCAGAATTTTTGCAAGCAGTATACAGTTGCAATAATGTGGGAAATGCTGACCTCTGTGTTTCATCACTTTCTTTGAATGTTCTCTTCTCTGTGATTTCCACATTGTGTTTTTGCTGATATACATGCACAGAAGTGTGTCGGGTCAGGTAGCTGACTGATAATGGAATAAGGCAGGCTTTCCCCCTAAGAACATGAAATGGGAGAATCTCTCCCTGAAGGTGAATAGTTCTCACCTCCTGCTGCTTACTGGAAGGACATCTATATCACTTTAATGTACCCCTTAAGCTGCTACCTGCAGCCACAACAATTTCACTCAGGTATTAAATACAGCCTTAGCTCCGGGGCAGGATCTGAAGGAGTCTGTGATGCTAGTCCTCTTCTTGGGGAGGTCAGGAGCATGCTGGAGCATAAGACATCATCCTTTTTCCTAAACGGCAAGCAAAGCATATGACTATGTTGTTGCAGAACTTCTCCCTAAACCGCTATCCTCTGCTGAAATGAATATGGCACTTGATGTTTTTATATATTTTAAAGTTGCATACCCAAATACTCCAGGAACTGGGGAAAAAAAAATTTTAAGCTTAATACTTTCCTATGGCAGCTGTTAAAAGTTTCATTTTCACTGTAACATTTATATTTCATATTGGAAACATCCTTTAAATTAATTCAACCTAAATAAATATTCAGAATATTGAAGACCTCAGCCTTAGAAGTTGCATAATTTTCTGGCAGAAATTATTATTTTTTAAAAATAGTCAATAATGTTTCATGCTTTTAGCAGCAATTAAGTGCATCTTTACGATTCTACCCTCTAGTAAAGTTAAAACCTAAATTATTGAATGTCCCATTGATATGAGTTAGTGGACAGTTTGAACAGTTACTTACAAAGTCATATTGTGAAAAAAGGTTTATTATTCTTAGATATCCGGCAGTAATGAGAACGTTATGTTTTGCATGAATATACTTTCAAGGAACTTATGTCTGTAGAAAGCATGGGGCATTATTTCTTGATAAGCTAAAGGCTTTTCCATGGAAGTATAAATCAGAGCTCTGCTTGTAGTTCTGGTTGCAAAACTCTGAAATAAAATAACTCTGTATTTTCTAATGGTTTTCTCCAAATATTCCCTCATTTTATTTGCACGGAAACCCAGTGAGGAAAGCAGACTGCCAATTGTTTTCAATTTGGAATGATACAAATTTTTAGGATTATATGTAAGGTATAGGATTTGTTTATTTAAATGAAAATCATCAATCCCAAGGATGTACAAAATAAGATTTCAGAGTTAGTGGTTAGTTTCATGTTTCAAATTATAGGTGTGTTTTTTATTTTGTTTTTAATTGGAACTTTTGTTAGATACTTGGAAAAAAAACAATATGGCAACTCTACTTCAGGTAGATATTAAGAAGAAAAAGTAATATTTTTCTCCTTTTGTATTTTACTTGCTAAGATAGTCATTTAATTTAGTGTTAATAATAGAAAGTGACAAAAGAATTGAAATTTAGTCATTAATATGTCCTTTCAGAAATTATTTTTCAACTAGATTCAAGTGGGTATGTTCTCCCCCACCCCAAATTTATACTTAGAGAAAGGATGAGAGAGATTGTTTGTCTCTTGCACACAGTCTTGACCAGTGATCAAATACACAATCTGGGTATGTGCCCTGACCAGGGATCCAGCTCACTAACTTTGGTTCATGAGGCTGTGCTCCTACCAACTGAGTCACACCAGCATGGACAAGGGTCAAGTTTTTACTCAATTGATTCTAGTTGAAAATAATATATTTTAATATTTCAACATTAAAATCTTATGAAATAGATTATTTGGCTTTGTAAATAAATACATTAGCGGACAGCATAGAGACTTGAGGAAAATTGAAATTTTAGTCATGTAGCTTTATTTAAGATTTTCAATCTCTTCGATCATATTCTGAAGATAGTCAACATAAAATGTTTTTGTTTTTTTATTAATTGAAGACTTTTTAAATTCTGATCTATATATCTATTTCTCTAAAGTACAAACTAAACAAATGTTTTAAGGCTTGCATACAAATTTTAAAATACTCATTTTTGGATTATAGTTATTTAAAATTCAAACTATTATGAATATTAATGAATTGATTTTTACATGGAAAGTGCCCACTTTAGCCGAGGTCGGTTTGGCTCAGTGGTAGAGCGTCGGTCTGTGGACTGAAAGGTCCCGGGTTCGATTCCGGCCAAGGGCATGTGCCTTGGTTGCGGGCACATCCCCGGTGGGGGGTGTGCAAGAGGCAGCTGGTCGATGTTTCTCTCTCATCGACGTTTCTGGCTCTCTATCTCTCTCCCTTCCTCTCTGTAAAATATCAATAAAATATATATTAAAAAAAAAAAAGAAAGTGCTCACTTTGGGAAATTGGACATGAAAAACCATTAGAGTTCTTTTGTTCAATACATTACCCATCTATAGATATATTATTTAAGTTGTGTGTGTTATCATTATATTTTAACACTCTAAATAGACTCATGTAACCTTGAAACATATAATTGATATTTAAGTATACAGTCACACATACATCTATATATATTTATACATATATTCCAATATATTCCAATTTTATATTACATTTGTTTTGTGGTAGTCCTCAAACTACACTTAAGGGGAAACCCCTAGTAATATGTTTAATATCTGACAACAGTTTGTATGTCACCATCTCTACAAAATTATTTTTAAATGTTTCTATAGCAATTTTGTCAATCACTGTCAAATCACTTAATAAATTTGTGCATTAATTATGAAATGTGTCATTGCAATGAGCTAAAATAGCTCATTTACATATATATTATATATTTATAGATAGATAAAAACCAATATTTTATCTCCCAAATTTATTCTAATTAACTCCTGTGCTTTATTATGTCTTTAAAATTAGACATGGAAAGCAAAATTGCTCCTTGAGTTTATTCATTTTTCTCTGCAACTCCAAAATATTTCTGGACTGCTAGACTCTGTTGATTTCCAACACTTCACATACCCTGTTGTGATCTACTGACAATTCTCGCTCAATCATCAATATTTTCTAGTTTTGCCACTGCAGCGTTAAACATTTATTATGTCTTTTTTCCTTTGAGAGTCATCAACACCTGCTTTCATCTCCACAGTACCTGCTTACCATAGCAGACTGTAGCTGCTCTGTACCATTGCCATATCAACAGTAATCCAAAGCAAGCCCATACCTTGCAGGATGCATTCTGAGCTTTCAGTCCAGCAGAATACCTAATGCTCTATGGATCATGCCTCACCTTAGGATGTGCAGACCCTTTGCTTCCTTTATGGACACACCCCTTATGGACTCCCAAAGATATCTATGACCGAATCCTTGGGAGTGTTGGATATATTACATGTTATGGTCAAAGGGACTATACAGATATAACAAATGATAGAGGTAATGAGATGAATTTATCCTGGATATCTGGGAGGCTCACATGAGTCCTTAAAAATAGAGAACCTTTCCTGGCCACCATCAGAGAGAGATACAATGATAGGAGAAGAGGGAGGATAAATGTGAAGTGTAGAATGGGTTTGACTTGCCCTTGCTGACTGTTTGTTTGTTTGTTTAATGACCTTACTGTGGGACACTTGTTTAAAAGTATATATTTTATTGATTTCATATAGGAAGAGAGAGGGAGAGAGAATTAGAAACATCAGTGATGAGAGATAATCATTGATTGGCTGTCTCCTGAAATCCCACTACTGGGGATCGAGCCCATAACCTGAGCATTCGCCCTTGACCTGAGCATGTGCCCTTGACCTGATTTGAACCTGGGATCCTTTAGTCTGCAGGATAATGCTCTATCTTATCTGCTGAGCTGAACCAGCTAGGATAACCCTTGCTGACTTTATACATAGAGGAAGGGGGCACTGAACTAAGGAATGGGGGTGGCCTGTTCAACAGCAAATACATGTTTCTTCCCTAGAGCCTCCAGAAAGAAGCACAGACTTTTCAACACCTTGATTATAGCCCAGTGAAATGGCACCAGGCTTCTACAAAACTAATAGAATCAGTTTTATTGTTTTAAGCTTACACGATAATGGTTACTTATTATGGCAACAATAGAAAACTAATAGACAAGTCTTTGTGAGGGCTTTTGTTAGATGGAAACATCTTTTTACTTGATCAGAATGGCATGGATGTTGCTGGACTGGTTTCTTACCTTTTAATATGTCCTCCATATATTTGTTAGTACTTCTCTGGGTGCTAGTAGATTAGACACTTGAACAGCATGGGTTTGAACTGGATAGGTCCACTTATACAATTGTATTTTTGTTCTGTGGTTGGGGAACTGTGGAGGGCCAACCTAAGTTATACAGGAAGCCCAGTGTGCTCAATCATGCGACTCCGCCCACTCACGCAAGAACTGCCCACCCTCCCACCTGCCCAAGAATTGGTGCTTTGATTAAAAAGTTAAAATCAAAGGGCATACCTCTAGTCTGATAAAAGAAAGGGATATTCAAAGACAGATAAGAAAGAGCCACTCTTAAGAAGAAAACATCTAAAGAAAAAAAATAATATGATTTACATGTACCGTATTTGCTGGTGTATAAGACGATTTTTTGGCCCTGAAAAATATGCCTCCAAGTGGGGGGTAGTCTTATACGGTGAGTATATAACAAACTCTGTATTTTGAGTGGAAATGTTAGGGGGTCGTCTTATACGCCCAGTCTCTTATACGCTGGCAAATACGGTATTTTTCAGGGCCAAAAAATCGTCTTATACGCCGGCAAATACGGTATTTAAAATACAATAAAATGATGGTTTTGTGATAGTTTGCCTATAAATAAAACTAAAAACTTTTCTGTCAAATGTAAATAAAAGCTGATAAATCATAAAAATACCTTTTTAATTATAAGATTCATATGTATAAAGTGACCTTTCCCCACAAAAATATGTCAATAATAGTAACAAAAATTTAATAACAATCACAATAGTATTGTTTTTTTACCTTGATTTGATCAAATTATTCTTAGTCTGAAACAATATATGTTTGATAGTAGTCTAGAGAATTTTAAAGAGTAAGAATGGGAGGAAAGAGCTGAATAGTTAAAAGTAAATGGTATAGACTGTACAGAAACTGACCACCATGTGTTGAGTTTAATTTTTATGAGTCTAAAATTTATATTTAAAAAATTTCACTTATTTAACAGATACTTTTGAGTTCTTATAAATACTAGAATCTCTTCTATGTGCTGGGCAGAGAGGCATTGGTAAGAAAATATGGCCCCTGCTCTTTTGGGTTCTAAAATACAGTGGTGAAATAGTTAATAAATAAATGAACAGATACATCAACAAGACTTTTAAAGACTTTTAGAACCATCCTGTGTTTCTCAGTGGTTGAGTATCGACCTATGAACGAGGAGGTCATGGTTCCATTTCCGGCAAGGGCACATGCCAGGGTGGCAGGCTTGATCCCCAATAGGAAGGGTGAACGAGGCAGCTGATCAATGATTCTCTCTCATCATTGGGGTTTCTATATCTCTCTCCCTCACTCTTCCTCTCTGTAATCAATCAAAATATAAAGTGTTTTTTTGGGGGGGTGGAAAAAGCAAAATTACAGAGGGAGAAATGATAGCTAGATATTGGAGTGAAGGGAAGGTGTCCGGCTTCTAGTCAGGAAAAGGTGAAGGAAGCTTGACACTTCGAGGGACAGTTCAGGCCCCTGTGGCAAAAGGTAGTGAAGAGGAGGATGGTACGAGATAAGGTTGGAGTGAGTCAGGCAGGACATTTTAGGTTTAGGTAAGGAATTTCTATTTGTTTAAATGCAGCAAGAAAATGGGAGTGTGATATAGTCTCATTTATATTTAAAAATTATGATTCTTGTGTAATTTCTTGCATTTGTACCTATAGACCTATCCAGTTGCTAAGCTTCCTGTGGATATCCCTTCCCATTAGCTTGTTGACTATTTTCACTTTTCATCCAGATGTTTTGCTGTTGGCATGAAGGAAGATGAGTGATGATAAAGGAAAATGCACCTCCTTGAAATATGTCTTAAAATGTCTGTCTGTTGCAAGAGTGATTTGGGAGTCTATTAAAAATTCATCCAAAAATAAGCACTGTGCTTGTGATGTCTCAAGTGAGGATTATTTAGCACCTTTGTTATTTTCATTCACAGTTAAAATGCCTTTGTATTTACATCTGCTTCACAGATATAAACTGATAGTGTGAAAATTATCATAATCCTTTCTTGATGAAGCAAATCAAAAGTAAGGGAAAACTTATTACTGTATTATGCTTGATTTGCTTTTGGTATCCTGCTTCTTTTGGGTCATAATACCGTTGGAGAAAAACATGCTCCTGACAGCTGCAGGCTTTATTTTCATAGTATTAGGTATCCACTCAGTGGAAAAGACTCTATTTTAGGAAACAGATTCCAAGAAACTAAGCACCTATTAACGGGTTAACACTGAACTTAATTTTTTCTCAGAGGTATGATAGAGATTGTATGCTTCAGCCATGTGTGTGTTTGTGTGAGCATATGGATGATTATAATTGGGAATGAGTTTGCTTGCAAACAGATTATTTGCATGTCACCATCATGGCTGAAAAGTAGAGACAGACTATGCTTTTGTCTATAGGATGTTAGGTAATCTGTTAACTCTTAACTCTAAAAACAAGATCAGTCCATCAAATTCTGTGAAAGATAAATCCAATCAGCTAAATTTTTCTTTTCTTTTAATGATTGTTGTGTTTGTGTCATGTCAAGAGTCAAGAAGAATCTCTGATGGAGTCCTTTCTTTCAAGAATCTTTCTCTAATAATTGTCCTACTTATATATAGGGTAGGGCAATAGTAGGTTTACAGTTGTGAGTGTGTGAAACACAGAGTTTATTCTTGTTTTATTATGTATTTATTACACCATCTAAAATGCATGAAATGAGAATATTTTAACTTTCTGACAATACCAGCAAAACATGTAATATTCAAGCCAACAGCTTTTCTGTGTGTGAAAATAGTGATATTTTTATCAGCTATTTATCTTCTTATATCGTTGTTAGTCCCAGAAGCATGATTCCTTCTGCTTGAATGTCAGGTTATGAAGTATGTGTGAATGTAGAAATTGGACAGTTTTATAGGGAGTTGAACTTGTAATGCTATAAAATGAAGTAAACAGGTTGATTTGAACACTTTTCATGTAATTTATAATGTTTATACACATATATTGGCTTTGTTTTTCTGCAAATCTGACAATTAAATTTAATAATACTAAAATATGTCCTCTTCAGAAAAAAACACACAGAGAGAAACAAACACATACCTTTTTTTTTTTACAGAAAAAATGATAATTCTCCCCATCTCCAATCTTTCCTGCCTTGTAATTAGGTAAAGAAAGCAATGGCCCAATACAATTCTATTGTATGGAAGTGTTAGTATTGCTATGAAATTATATTCTCACTATTAACATAACAAGTGACAGACATTTTTTTCAGAATTGAAATGTAAGACAAAACGGAAAGAAGAATTAGAGATGCCCAGATCTACTATGGCGTCACTTAAAAGAGTTAACTGAGTAAGGGAAAGAACTGTATTTGTAAACACACAGATTTCCCAAGTTACAGAAAGGATTATTCAGAAAATTGTTAGGATTGCCTAATGATATACGTTTTTACTTACTAAAAATCTATACCTTTATGTTAAATGATAATAATTAAAAGAATGGTCTTAGAGAAAGACAGATACCATATGATTTCACTTATATGTGGAATCTAAAAAACAAAATAAAAAATTGGGTCATATGACTTTGAATATAAACCTGAGCTAATTTTTGTTGTTTTGCATTTCATTTTACAGACATGACAGCTAAGGCATTACCCTAGGTTATGCATATAATAAATGGGCAATAGTAAGGTAGGGCTTCAAAGTCTTCAAATCCCAAATTCACAGTCTTTGTAATATTACAAACCAAGTCAGTATAGGAAAAATGCTATTTGAGTAGTGATGTCAGTAAATATATCCATCACATTGAAGGAAATTTCCCAAAAGCTTGATATCTCAAGTAATCAGATGAGACTATTAGTGCTTCACTTTATGAGAATTCTATTAGTTTTATCATTACATCAATCTCTATGGTGATACAATGTGCAATGGAGCTGAAGACTGGAAATAAGGAAGATAGGAATGCATTGTTGTAATTTTCCCTATTCTTTTTTATTTTAGTATATGCCACTGAATTAAACAATACACACAACATTTACAGAATGAAATTTTTGTGCAAAAGAGCTTTATGATAAATATTATTGTCCCATTTTTCTTTATTATAGAGATAATTTCAAAATAGTTACTTTATATTATATAAAATGTCATTATAATGATATCCAAAAATATTAAATAGCATTCATTAGGTGTCGCTGCATGGCCAGAAACATGTATTAGGTGTTGCCGAAACTAGTTTGGCTCAATGGATAGAGCCTCGGCCAGCGGACGGAAAGGTCCCAGGTTCGATTCCAGTCAAGGGCATGTGCCGTGGTTGTGGGCACATCCCCAGTGGGGGTATGTAAGAGGCAGCTGATCATTGATTCTCTCTTATTAATGTTTCTAACTCTCTATCCCTCTGCCTTCCTCTCTTTAAAAAAATCATTAAAATATATTTTTTAAAAACATGTAGTAGGTGTTAATGTGTGAATAGCTAAGCTTTTTACATTCATTGTCCTCTAAATCATTATAGTCCTCTTAAATATAGATTAGTGTCTTAAACAGATTTTCTAGAATCTTCAAGGCCATCACACAGCTAATTAGAAACATACCCTAGACTAAGACTTCTATATAACTTGGGATATTTAGATTTTAACTGACTCTATCTATTGTACATGTGGCTCCTTCCTTCCTCATGTCATGCACCTAATTTATTACAATTAGTGCTAAGTAGGCAACTATAAAGGATTAAAATTCAAATAATAGTATACTGTGATTCATTTTTGTCACATAATTTGGCACCTGTTATAGTCTATGCCCAGAATTAGTTTAATGGCAGGCACAAAGGTGAAATATGTATAAAGGTCATCTTTGAGAAACTTTTATTATTATAGCAGAAACAATGTGCATTAAAAGTGACAATGGCCCTGGCCCATGTGGCTCTGTAAGTTAGGCATCATCTTGTGAACAGATAGGTTGCCTGTTCAATACTCAGTCAGGGCATAGGCTGGGGCTACAGGCTTGATCCCTGATAGGAGGCTTGCAGGGGGCAGCAATTGAAGTTTCTCTCCCAAATTCCATTTTCTCTCTCTCTCTCCCTCCTCCTTCCCTCCCTCTCTAAAAATAAATAAAAACATAAAAAAAGACAATCCAAAATGTATAGTAGTCTGTTCAATGCTTCTTTGCCTCTGACTATTTTTCTTCAACAGTTTGTAATGTTCTTTATTATCCATAAATGAGTGAGATCATGTGGTATTTATCTTTCACTAGTTGGCTTATTTCACTTAGCATGGAACAGACTGTCAGACTACAGCGGGGAGGTAGGGGAGGGTTTCAGGGGTAAGAGATCAACTGAAGGACTTGTATGCATGCATATGAGCACAACTAGCAGGCTCAAGACACTGGGATTGGGGGGAGGAGATGAGAGCAAGTGCCAGGGGTTAGAGGAGGCTGGAGGGAGATCAATGGAGAGGGAAAAAAGAGACAAATGTACTACTATTTGTAATACCTTAAACAGTAAAATAAAAAAAAGTATAGTAATAAGTTTCTGCACAATTGTATGGGTAGGTGGTTGGTTAGAAAGAGAAAGGGCTTGCCTTCAGGCCTAAGTACATTTGTACTTTCCTCTTCACATTTTAGTCTTCAAATTTCCCACATCTACTTTTAAGATATGATATCAGGAAACTTTTGAAGAACATTAGTGCTTGGATTATTGTGTGGGTAAAAACAAATTTCTGATAATATCTTAAAATGTCCCCAAAACTCATTAGCCTCATAACTTGAAAAATGGTAATAAATAATAAAAATAATGACAACCTTCAGATTCCCAAGTAGTATTATCAAAATAAAAATACCAGGGTCTATGAAATATCAGAATACACAGATAATAAAGGGGAATTTTGATCACTAAAGAAAAGAAACAGCTGAAAAATTAAAGATTAAAATTTTAAAGATTATAGACTAAATGGTAAATTAGAAGAGGAATGGGGAAATAGGATATAGGACCTTGATAACAAACACGATATCTATAATGTAGGTCTTTTTCTGATGAAAACACAGAATATAGAGTCTATTTTTTTTATTTTGCTAATTTCTTTCAGATTATTATTTATTCACTCTTTCTATCATATATTAATTCAGCCTTATTTAACAGCTGTAATCTAGTGCAGATGTATAGTGTCGTGAATAATACAAGGAAACATCATAGACATGTTTTGTATGAATATGATCATTTCACATGTGATAAAAATAATAAAAAATAAACAATCTTGCTGAGTGGACACAGAAGGAAAATTATATTGTGGAATTAGGAAAAGCTTTTTTAAAAATTAAGAATACTTCCTTAAATTACATGGCAATTAATAGTCAATTATGGGAATTTGTGGGGGTGATTTTCACAAGAAGATGATAGAAAAAGTGTGGAGACTTGGAAGCTAGTCTGAGGAATGGAAAGACCTGTTTGTTTAGCTAGATTATATGATTATAATAGATTATAATGAACTCAGAGGAGAGTGGTATGAGTTGAGATCAGCTAAGTGAGAAGGGATTATGATATTGATAGGGTGTTGAAAACCTATGAGTTAAAATGGTTTTCTATACAGGAGAAATATAAAAGCAAAAGATACTTACAAATATATATTTTATTTCTAAGCCACCTTTTTTCATGTAAGAAAAATAATATACAATGTGTTCTATCCATATGTGTACAATCCAATGACTATTTAGAAAATGTAGTGTATTTCTGTTTTCAAACAGCATGGGTCTCTCTTGTGCAAGCCCAATCTATGTCCCAGCAAATATTGTTACCCAGTGACTGGTCCTTCTCCAAGTATACATTAGGTGGTCACCTAGCTTCCTACCTTGTACACATGTCTCCAATGAACTGAACTAGTGCTCATCAACCACTAGAAGCTTTATGTTTTTCTCATTGCATAGTGTTTAATGTTCTCCCCCTTTCTCTAAATACTAGAAAGACATCCTATTTAAATAAAAGGCTAATATGCAAATTGTCCCCTCAACAAGGAGTTCAACTGGGAGTTCAGCCAGGGGGTGGGGTCAGCCAATCAACCACCCATGGCCCCTTCCCAAGGCCAGTGCTGCCCCAATTTGCTCACTCCACACACCGATCGGGGTCAGGGCTGGCCACCCACCCTCCTGCGGCCCCTCTGCCTGGCTGGCCCAACCTGATTGGCTCCAGTCCGGGCAGGTCGGCTAGACCCCACCTGTTCACGAATTTGTGCACTGGGCCTCTAGTAAATAAATAAATTGATGAGTAAATAGATAGTACCCACATAAATTAATCTAGGTAAATTAACAAACAAACAAGTTCTGAATAGAAGCAATGGTTCTTCTTTTACTTGTACTTGTTTAACTCATTTTCATAACAGTTAAGCTGTATTGGGCAACAACTCTGTTTGCTGCGCACTTTGCAGGTGTTTTCTTATTTAAAACTCATCAACTCTGTGAGCTTTTTGTACCATGATCACCTGTTCTTTGCACATCAAAAAACTTAGGTTAAGAATGATTGAAAATATGTCAGTTGATCAAATAGCTTTAAATAAAGTCTGAACCAACACTTAAATTTAAATAACAGAAAGCCAGTGTTATTTAGAGTCTGTTGTCTCACCAAATGATAACCTGGCACTTTCACTATTTATAATGTAGCTTCTGTTAGTGCACAGGCATACGATTGCAGCAGCTTTCTTTCTGAACGAAGACATTTCTGTCCCTTTCCTTCTGTTAATGGTGAAGTCAAATTCTCCCCACAAACACTTTGAACCAGACAGTGATTTAACCTGTCAGAGGGGTTATTTGAATCCGAATCATGTACTGTCTTGATGTAGCTCTCCGACTGCTGGTGCTGGGTTAGCATGTTCTAATACAAGAGGAATTGAAAATGAAGTGCGATGAAATTGAGACTCGTATACCTCCTAGACCTTCACAGCACTGCTTTGAACTAAGATTTCTAACTGATGAACTTCTGTAGTAGTATCTAATTAGCCTGGCACTGAATGCGCTCATGAATAAAAAAGTCATGCTGAAGAGAGTTGTTATTTATTTATTTTTTTGCCTTGTAGATTACATAGCTCAGAAGTTTGAAATTTGTCAGCCATTTATAATAGGATTAAAATGCCCTTTGAATAGTGTTGTTGGAATACTAGGTTCTCGTCATGTACCATTGAGATCATGTTCCTTAAATATAAGGAACCAACTTACCAACTTGGTGGTTTACATTTAAAGAATGTCAGAATTCATATACAGCCCCTTCCTAAAATAATTCAAATTAGCTTTGGGATTGCATATCAAGTCTCATTATCAGTTGAGATGTCTGAGAAAATGATGGTATTTCTATTAAGGTAAATGCTACCATATTCACTTGATTCTTTATCATATTCAGTGTTATGCTATTTTCTGGAACTCTTTAAGTTACTATAAGTAAATAGGCTAAAAT
Source organism: Vespertilio murinus (assembly GCA_963924515.1). Taxonomy (NCBI): domain Eukaryota; kingdom Metazoa; phylum Chordata; class Mammalia; order Chiroptera; family Vespertilionidae; genus Vespertilio; species Vespertilio murinus. Next base: position 28,300,526 of record OZ004714.1, on the reverse strand, counting down.
GTTATATGTGATGAACTACCAATATTGGATACTATGATGTTTTCTCACTAGATTTCTTAAACCCAATTTATCCTATTACAGTGACTTCCTTTAAGTGTTTTCTTTTTTTGTTACACTGCTGGGTACGCTCACATTAAAATTTTCATTTAATCCTTCCTATAGACATAAATCTCTGAAGCAGGCTGGTCGGGGCAGTAGTCTATTTCTCAAGTCCAGAAAGATGATAAGGACCAAGTACGCTGGGTGTCTGTTCATGTGCTTAAATCCCTTTTACTGTTAAAATGTTCCCACCAAAGTGTAAGGAGTAACTGAATAGATTCAGGAAAACCCTGGCTTTGGGCAAATCACTTAACATTTCTATAACACATATGTATTCTCTGACAAAAGGTGGAAGGGTAGTGATTATTACAGTTCCTTTATGGTCTGAAATGCTATGATTTTATTTCTAGTTGAAGTCAGACAATTACCTTAAACCTTTAGAAGTGACAATAGTAATTAGTTAGGTCTGGAGAGAGAAGCTCAGTACCTGGTTTTTGGATAGGAGAGATTGACTTTTAATGCAATATCCTCTGAGTGGTCTATGTGTTTACTTCTTTATCTTTAAGCTCATGGATTTTAGAGGCTCTCTTTTGAAAGAATAATTTATGCCTTTAATTATTCCCACCTTTTGTCTCAAATGTGCGATCAGTCGCAGACCATTGAAAAGGCTAATAATAATCGCCACCTATTGTTTTATGGCACTTTTCTTCATTAAGTGTGTGCAATATCTGTTTTTCTACTATGACCTTGTAACTGATAAATCGTTGCCTGTAAGTAAGGTGAAGATTTAGCCACTGGTTACCACTTTTCAACTGGGAAACACAACGAGTATATTATCAAGTAATTAAAATCTTACCCACACTCTTTATTCTAGTATTAAAAAAATGTTTCATGTTAGATTTTTCTGGTAACTAAAATTATGCTGGACTTTCAGTGTAAAATTGTGAACTCAAAAATAGGAGAAAATGCAGGGTTAGAGTAGATTTCATTAAAAGTGAGAAGGAAGAGACAGAAACATCAATGTGAGAGAGAGAAAAAAAGAAAAAAGTGAGAAGGCATATATTTATGTTTTGAAGGATAGGGGAATTGTATGCAAAAACATGTGACCTACAGTTCATTTTTACATTTAATTTTCTACGAATAATAGTTTATTAGTTGTACATAGCAATGCATATTGCATCTCTCCAAACATTGATGCTAGTCATTTTACCCCTTTTATTCCTAAAGGACAGTGTATATGCAACCAATATTACATTTTCTAACTTTATTTTGATTAATTATTTACTTAGAATTCTTTCCACTTGACTGTGTTTCAAAGTAGAATGATTCTCGTTCACAAAAAATATTTGAAATATAACAAATGATATGTGAATTTAAGATATAATCTGATATAGTTAAGATATACTATGGTAGTTAATTCAAATTGATAAAAGTTTTTACATTTAAACAACAGTTGTAAAATACTTACAAAATGTATTATAAATATCAATGGAATTGGCATGTTTTTCTAGATGTGTGATCCTTCAAACCACAAATAATTTTAATTATGCCAAAAAAATCAAATTACTTAGTTTATCTCCTTTTATTCTATTCGCATTAATCTTTGATATATACTTGTAAGAAAAGTAGCATTTTTTATTACAAATATACCAATAATGGACTAGCTTTACTTATTTTAAAGACAATGGAGCTTGATACTCTTGACGAATATTTGTCATATAACATTTTGTTCCTTCATATAATTTACTAAACCATTTCTAATTAATGATGAATATTCAACTGAAGCACGAGGCTGTCTAGAAGGTAAAGGAGAGAGGAAACAATGGCACAAGCTGTCACGTTTTTACTAACAAGACAGTATTGAATACAAATTTTCGTCTTAATTTTTATGTTTATTGATTAGAGAGAGATAGAGAAAGAAACATGGATTTGTTGTTCCGCTTATTGGTGCATTCATTGATTGCCTCCTACAGGTGCCTTGATGGTACAGCCTGGCACAACCTTGGTGTACCTGGACGGTATCTTAAAAGATCTATTCATCTGTGCTCTCAGCCCCATTACTTTAACTTAGTAATGTATTAAGCAGTACTGTATTTTCCATGTATAAAACACCAAATTAAGAGATCAATATTTTAAACATAAAACAGAACACATTTTTTTAATTTAGTAATTACCACAGGTAATGTTTATACACCAGTGCTGTCATATTATGCAGCATGTCACTTTATTCAGCCTCTGTTGCATCACTGCTCTCTTCTTCATCAGTATTAGTTCCACACATAACAATTTTCTTCAACTTCTTGGTATCGCTGCTGTGTTCTTAGTCAGTGTCTATATGTGTGTGAGATCATCCTCATAAATTGGTGGCATTTTTTTGAGCTAACTTTGTTCATGTTCTCCTGGCCAACCCTTCTCTCCTGAAACTGAAGCACCACTTTGCCTTTCCTGTAAAGTCAACAATGTTCATTTCTCTCACAGACATTCTTGCCTGACATTGAATAAGCTTGGTTGACACACATAAGCCACTCTGGTGCTGCTCCATAATCCATCCAGTCTTAAACCTCTGCTCCAAGTTTGCCCATTTTGCTGGTTTTCCTGTGAAGGCCTTCTCCTTTCTTTGGCATCTTGAGTTTCCTCCACTGTCTGGTCATACACTCATTGGGGGGAGGTCCAAATTGTCCTTCTGCAGCTCTATTTCCATGCTGTTTTGCATAGCTGATTGCATTCAGTTTGAATTCTGCAGAATAAGACAATCGCTTTACAGGTATTTGTCTTTCTATTTTTTGACATCTTTAATAGTTCAGAACTGTCAAGTCCCTGTTGCATCTGCACACTCTCCACCTCCACCTCCAATTACAGCATCAGCTGATGTCAGTAACAGCAAGGCTCATGATTGGAGGAAGCCTGTGGGACAAGGTATGGGCAGTTGCACCAGCATGGCTCCCTCACTGGCTGACTTCCGTGTATAAGACGCTCCTCAGTTTTCAGTCTAACAATTTTAGAAGAAAAAAAAATAGTGTCTTATACATGGAAAAATACGTTAATCTACATTATCCTAGGCAAATATGATATCACGACATCACAATGTGCTTCTGGGAGGTGATGAATAAGGTCATCTGATGCAACAGTAAGAAAAAGATGGTTTTATGTACTGCTTCCTCCCATTATCTTCACTTGCATAACTTTTTCAATTAAATTTCAACAAAAATGCTAAATCCAAAGTGGTTTCAAACTCCTCATCTGCCTTTTGTGAAATGACGCAGTGTGCCTGCTATGGCAGCTACTCATTACAGTGTGTTGCTGAGTGTGCAATTCAGTGAAGTCAGCAGTCTGGAAATTTCCTCAGATCTAGACCATTAATGTAAATTATTTTCTGCCTTTTTATAACCTTGTTTCTTAAGCACTTGACAAAATTAGCATTTACTTCTTTAGATTAGGCCTAATGTGAGTTCTCGCAAAACACGTAATAAGGTTGAAATGTCTATGACCCAGAGTTTCAGAGGCCAGTTAAAGTGGATGTTTCTATTACCTTTGTTCTCTGTTTAAAACACTCAGTTGTCTCTGTGGTTTTCCTTAGAACTTTTCTTTTTTTTTTTCTGTTTCATTATAGGAAGGAAAATGTAAATGTATTATTTACTCCAGTTGACTTTACACTTTCCTCAAATTCTAGACATTGCAAATAGGAATGGATATAGCCACATTTTTATCTTGAGTTTATGTCTAAAGATAAATATCTTTGTAATGTTTGTATATTATGGGTAGTCAATAAGTATTTGCTGAATATGTAGAGTAAATTATGTAGGAAAGAAAAATAGGCCAGATAATATAAGGAGATTGCTGTACCTTTCTCACATTTATAAATCAGCTATAGTATCTACAATTAGTAACTTTAAAACTATCAATTCTAGGTGATGAACAACAGCCTTACTTCATGAAATAGCATTCAGATCTCCCTGTTAGAAATGTTTTCTCATTCAGGAAAACAAATCTATTCTCTCTCTCTCTCACAGGCACATCATAACAAAAACATTATTTTTATTATTTTTTAATGCATTACATTTAATGCATTTCAGTGTTGGGCATTGGGTAATTGGGTAAGTATCTTGCTTCCCAAAATGGTAATTTAAGAAAAAATAGTTTATTTCTTTCTCTGGACCCCACTTGTCCTGAATATGAGCCCAAGTCCTAAGGACCCATTTTAATGCCAGTTTAAGGTTCATACCTAACAAAGTTGAATGACTTTGACTTTAATGAGATCTTTGAAACAACCAATTTTTACCCCCCTGCTTCTAGTTATATGGTATAAGGAATTCTCCATATTTTGCATTAATTTGGTCAGTGAGTCTCATCCCCCCCCCCCCCCCCCCGGAATAGTCTAGCTAGTATAGTGCCTTTTAAATCCAGTTTATTTAGATTTTGAATTTATGCATACCGTGATGAAATGTATACAGTGAATTTTTAGATAAATCTTTAAACAGTTTTTACAATTAGTAAGAGTATGATGCATGCATGTGCCCATTCAGAATTCAGTATTTAAATAAACTACATACTAGGGATGGATGGTTGGGAAGAGAGAGAGAGAGAGAGAGAGAGAGAGAGAGAGAGAGAGAGAGAGAGAGAGACTGACTTTATAAATTGGTCTTTACCGTTAACCTCTAAACTATAAATGGAAAATGGAAATAATTCTTAAAACTTTACCACTTCGTTTAAGGTTAATACTTCCACTTTGCAAGGTTTTATGTGCCTACCCCCCTACTTCAAGTAAGAAATGTCTTTGAAAAAGAATCTGCCTTTCTTTTACAGTGTGAGTTAGTTTCCCCTAATTCTCAGTGGCCTAAACTTTATACAGATAGCACAATTTTGGCATTATTTTGGAGGTTTAAATATATAATTTACTTCTTATTTTAACATTCATTTTTCCATACACATGCACATAATTTTATATTTTTAAATTTATTACCATTTTAATCCATTCATTTGATTTGGTACTGTTTCTTCTTTTAAAAAATATATGTTTTATTATTTTTTTTACAGAGAGGAAGAGAGTGGGATAGAGTAAGAAACATCAATGAGAGAGAATCATCTATCAGCTGCCTCTTGCACACCCCCTACTGGGGATGTGCCTGCAACCAAGGTACATGCCTTTGACTGGAATTAAACCTGGGACCTTTCAGTCTGCAGACCAATGCTCTATCCACTGAGCCAAACCGGTTTAGGCTGGTACTATCACTTCTAATGGAGTTAATCTATCCCTTTGTAAAGTAATGGGGCATTAGTGTGGTCTTTTGGAATTTGGGATTTCTTTCAAACGTGTTATTTAAAAAGCACTAATTTTAATATTATAGTTTATTTTAAAATATACATTTGAGTACTATAATTTATCTATTTCTTAGTTGATTTTTTTCCTTAGGATTTTGTTTTATTCAAATAAACTCTTCCCCATCTTTCCTAGTTTCTTTATGAGCTCAAAGTCCATCTTGCTTCTTTTAAGTTATAACTCAGTTTTGCCATGCCCTATTATTCAAGGGTTCTTTGTATTTAGTTGTAATCTTAGAAAAGTTTAAATTTGAGTTCTTGGATTATACCTTAAGATGCACCTCAACCCTAATATTCATGAAGATTATACCTTAAGATATCTCTCAAAGAAACGGTGAAACAGACAGATGATTCGAAGAACCTGAAAGTGCTGGCCTCTGTATCAGTCTTCAGCCCTCTGGTACCCTTTACGACCCAGCACATGGTGAGAATGGCTGCTCTGTGCTTTCCTGTGCATTGAGTACAGCATCGCACAATACAAAGAGCCACACATTGGCGCTTGCCTGCCAATCCGCTCCAGCTGCCTACAAATTTGGGTTTATGTTTTTGGAAGGAGACTTAATTCCTCTGTGGCCAAAACATTATAAAATCTTAAACAGTGTGGCAGCCTAACTTCTATATGACACATTATTTCAAACTCATATTCCCCCAATTTTCTTAAAAAAATAATTGAACCAAAAATAATAAAATTGTGCATTGGATATGGGCTTCTAATCACTTGTTTGAAATCTTGTGTGTAGCTGGCTCATCATTCTCTTGTTCTAAGATGAAGAAAGATCCATTTTCTTTCATGTTGTTCATTCTTGGCAATCTTCTCTTTCTCAGAGCCAAGCTCTTCTGGATCCTTCTGGGGCATTCGCTGCTTCAGTTGCTATCCTTTGGCTAGTGCTTTGTGTTTTTTCATTCACGTTACCTTAACTACCATTGTCCTCAAAGTGGTGGCAAAAATAAAGGAGAGAAAATCTGGCACAGCTCTTATTGAATTATATCTACACAGAAATAATGGGCCATAGGAATAGGAGTTAAAGACGATTATAATTTATGATTGGATAATACTACATTACGGTGCTTTCTATGTCATTAACTTTTCTTCCCTTAATATTTGCTAGCAAAACTTACCCTATCTCTCTAGTTTTTCCTCTATTGTTTTATCTCTACTCCAGTTCAGCTCAGCACAGAAGTACTGTTTTTTTTTTAATCTAGTATACTAAGGTGCTTATTCATATACGCTTGCCTTCAGAATACTGTGCACTGTTTCTTAAAATCTTGATTCCCCACACCACCCTAGATGTTCAGAGACATTTAACTGTTCTATACATAAACATGGAGACACTATTCAAGTAATTTAAGTACATCCAAGAATAGCCTAGCATCCTTATCCTATAAATCTTTGTTCTAGGGACAGGCACAAGACCACCCCATTTATATATATGGGGTGATCTTTGAGGATGTTACACACTCAATCTTATCACTAGAAAACAATATTAATATCATCTTCATTGATTTTCAAGTTCTATTAACAATTACTTGACTAAAACTTTAAAGCTGGTAAGTGTTGTATTTCACTATGACTACCTTAAAAAACACACACGTGTCAAAGAGAACATGGATTCGTATTTCATAATCTAGTCAAGTGTGACATATGAAAGTTGTGGTGAAAATAGTCAGATATAGCAAGAAGCAGATTAATATGTAAGATATTCTTGAAAAGCTTTACGTATCGTAGGATTCCAGATCAAAAGAAGGTTAAGGATGATATTCTAGAAGAACTTGAACATGAATATAATGGTACTTGCATATATATTCAATTTCTTTTATGTTCAGATGAGCAATACTTGAATATGAATAGCAGGGGGTGATCTATATTGATTAAATTTTTTTTAAAAAAAGGGGGGAGGGGGAATCATGACCTTGGTTAGGTGTCATGTTTAACTAGAGGCCTGGTGTATGGATTCATGCACACTGAAAGGATATTAATAAGAAGAAATATTTTAGAGGCTGGGGAGGGACTATAGGAGATTGGCTAGAGGGCAGGTCCAGCCCATCTCATCCAGTTGTGATCACCTGGACCCCAGCAGCAAGCTAACCTGCCAGTGGAAGCATCTACGCCCTCGTGGTCAGTGTGCATCATAGCAATTGGTTGAACAAAAGGTTGGACACAGCATTTTAGGCTTTTATATACATGGATATTTTTTGCTTTTTAATTTAAAATTGAACATAGCGGTTTTTGTGAAGTCAGAGCAGATGGTTAAACTTCCAAATGCTCAACATTTGTATTTGCTGAAAATATAAGTGCTCTGTTTCTCAGGTATTATCTAAGGGCATTTTGCTTGTTCATTTGTATTTAGTTTCAGAAATGTAGTTGAATTCAGAAATTATCTTTTTTTTGAGGTATTCATTTTTTTCCTCATTAGCTTTTCTTACCTGTTATTTTCTTTAGTATTTATGTAGTGGAATACACCACTACATAAATACTAAATTTATGGAATTTTGGAATCACAAAGACCTTGGTTCAGTCTGGTTCCACCAGCTTTAGCCAAAATATATTGAGCAATTAAATTCTTTAAGTAAATTTCCTCATCTATAAAATGAGGAAAATAAAAGTACTGTGTCATAAATTAGTCTGAGGATTAAATAAGAAAATGAATGGGGATAATTAGCCGAAAATATATCACCAAGTAATCAATAAATGAGTTCAATTACTCTTGTAAATATTGGCCTTTTCTTAGATATTTAAAGTAAAATCTGGCACAGATAGAGTTTTTTAAGTTCAAGCGTGTAGCTGATATTTATAATCATTATGAGATGTCAGACATCTGCTTTTTCATTCTTAATGCTTAAAGTGTGAACACAGATAAATGCATTCAATGATTACATGTTGAAAGAATCAATAAGTTGAAAAACATATGCAAATATTGATAGAATATTATCCTCCCTTAGCTTCTTACATGATGAATATATGGCAAAAGGAAAATTACTTTATGTAAGCAAGGATTATCAACATAACAAGTATACAGCCTATGGAGAGTTTAAAAATACTTTCCTAAAATATAATCCTATTACTTTGTGATAACTATGGTCTATGCATGTTAAATACCAATAAAGACCTGAAGAAAGTTCGTGAGACTCAAGTATGTAGTATATCTTAACTCATCTCTGAAGGTTCTTTTCCACATTTTGCATTATGCAACTTACACATTTTTCCTTAAATAAGCCCTCAATGATTCTCCAACCCCATTTTCTCTTCATATGTCAGGAATTTCTATCTATCTCATTTGATAATGACATGCAATAGGAATGTCTCATTCCTCTTTATCCTGGTATATCTTTACTCATATTCCCCTTTGTCTCAGAAAAATGAATAGATCCTCTGCTTAAATATAAACACAATAACTCTTTTATTAATCTCATTTACTCTCTTGTCTTCTGGGATCCTGCTCTATCAATTGGCTTTTATTTCTGTTTGCATTTTTTAATATTTCCGTTACCAATGTATTCATTAGTTAACCATAAAAACATGTCCATGACCCAGTATTATACTGAAAAAAGGTAACCTTCTTCATACTTTATCTCTAAAGTTTTATATTATCTCTTCCTATTTCTATAGTTTTTAAGCTGTTAAAAGGTTTCTTGCTATGTGTGTTTCCCTAGTAATATTTAGCCATTTAGCCATTAACCCCTTATGCTTCTATTATGACTCACCTTCCTAATTCTTCTCTCTCTCTCTCTCTCTCTCTCTCTCCCTTCCTCTCTCCCTCCCTCTCTCCCTCCCTCCCTCCCTCCTTTCCTCCCTCCGTCCCTCCCTCCCTCCCTTTCGAAATGCAGATGTTCCTTAGTGGCCCACAAATGTATGTTATTCTCTCTCTCTCTCTCTCTCTCTCTCTCTCTCTCTCTCTCTCTCTCATATATATACTAGTACTACATTAGTTTTTATTATGATCCCAGGAACTCTGCATCCTGAATTAAATTGTGTAATAGTAAGCTGTCATTCCTTTCCTTTCAATCCTATCTACTTCTACTTCCATAAGTTCAAGTTATCTGGATGTTCTTTTGGTACCTAAAACTGAAAATTGTCTATGTTTTCTGTCTATTCTCTCTCTCTCTCTCTCTCTCTCTCTCTCTCTCTCTCTCTCTCTCACACACACACACACACACACACACACACAACTTCTTCAGATATTAATTTCTTTTAGCTTCAAACTTTAAGGCATCATATTATTTCCTCATTCTCTCCATATTTTTTTTTACACAGACATTATAGTCAAAGGTAAACTAATTGCCACATATACACTGAGTGGCCAGATTATTATGATCTCTGAACACATAATAATCTGGACACTCAGTGTGTGTATGTCTGGTGCATGAATTTGTGCATGGGTGGGGTCTGACCAGCCTTGCCAGGGGGAGGGTACATGGGTGGTTGGCCAGCCTGGCTGCTGGTCAAAATCCTGGTGGAGGAAACAATTTGCACATTAGCCTTTTATTATATAGGATATACACTGAATGGCCAGATTATTATATGTTCAGAGATCATAATAATCTGGCCACTCAATGTAATACACCCTCACAATTTGGAGTGATCCTGAACATCTCTTGGTTTTGAAAATTCATTCTCTGTAAAGCTACCAACAATGAAGTTTTAGAACTTCTATCATCTATTATTTCTTATCTACCTATGGCTATTTTCCTAGCTCAGGTTTACATTGCTTGGGATATTATTTTCCTCACATTTCACTATATATCTATATTCATATTTAAAAAATATATATTTTATTGATATTTTACAGAGAGGAAGGGAGAGAGATAGAGAGCTAGAAGTATTGATGAGAGAGAAACATCGACCAGCTGCCTCTTGCACACCCCTACCGGGGATGTGCCAGCAACCAATGTACATGCCCTTGAGCGGAATCAAACCCAGGACCTTTCAGTCCGAAGACCAACACTCTACCACTGAGCCAAACCAGTTTCAGCCTATATTCATATTTTTGTTGCTGTGCCTCAAATGAGTTGCAACATTGCTATGTGAACTTGTAATTAACCCAGCTATGTCAGAGTCCCTATCCAAAAATTAGTGAGAAAACAGTAACTAATGGGGAGTTTTAAATAATATATAATGAAGTGATAATATGCAAATTGACCCTCACACCCTCACAAGATGGCTGCATATGACCAGCAGGCAGGTAGGCAGGAGAGCAATTAGGAGCCAGCAGTCCAAGATTGTGAGAGGATTGTCTCACTGCCAGATTAAACCGGCAGTCAGACATCCCTTGAGGGGTCCTGGATTGGGGAGGGTACAGGCTAGGCTGAGGGGACCCACCCCCATGCATGAATTTTGTGTACCAGGCCTCTAGTTCTTCATAAGAAAAAGGGTAATGTGCAAAAAGACTGAATGGCAGAAGGACTGGTTGCTAGGACACGCACTGACCACCAGGGGGCAGACACTTAATGCAGGAGCTGTCCTCTGGTGGTCAGTGCACTCCCACAGGGGGCTGCTGCTTAGCCAGAAGCCAGGTTAATGGCTGGCGAGCACAGCGGTGGTGGTGGGAGAATCTCCTGCCTCCACAGCAGCCCTAAGGATGTCCAACTACCAGCTTATGCCCACTCCCACCATCTATTGGACATTCCCCAAGGACTCCCAGACTGAGAAAGGGTGCAGGCAAGCTGAGGGACCCCTCTCCCCCTGTGCACAAATATCGTGAACCAGCCCTCTAGTTATACAAAAGGCCTGGTGCATGACATTTGTGCAAGGGGATCAGCCCTCACAGCCCAGGTTTTGTCTGGAAGGTCATCTGGAAAGACTTCTGGAAGGTTGCTTATCCAGTCTAATTAGTCTATTATGATTTTATTATTATAGATACTAAATAGGTATATGTGTCTCAGGCAGTGTGTGTGTTTGTATTTGTGGATATAGTTATAAAGATATAGATAGGTACTTATATATGTATCTTTGAGCACACTGCATAACATACATGTAAACATTTAATCAATATTACTACCTCATGTTATTATTATAGAATAATTATTATCAGTCAGCTCCATTATTCTGCAATCTATTTTATGTAGTAGTATGGGCTTTATCTTTATGTAATGTAATGTTAACTTTGCCCTCAACTTACTAAAAATACATTGAAAGGGTGTACAGTGTGCTATAGAATAATGTGAACGCATGTTAGTCTGAAATTACAGCCCTCTATAATTTGATTTTCATCAATTATAAACTTATCTAATGCTGTTCATTTTCCCCTCTCAAATTTAATTCAAATGGAATCTGTGATTATTCTCTACTCTGTGTTATGGGTTGTTACTTCCAAGGGAATTACTGGCCCCTGATATGATTCCAATTTATAAACTGAATCAAAGTCTAAATAAGAAAAGATAAAAATGCTAAATAAATAAATACATAATGACTTGTATAAGTAGCCTAGATGCCATCTTTCCTGACCCTGAATTTTTATTACATTTGATTGGTGCCTTTATTGTGTGAATCTTTATACATTATGTTGCAGAGCACTTATTTAGGATATGTTACACAGCAAAAACATATTGCATGTAATGAAATATCACATTCATGAAACCCTTGAATAAAAGCATAAATAAGTCAAAATAGGCTAGGGTTGAACTTTAATAATATGATAATTGATAAAAACAAATCTTTCATCTCTTGTAAATATGTATAAATAAGTGATACTAAGCTATAATTAATCTATACATTTTATTTCAAAGGCAATGTTTATTCTTTAACTGTAAAATAAGAACCTCAAAATTCTATAAGTAGGTGACAATAATAATTTCCAAAATAATGAAAGTTGATTTTACATATGATTTTAAAGGTAGACTCTAAATATATGCATTGAACTTTACAATGAAAAATATAAGGTAGTTTTAAAATAGTCCTTGAAATTATATATATATATATATATATATATATATATATATATATATTTTCAATTTGTAAAACTAGCATGGTCATTGTAGAAGGGAATGTTAAAGAAAGTCACCAGAAATCTCGTGAGCCAGATAAAACTACAGTAACATTTTGGTATTTTTGTATCTGTGACTGTCCATGTCTCTTCTCTTTATTTCTTCATATTTCCAGCTCTCTGTTGATGCCGCTTTCTTTCAACACACATATCCAAACACACACACACACACACACACACACACACACACACACACACACACACTAAAGTAGTTTTATAAAGTATGACTATAGCATAACATGAAAAGTGGAATGTTAAGAGAATTTGGAGACACAGGCTGCATGCTTCGGACACTGGAAATTTTAAGTAATAGATTATATGTAATTTGATTCTGCTGTCAGTGAGGAGTTTCAAAAATTTCATTTTTATTATTTTTTTTAAAAAAAAGGTTTTGCCACAGCCTGGAGTATGAATTGAAAAGGAACAGCTGTGACTGCTGGCAAGCAGCCAAGTCAAAAGGTTGTCACTGCAATGTCCATTAGAAGTAATGAAAGCCTGGGACACAGCAGAGTCAATAGCAGTGGGGATGGCAGGTGGAAATCATATTTGTAAATTTATAGAGTTAGATCTGATGGGATTAGGTGCCAGTTAGATGTGGATTTTAAGGCAAATAAGGGAACAAGGGTAGTTCCTAGATGTTTGCATCAGATGACCAAATGGATGGTAATGACATTTCTTGAGATCAGGTACATAGAAGAAGAAGAAGAAAAGAGGAAGATGACTTTATTTCTAAACCTATTCAATTTGCCATGCATATGAGATACGTAAGTTCTAATATCTAATACAAATTTGGATATGTGGGTCTGTAGTTTATCTTTGAATCTTAGAAAAAGACTATACACACATAGAGAAATATCCACACAGAGGATATTTGGTGCTGTGTTCAAGAATGCATCTGACTGGAGAATTTTAGTTTTAACAAATAACTCTTCCATCCTATATAGTAAAACCCTAATATGTAAATTGCCCCCTTGACCAGAAGCTCAACCAATGGGTAGTGCTGGCCAACCAACCACCTGTGGCCCCACTCCTGGCCAGCTGCTTCCAGGCATCCAGGAGAAGGGAGGCCCCGGCAGGCAGCCAGCTGCCACTAGGAACCATACCCACGCATGAATTTCATGCACTGAGCCTCTAGTTTCAAATAATAAAATCTTAACATGCATGTTAATCTGCACACGCACCCACACATGCACTCATGCCCGAGTAGGTAATAGTTTACCTAGTTCTGTTTTAATCCTGGATCTTTATATTATAATTAGAGGCCAGGTACACAAATTTGTGCACGGGTGCAGTCCGGCCGGCCCCACCCTTTGGTCAAACTCCCAGTTGAGGGGGCAATTTGCATATTAGCCTTTTATTATATAGGATATTCTTTCAAAAATATCTTTAAATAATATATGTGTATTTCGTTGTGATAATGAAATTTATTGTTTACACGTAAAATTGCAATATTTTATACAAAAGTTATTTTTTTAAATATATATTTTATTGATTTATTTACAGAGAGGAAGGGAGAGGGACAAAGAGTTAAAAACACTGATGAGAGAGAAACATCGATCAGCTGCCTCTTGCACAACCCTTACTGGGGATATGCCCAAAACCAAGGTACATGCCCTTAACCAGAATCGAACCCTGGATCTTTCAGTCTGCAGGCAGATGCTCTATCCACTGAGCCAAACCGGTCTTGGCAGAACAAAAATTATTTTTAAAATAAAATATTAAAATGTATTTAAAATGATATTTTGTAATTGGAATTTTATGCATGCTGCTTTTGTTTTATGTAACTACCTACTTTCCTAATGTTATATACTTAGTTATCCCTTAGAAATTAATATTCTAACCATTATTCCTAATCAATTCTCACAAAGTCTGTGAAAACTGGATAATTTTCTCAAAGTTTATAAAAATATTAAAATTCACAATTTAATAGTTTATCAAATAAAATTAAAAAAAATCTTAAATCCCTTTTGGTGTTATTTTAAAATATGCCCTGACAACTTGATGCTGATTTTTTGTTGTTTGTTTGTTTGTTTTTGTTTTGGGTGAGCGTGGGTGCAAGGGCGTTTTCTTGCCCGGGTTCTTGACCTGACAGATTTGAAAAATGAAGCCGTGGACAAAGGTGGTAGGCTAGAATTACAGAAACTTTATTGCAAGCAGATACTACCTCTAAAACCCTAATCTTGAATTTTTAATTCTAAAACACTGTCTCTCCTAGCAAGGAGAGACAGAGGGGTTGCCTCAAAAGGGTGGCCACTGCTCTCTTTGTCCTGAAGGTTTATATCCTAGAGACCACACTTTCCCTTATTGTGCCTTTGCACCTTGGGACTTCAGCCTTGTGATTGGTTCCCATGGCCCCTAGATCCGCACTTCTCTTTGGTCATCTCATCTCTTCAGGTTGGAGTTGCTTTGTTCTTCCTTATAGCTTTCCCAGCTGCCCAGGTCAGGGCTGCTTTATATCTAACTCTTGGTTGCTTTAATTGCTCAGTCCTGTGTCCTTGGTATGTGGCTGTTTTTATTGCTTTGGCAAGAGATACCTCTGTCCTTCCGGTAAACCCCTCCCCACTTCCTGTCTGCCTAATTAAACTAGCTAGCCTTATCAATGTAAACTAACTTACTGTGGTATAAAAAGATTTAGAAGATCAACACACCTGTTAATTCTTTCTAAAAGTACTTTTTCTCATCAGCTAAGGTAGTTTTTAAAAAGGATTATAGATGTTTCATATACTTGGTTGCTGTTAACCGACATATAGAGAGGTATAAGATAAACAGAACCCTCATATTATTATTTTGGGGGGGAAATGACACTGTAATTTGATGCATACATATTGGATTTTATTGTATTCTGCCAGCATTTTTAAAGGCAAGTGCACTTTAAGTCAAGGAATGTTGTACTGAGAAAAATCTGAAAAAAATGTCAAATTCAGAAGAGCATTAGAGAGAAGTTTACTCCAGCACCCCTGTTTTTCATCAATCTGGCTTTCTTTTTATCTCCACTCCACCTTTCAAACTCATCCATCTTATTCAGTGATGCATGCTGGGAAATCACGGGAAGTAATGTTAGAAAGGTAGGGAGGGCTGCAATTTTGTGGGGTTCTCAATGTCGCTCTAAAAAGTGTATAATGTCTACCATTCACGCAGCACTCTTTTAAGGTCCTGAGGAGAAAAATAAACTATAAAACATATTCAGGAAGATGGAGTAGGTGGATTAGTACAAAACAAGTTAAGAGGTACAAGTAAGATTAGCTACAAAGAACGGTCAATTAAAAAAGCTTTAGAAATGATCTAAAGATAAAATTAAAAAATGTATAAGCAGTGTAGGATCAAATAGCTCCTCCAACCTCAGATCTTGTGCTTTCTCTTTCATGCCTGTTTCTCTCCTACAACACCAATCTCATGTGAAATCTAACCACTGCCTTCAAAGCTCATCTCAAAAATTAGCACTATCTTCCAGTGGAAACCAAATATTTTCTCTGTGGCATTCTAATTACTAAATATTTGTTTCCTTTTAGCACTTATTATACTGAATATTTCAAGCAATCTTTATAACATGCCCAGATTCCCTGATCAGCTGTTTGAAAACAGGATTCGTTTGTTATCTTTGTTTTCATAGGTCATTTGCATGGGGTATTTTGATGGTAAAAGTTCAATTAAAGTCCTTGAATAAAAAATGTTATTCAAATTAGTTAAATGTTACAATATTATGTAGGTTTATAGAAGGAAATGGGTTTATTTAAGGAAGGAAGGAAGGAAGGAAGGAAGGAAGGAAGGAAGGGAGGGAGGGAGGGAGGGAGGGAGGGAGGAAGTTAATGCCTGACTGAATTAAGGTATAAATGAAAGTTGGTTATTGTTGGAGTTGTGGTGTCCTGTGGTTATGTAAGGTAGTATATACTATTGAACAAGACTGGCGACATGTCCAAAAATATAAGGTTTTGTTGGAAATATTTAATTGAAATGTATTCAGTCTGGCTTCAGCTTTTGGAAGGCTCATTTTATGTAGTAGGCAATTGTTTCTGCAACCCCTGCAGTACACTACTCATCTACCGCTGCCAAAAAAGGCAGTTACTAGTTTCTCAGCTGATTTCAGTCTTACACACAGGAACCGAATAGTTTCTGAAAATGTTCTCAAGCAAGTCCAAAAAATATATTTACAGTAGAATGGAATAAGAAGCCTGGAATTCTCCTTGAGTCAAAGCCTGGAATTCTCCAGGGAAATCTTCCACAAACCTTCTGCATTATTTTTTGTGTGACTTCTTTATATAACTTTGATTTGGCTGGTGATGCAAGAATAGTCCAGTTACACATCGATGTTCACATTATAGTTATTTTTTGTTCTTAATATGTGTTTTATTAACATTGCATTGACTACAAGAGCAATAACTATTACTCTTAATATTATAGTTTTTAGTTTAGGGATATAAGACTCGGTTAATTTAGAATTATGCCAGTAATTATGAAGGTCTGTGGGGGTCAACCTACTTTCAAGCTAACGAGTTGGTTACCCAGTTTCATGGTTGCCGGTAACCGACATTAGATTCCTGGGTCAGTGAGTTTCTCACTCACTATAGCATAGTAATAGCATTAGCTTTTTTTTTTTTTTTTTTTTTTTTTTTTTTTTTTTTTTTTTTTTTGCTAATACTCCTATCTCCAATTTTCAAAGGGTGATGTGAAGAGGCCCATCTGACTGTTGCATGGATAGTGAGTTATATTACAGGAGAGGAATACTGAGTTAAGGGAACCCAGATGTTTTATAACCTGTAGGGGGAAAACCCCTCCTTTGCTCCAGAAAGAGATATTGTCATTACTCTACTGGAAAGTATTTCTGCCTATTGTCACAGAGCTATTTGCTATGCAAACCAACTTGACAATGGAGTCCCTCAGTGGTTGAGCATGAACCAGGAGGTCTCTGTTCAATTCCCAGACATGCCAGAGTTGCAGGCTGGATTCTAGTGTGGGGTGTACAGGAAATAGTCAATCAATTATTATCTCTCATCGTTGTTGTTTTGAATTCTAGCATCACGGTCCATAAAATGTCCTGAATGCTCTTGCTGAACAAGTTGTATTTATTATTTTATTCTAATTGCTATTGTTGAAAAAATGTCCAAGTCTAAAGAATTTAGAAATAACAGTTATTACATTAAATCAAAGATTGGCCCTAAATCATGCTATCTTATTTTCCCCTTGTCTCGTTCTCATCCAGGCACATTTATTTTCTTATCTGAGCTACTATAATAGTTTCCTATTATAAGTTCATCACAGATAAGCTTTTGCACATGGATCTTTTCAGTTTACAGATTAATGAAAACCTTTAACTTTTCCATTTTTCTATGAAGTGCTCTATGCTATCAAATGCGTCCCCTAGCTTCTGTGCCCTGGAACATGAACACTTAAGATTTTATCTCTCACTACTCAATTTTTTTTACCTCAGATTTATTTTAAGTTTCCAGTTTCCCAGTTTCTACTCTGTACTGTTGTTGTATGAGTAAAAACAAAAATACTACATTGGTATTTCCTTTGATGTTTATTTATTTTTATTTTTATTTTTATACATTTGTATATTAAAGTTTATATTAGAGATAACAATACATATAAACTAATTCAAAGTGAAAAGTGTGAGTTTGCCACTGATTTATAATTAAAGCTTGATAGTTGCTGTAACATGTTCTTCTTCCTCTATCAAACCTCTGAAATATTGACATGGAATAATGAGTTCTTATTGCCCTCATATAGACCTTGACATACACTATTCTGCTATAACTTTCTGTTAATAATTTCTTCATGTTATATTTTTATACTCTCCCACCTAGTGTCATGCTACATTTTATAGATACAGAATAATTATTTTGTTGATTATTAAATAATCCAGAAGAATATTATTAAAAAAACTTATCTTGGCCCAGCTGGTTTGGCTTTGTGGATATAGTGTAGGCCAGTGGATCTAAGGGTCCCAGGATTTATTCTGGTCAAAGGCACATGCAGGGGTTGCGGGCTCGATCCCCATTGTGGGGCATGCAGGAGGCAGCTGATCAATGATCATTCTCATCATTGATGTTTTCATCTCTCTCTCCCCCTTACCTCTCTGAAACCAATAAAATATTTTTAAAAAAATAACAACAAAACAAAAATATATTATCTTGACCACAAATGAGAATGGTCAGCTGTTTAACATGCTTATTCAGTAATGCATATGATTTCAATACTTGTAAACACGCACATATTATCCTGTCAGGGAAAAATGTGATTTTTATAGAGGAAAAGTTTCCAATTATTATTTTACTCCTCTTTTTCTTCTGTAGTCTCAAGAGAATATTGAATTTTACTCTACCCATAAAACATAGGCAAAATATATTAAATGTAATAGATGCAAATATTCTTATATATTATTTTTCCAAATTGCATTTTTTTGACATATGGTACATTCCCATTAGTGTCATCATCTAAGTTAAACTATGTTAGGAGGGCTAGAGAGAAAAGGGAGCTAGAAGAAGCCCTAGAATGAGGCATAATTGATTTTGGTCTAGAATACAAGTTCCCTTTGTGCTGAAGATGTTGCTTTTACCCCTTGCCTCTGTGGCTGACTTATGGGAACTACTATAAATGAATTCGCTTACCTTTGGGATTCCACTTGACTCAACCAATAGAGAACTTGAGAGAAGAAAAACACTGAAGTTGAGGCTTTTATTTCCCTTTTTCCTTCCAATGGAAGATGCAGGGACATGCCCCCTTTGATTAAATCTCAGAGCTTCTAAATAATAGCTTTCTGCAGAAGCCAGTTTGGCTCAGTGGATAGAGTGTCGGCCTGTGGACTGAAGAGTCCCAGGCTTGATTCCGGTTAAGGGCATGTACCTTGGTTGTGGGCAAATCCCCAGTGGGGGGTGTGCAGGAGGCAGATGGTCAATGTTTCTCTCTCATCAATGTTTCTAGCTCTCTATCCTTCTCCTTTCCTCTCTGTAAAAAAATCAATAAAATATATTAAAAAATAAATAATACCTTTCCACAGCTAATTATCTCTCTGTGAGTTTGTATAGCTGTTCTTTCTTCTTACTCTTTGAAGCTTATGGGTTTACTTTTTTAAAAAAAATATGTTTTCGTTTTAAAAATATTTTAATTTTTAATATACATTTTTAATGATTTCAGAGAAGAAGGGAGAGGGAAAGAGAGAAACATCAGTGATGAGAGAGGATCATCAATCAGCCACCTTCTGTACAACCCCCACTGGGTATCCAGCCAGCCATCTGGGCATGGGCCCTGGCCAAAATAAAACTGTGACCTCCTGGTGCATCGGTAGACACTCCACTACTGAGCCACATCAGCGAGACAGTTTACCTTAATTTGGTTTCTTCTATAAATTAGAACTTAGGTATAAGTAGTTTAATCAGAGTTACCCTCAAATCATCAGGACAAGACAAGAGGAATAATCAGTAAAAAATGTATTATTGAGCTTGTTAGAACTTTGAACAACTGGGGATCCAGCCCTATGGAGACCCCGTAAGCAACCATGTAGAATGTGCCTCAGGATTTTGAAGGGTGTAGAGCTGGCATACTTACCCTAAAACTCCACCCCAAGTGCATTGCTCCTGCAATGGAAAATCCTTCCATGAAGCTCCTATCCACCCAGGTCTCCTTTGGCTTCAGTAGAAAAATATCTCAAAGCCAAATAAGAATGGCGGGCATTGTGCACAATCTGTCCACCATGGTGGGCTGGAATCAAAGGTAGCTAAGGAGATGTAAAACCTGGCACCAGTGCATCTGCTGCCAGGTGATAGAACTGGGTCACCTTTACCAGCTTCAGGGGATAGCAGCTTCCCCTGTGGCTTTCCTATTCTTTGCCCATAGCTTTTAAGTAGTATCCTTATTAAACCTTTCTCAAATTACCCGGTTGGAGTGCACTTTTCTGCCAGAACCCTGACAAATACTTCTTTTGTCAGTGATGTTGGCCACTGCACGTAATGCTGCCAAATATCCAACATCTGGCTCTATCTTTCCTCACCTCTGACCAGACTCCCCGAGTTTATCAAATAGCATCTGGCACTCAAACCCACCTCCTCAATCCTCTACTGAGATAAACAGCTTGATTATATTTCATTAAAGTATGTCTGTGTTTGCCAGGTTTTGTGTCTCTCTAATGAATAAATAATGTCAATACGTATATCTAGAGGAGCACCGGGGTAGAGTAAGCCCTGTGGTAGGAGAAAGACAAAGGAAATGTTCTGCACAGAGGCCACCGGCCAAGTAAGAATAGACAAGACACTTCCAATCTGAGGAAGTGTAGTGCTGACAGTGTACAACCGAGGGCATGGAACCCTAAGAGACTGCAGTGCTCCTTGTAATAGAAACCGTTTATATAGTGTGGTCCTTGGAGGTCCCACATCAATCAAACACATTCTCAAGGTGTATAGTCATTAAGCATAGAAAAGTGCCATATGTCTTTGTTTGGTATTGAATGAGAGTGTTTTCGAAGCAACATTATTATCCATCACATAGGGCATGAGGTTCTCTTTGTTGCTGAAGGAACTACAAAGCGTAGGGCTACAAGTTTTGTACTTTAGCTTGTGGCACATAAAATATATCAAAATGAATTACTTTTCCGACATTCTCATTTTTGTCCCTGCAGAAAAGTGTCACTCACTAATAATTTATTTAAGACCAGATACATGGTTTTGTTTAGAAGCATAATTTCTTTATATATGTTGCAAATAAAAGCAGAATTCATCGTTTGCAATATTTTCCCCAGTAGAGAAGGAGTGAAAGGCCCCTAGACAATAATGATAAACATTGTAAGGATGAGGATACAAAAGCTGAAGTTGAGGAAATAAGTTTTAGTGTTTCACCTTATCTTTTTTATTTTTTTTTGTATTATAGACCAGTGATTGCTAAGGTTAGGTTATGCTTCATAATAGGATGAAATATTGCCTCAGTCTATTTTTCCTCTTTGGGAGCTCTAGTAGTATTTAAATAACTTTTAAAAATGTAGAAATGTTATGATTTTGCAAATTTAAAATGTACGTTGTGTTAATTTTATAGATTTATTATGATTACCATTGATGCAATATTTATTACTTTGCATTGTATAGGACAATATTTTTTTTCTGTATTCATTATAGTAAGCATTTGATCTATATGGCTTATTTAATACTCATTACATGTTTTTCAATCAACTTATAACACACAGACTTGTTTTCTCATTTATGTAAACATGGTAAATATGTTTTAATGGGTGTTATCCAATTCCTTTTTGCTTTTGTATTTTGCTTTAAGCAATATTGCATTATAAAATGTTCAGTTTATGTCCATATCATAATAGCTTAATGAGTCCTAAAATATGAAAGGAAATTAAGTGGTGCAATCAAATTCATAGAGGATAGAAAATTCAATGAGATTGAATAAGCCAAAATTTTAGGAATATAATGAATAGGTCTAACATTGTGCTAGGGTTGAAATTTGGTGTTCCTTCATTTAATCTCTCAATTCTTCACATATTTATTGATTTAAAATATATATGTACCAACTTTGAGCCACTAATGCTGATATTTGTGAATAAAAATTGAACAAACATCATGAACCGCAAAGATGTCAATCAAGTAATCACCAACTATTTAAATATACATTATTAATTTTAAGTGGAAAATATGAGTATATAAGAAAGCATCCTACAAGGAGAGTTGACATTATATAAAGGATCACTGAGCTAAAGTAAAGGGATTCGAGCAAAGCTACCGCCATATACAGAGTTAAGGGAAAGATTTATGCAAATGTCCTGATGTGAGAAGAAGCATGGTAACAGTGGTGGAAACAGAGATTGATCAGAAAAGAGGTTCAAATGTTTGCAGTAGTAACCAGGCACTGATTCTTATAGAAACTTAGATTCTTACAAGAATTTTGTGTGTATCTGTGTGTGTGTGTGGGGGGGGGGGGTGTCAAGAAAAATTGGCATGACAAGTCCAAATTTGCCCCTTCAAAAATATTTCTAGCCGAAACCGGTTTGGCTCAGTGGTAGAGCGTCGGTCTGCGGATGGAAGGGTCCCAGGTGTGATTCCGGTCAAGGGCATGTTCATTGGTTGCGGGCACATCCCCGGTAGGGAGTGTGCAAGAGGCAGCTGGTCGGTGTTTCTTTCTCATTGATGTTTCTAGCTCTCTATCTCTCTCCCTTCCTCTCTGTAAAATATCAATAAAATATATTTAAAAAATATTTCTAGGTGCAGATTATTTGGAGGGGCCAAGAGAGGATGGACATTTGTCCATTAGGTTGCAGTTTCATTGCCCATCTGAAAGGCCACAACTGGAAGGAAAATCTAGGTGGAGACTATATGGATGAATTTTTGAGATTTAGTTTGGAAATAAAATCAAAGGGATCTGGTGATTAATTTAGAAAAAAGAGGAAGCCATCAAATATAATCCCTCTGTTTTAATCTTATGGGAAATAAATCCATAGTACTCCTACATATCAAATTAGAGAATACTTGGAGATTGTTAAATTCATGAAGGAGGATATATTAGGTGTTTAATTTCATATATATTGATTTGGAGAAATTTTAACAAATGCAAAGCGATGTTTAATAGGCAGTTGGTTATTCTGCTCCCTAATTTAAACGTCTGGACTAGATCTAGTATTGAAAATATATCTATGTAAACATCACCTCTGTGTGTAAATTTTTCTATGTAATGTGTTTTGCATTATTTCTTGATATATATGTTAACATTTAACAGCTGATAGCTTGACTTGGTTTTCAAAGAATCTAGAAATTGGGGGGGGTGTTTTAAAAAGACATGATTTAATGGAAGCAAAGAAAAGTGTTCTAGAGCAGAATAGGCACTTGATTTTGACAAACATTGAATAAAACTCAATATGTTCGTATTTAAAAACACAACTGAATTTAGAAATACATAGACCATTATTGACTTTGGTGAGTGTTTCTTATTGACTGTAGTAATCTACTAACTACATTGAAATGTAGGAAATGAAATAGCTAAGTCAAAATACGTAAACATTTTAAATATTTGACTTCATAGAGGAAAGATATATATTAATTGATACTTGGATAACTAAATTACTTTTTTAAAATATGTTTTTGTTGATTTTAGGGAGAAAGTGAAATGTATAAAGAGATAGACACCTTGATGAAAGAGAAATATAATCAATTGGCTGCCTCCTGGACTATTCCCACTGGGGATTGAGACTGCCACCTTGGCATGTGCCCTGACCAGGAATCGAACCAGTGACCTCTTGGTTCATGGGTGGATGCTCAATCAGTGAGCCACACAGTTGGGTGCTAAATTACATTTTGATAATATCTCACAAAACATATCTTTATCAATAAAAAGAAAAAAGAAAGAATTCTCAAAGTTATATTCAACTTTCCTAATTCTGAAGATTTTTATAAAAATGATTATATTATATATATTTTCAAAATATGTGACTGAGTGACTAACTGCCCCTGCATAATTTTTAGCCTCACAACTTTTTCAAACATTAGCATAATTTCCAGGTGTGAGTAGAGATGCAAAGGATAGACAAGTTAACAAATAGCAAGCTTATTCTTTTTTAGATGAGAGTAATTAGTGCAACTCAAAGTAACTTTGATGAATACTAAGGGTTATACAATAAATAGAGATATTTACAAGCTAGTTTTAGAAATATACTTTGTGGATAGGTTTCCACAAGGCAATTTATAATTGTCTTTTTCCATTGTCAGAAACGGACCAGAAGATTTAGTGTTGTTTGGATGTCCTGGAAGCATCCAACATTAGTTTCTCACATGAGTTTGCTGCATTACATCTGTTTTTGTGGTTTCCATACACAATGGCTAAGACTTCAATCATGACACATTTTTTTAAGTTCATCTGTAATGTAATCCTTCGTTCTACACTAAGTATTATTTTCTTGCTCTCTATTCATTCTATTTCAAATTATATTATCTTTTAATTTCTAATTCTCCTTTGAGGGCATGGTCTGTCTCTACTAAATTAGCTATAATACTTTCCTACTGTTTTCCAAACATTGTTTGTTTTGTTTTAATTTAAAATCTGAAAGAAAAGAAAAAATACCTTCTAATGAATTCTTTTAAAAAATTAATTCATTTTTAAAGTATGCATTACTCATTTTAAAATCTTAAGAAAAATAAACTTGAATTCTCTATATGTAAATCTTTGAATTGGGGATTGAAAGTACTGAAGATATTACAGAAGAACGCTTATTTTTTCTATATGTCCAGAAAAATAATGCATAATTGTACTTATTAACAGATCTCCATTTTTAAGTATGTTCACCATTAGACAATTCCTCTATGTTTGAGTTTCTTAAGCAGTTTTAAGATTCTGTACTGTCTCAAATTCAGCCATAAAAGCATTGATTATTTATACAATGGATCTTCTTATCTGAAAGCTTAATTCTACATTTTCTAGTAATATCTAATCTACTCTTCATATTCCTAATAAATTGTAAAGTTTTTCCAGTATCTGGCCTTATATATTTTTCTATCTCCTAAGTTAATCATATTTTAATTCCCTAAAATGTATGTGTATGGATGTTGTGTGTGTCTGTGTGTGTGTAGAAAATTTAATTGAGATATTTATTTTTGTTTGCTATCCTGTTGTCCTTTCCTCCTCTTTCTATTTATTCTCTCACTTAAAAAAAATGTGTAGGCTTTATGCCCTTTGTTGCTTTAAAAGAATAATTTCCTTTAGGACAGTGTTTCCCAAACTGTTGACATATGTGTACCCCTTCTATAATTTTTGTAACGCTGAGTACCCCTCATAAAAAAAGGGATGTATTTTAATAATAATCAAAATATATTTATTTTTTATTTTTTTGGTACATACACAAAATAATAATAAACAAAAAATAAAATTATTCATAATAAAATATAAATAAAAGTTATATTATAAATAACATTTATTTGCACACCGGACCATCTCAAGCCTCATAAGACTGTCTTGACTTGACTCATGAGAACGTAGAATTAGGTGCAGCTAAGCACAGTGCAGTGCATATCCCCACCAAACTCTGGTGCAAGGCGTACCCCCACCAAACTCTTCCCGTACCCCTGGGGGTACGCGTACCGCACTTTGGGAAATACTGCTTTAGGATATATAAGGCATTAACTTTACACCCCTAGCTTTTGTTTTTGAATACATAGTATCTAATATAGGTTTGCAGTGGAAAAGGAGGAAATAGATTAAGGCAAGTCCTAGAGGGGAAATCCTTAAAAAGAGGAAAAGCTCAGAGGTCAAGAGAGAAGAGGCAGGTCTGATATTTTGACATGGATGTTGATATAGGCCTTTTGCTGAACTCCACAAAGTTTAAGGCACCTAGGGCTGCGGTCAACAAAAACAGCTGCAAAATACCTGGGGAGCTTGCAACCTAGGCACTGAATCTTCACACTTGACAGACACCCACGCCCTGTATGTGACAAAGATGCCGTTATTAGACCTCAAAGGGCCATCTACAACTTGGGCGATTGCAACCCAGTGGGACCATGGGAAATCCAGCTATTTCCTGAATGCATTAGAACATCGCTGAATATATTAGACACCTCAATAATGACAGACTGAAGTTTTCACCAGCCAAGTACCATGGAGGACATGGAGTCACTCTTAATTTCACATTTAAAAAAATTGTAGTTTTAGCTACTACATATATAATATTTTAAAGATTTGATAATATAATATTGATAAATTAATTATTAGTTCCCTTCCCCTCATTTGCCATGTACCAGCAAGATTACCCCCTTTATGTTCTTATTTGCGCTATAATTGTGTGTCAGGCTTTTGTACTTGCTGTCCCCTCAACCTGAATGATACAGCAGATTCCTTGTTATTGGAATCTGATTCAGTTCACATATACCACCTCTTCAGTGAGACAGCAACTGAAAGCCAAATTTATGTCTGCCTCCTATCCTGAGTTACTCTATCTTTATAGCACTTACTCTAAATGAAATTATCTTGTTAATTTATTGCTGGGTTTCTATATTGTTTAAATCACCTACTAGAAAGTAATTCCCCTGAGCCCAGGGGCTTTGCCTTCTTTCCTACACATAGAAGCCAGCCATGTAGTTAGGCTTCTTGAATGTTTATGAAGTGAATGAAACTAGCCTTCTAGTCTCTCTGCATACTGGCGGACTTCATTTATAATTTCGCCCTTCATGATTTTTTGACACCAAAGTTATACAATGTTTTAGACTCCATAGAGCATGATGGAGCCCATTTTTAACTTTATCACTGTTGTAAGGATTTAAACAAGCACAGTCTTCTCCGGGTTTTATTTTTTTAAAGACATTATTTATATAAAATATGTCAGGATGATTAAACTCCATTATTTTTATGATTGTTAATACAGACTTAGGGTAGAACTGAGGAAGACCCAAAACCCAGATTTATCAAGACTTTAAAAGCAACATCAAGTGTTGTGTAATTTTCCAAAGCAGGTTGTTATTTAAAAGAGTTAATGAGCTGGAGGTATATAATTCTGAGAAACAGATACAATTAGGCACAGTATTGATTTACTCATTAGAAGACAATTAATCATATTTTGTAAGCAAAATTGGAAACATTGGTTGTTAATCAAGAAATGTGTTTCACTCTTCACTTTTAGATTGCAAGGTTAAACTAGATTTTCCCCTAGTTATTGCTGCTATAGATATTTATCTTAGTCTTAAAACCAGGATACAGATAAAAAGGATAATATAAATAATCTGAAGAATGGAACAACATAAAATATCAATACAAAAATATAAATTATATACCATAAAAATCAACTTTCACAATAATCATTACTAATTTTGTTGATCATCCCAGTGAGTGAAAGAGAATATGAATTTTTTTTAACTTCATAACTTGCAATTAACAAATTTCACAAACCTTAGTTTTATTGGTAGATGGGTTTTATTAAACCTCCTCCTCTTCTTTTAAATATATTTTATTGATTTTTTACAGAGAGGAAAGGAGAGGGACAGAGAGCTAGAAACATCGATGAAAGAGAAACATCGACCAGCTGCCTCTTGCACACCCCCTACTGGGGATGTGCGCACAACCAATGTACATGCCCTTGACCAGAATCGAACCTGGGACCTTTCAATCCACAGATTGACACTCTATCCACTGAGCCAAACTGGTTTCGGCTCCTCCCTCTTCTTAGCACAGAAAAAAAGTAGAGAAAGGATCAAATCTTGTTAAGTATTAGAATCTTAAAAACTTCGGACTATACCCTATTGTGACAAATATTAATTGCCACCCAGTACACACATATGTGCACATAAACACATACATACATGCAGGCATGTGTGTACTCACATACCCAGATTTGAGTGTGTAATTAAAACAAAATAAAAAGTAAACAATATTTGTGTTCACAACAGGAGACTTGTTTTGTTAAAGCATATTCAATATTAAAAGTGGGCTCAAACAATATTAAAAGTTTGGCTCAGTGGATTGTGCATTGGCCTGGTGACTAAAGGGTCCCAGGTTTGATTCTGGTAAGGGCATGTACCTTGGTTGTGAGCCCATCCTCATAAGGGATGTGCAGGAGGTAGCTGATTGATGTTTCTAGCTTTCTATCCCTCTTTCTACCTCTCTGTAAAAATTCAATAAAATATATACATAATTTATAAAATTATAAAATATAAATTTATAAAAGTGTCATGGCCCTAGCCAGCTTGTTTCAGTGGATAGAGCATCAGCCTATGGACTTAAGGGTTCAATTCTGGTCAAGGACACATGTCTAGGTTGTGGGCTTGGTCTCCAGTAGGGGATATGCAGGAGGCAGCCAATCAATGATTCTCTCTCATCATTGATGTTTCTATTCTCTCTCTCTCTCTCTCTCTCTCTCTCTCTCTCTCTCTCTCTCTCTCTCTCTCTCTCTCTTCCTTTTTGAAATCAATAAAAATTATTTTTTAAAAAGTGGTAGGGGCCCTAACAGGTGTTGCTCAGTGATTAGAGCATTGGCCTGAGGACTGAAGAGTCATTGATTCAGTTCCAGTCAAGGGCACATACCTAGGTTGCAGGCTCAGTCCCTACATGCAGGAAGCAACCAATCAATTTGTCTCTCTCATATCAATGTTTCTCTCTCTGTCTCTCCTCTCTCCCTTCTACTCTCTGAAAATCAATGGATAAAATGGCATATAAGTACAACCAATGGACACAAAACTCTGTGGAGGGAGGGCATGTATGGGAGGGGGAGGCAATGGTAAGCTATGTACACATATAATACCTTAATAAATTTAAAAAAATTAAAAATTAAAAAAATATATCCTCAGGTGAGGAGTTAAAGAAAATAAAAGGGGGGTATGACTTGAAATTTGTAACATCCTATCTCAGATGGAAGGCAGGGTTTGTTGTGCATGTGGCCCAGTGTGGAATTATGTAATACTGGGTTGTTGGAGCACTTTGGCCCTGGGAGGCATTGCTATTTTTCTTTCAGAGGGAGAGAATTGTGTGAAGGAGCTATAGTTAACATTCTTCCCGAAGTCCCATTCTGCTGTTCATATGAATCATAAGAGACTTTTTACCAAGATCAAGGAAAGAGCATCAGTAAATATTAGAACTAATAACATTTGATAATTTCAATATTCATTAAATTCCAATTGACTGTGATAACTTTTTCAGATAGTATTTGACTCATCACAAGCAAAATTACAAAATGAAAGTTGTTTCTTTTTGTAACAGCTGAGGAGAGTTCATAGGAGGCCTTCATGCTACTGGCTTCTTTATTATTAGGTGATACATCAGATGGCATTTCACAGTGACTTGGGTTTGCAATAGTTACTTTTTCATCCTTCAGTTACTGAAGCTAGCAAATGTGACTCAGAATAATTAAATCATGTCATCTTATGAAGGCCAAGCTAGATCTTTTGTTACACTATAATGGGAGAACAGAGAGCAGGGCTTTAAAATGTGATTTTCTAATTCTGTTATTCCTGCTTTTACTGGGTGGCATTTTTCTGTAGTAAGAAATATAACTCAGGTTCTCCTACAGAGAAATGATCATACGTGATTAAATTTTGGTCTTAATGATTAATTTTAGAACAAGGAGTTGATGTTATAGCTTCTACTAGTGATGGTTGATGGATTTCCCCCCCCCCCAGTAATAATGTCTACCTCAGACTCTTAATCCAGTGTGTGCTTATTCTACCTTTTTGTTTGTGAGTAGACTACACTTTTATTAAATATTTCAAATTAAAGCAATGCCTATTAGTTATAAAAGCATAAAGAAATCAAAGTTTAATCTTCTGTGATATGAAAGCCTTTTGTTGGTTGATTTGTATGGCTTAAAATTATACCTAGGAACGTTTAAATTCATATGTTATTCTCAAAAAAATTCCTATAGTAAAAATGGATATTTCAAATCCTTTGTTTTGATTTTTGTTATTAAATTTTATTTTCATAATATTTTACCAGGAAAGCATTGAATTTTCATTTCATTGAGGTGCTATTATAAATAATTTTATGACATTGAAGAGGTCACAATATATAAATTCAGTTGGTAAAGCATTAGGTTAAAATACACATTGATAAACAAATCTGGAAAAGGAGGGTAATGAAATATGAAAAAAGGACAAAGTAGTTATACTCGTTACCTACATTTCTTCTTTACTGCATGGCTAATCAAGCTAAATTTTAAAATTATGGTAAACATCTTACCATTTCTTTCTGACTGAATTGCAATCTATTTTCTTGTTGAGTTATCGTATCTGATATGACTTCAAAATGTTGTTATGATTATTCAGTAGGAAAGGAGATAATTAAATCAATATTAGTCATACTGGCTATTAATGAGTAAACTAAGAGAAACATTGAGAATAAAGAGAAACATTTGGAAGTCAACATAGATAATTAAAATGCAGTTGGAGCAGCCATGTAACTGGGAAAGAGTAAATTCATAAACTAATTAGAGATTAGCCCCTTAGAAAAGAATTTGAATCCAGGGATCAATCAGTAAAGGATTTGTGTCTAAGTAGATACTAAATGGATCTCAGAATGAATGCCTCAACAAACACAAATCCCAGGATTCAGAAATGACTAGAACTTTTATCTTCTGCTAAAATAGCCTAAATTAACTTTTTCTGGATTATTATAATTGCCTAATTTTGGAACATGTGATAATCTTGTACAAAAGGGAATGTTGGTATAAATATGATTGCTGTTGAATCAGATAGTAGTGATCTTGTAATAACAGGCAATTTGGAGTGTGGGAGAGAAATACTGTCTACCAAGAAGCTCCCTCCATTATTGTGGATGAAGCCAAAAAGTAATTTCAACACTATATTCCTCATCGCCCTGCTATAAAATACAATATCCCGCTATTTTTATGATTCCTAAAGGTCTTATAATGTGGAGACACCAGTATGTTCATTTTGTGAGGCAAAAAGTTTAAACTTTACCACCCAAAATGATGTAAAAATACTGTTTTGTTTTGTTATAAAATCTGGACCTATCTCTATTCTCCTATTTATCGTGGGGTTTTTTGGTCCCAAACATGTAGGGATAACGAAAATTATGACTGATAAAATTTAGCTAGAGAGTATTAGAAGGTTTTTATTGGACAGATGATCCTCTTAAGCCATGGGGTTTTTATAACAGATCAAAAGCTCTAAAATCTTCACAAATAACTTATTCTCTCCAAAATTAAAAGAACTGTAAACCCCTTTCCTCGTATACCAAGCCATGAATAGTATGACCACCTTTACCTTTACCATTTGATATATGTCATAAAGAAGCCACCCAACCATAATTTTTTTTAGTTCTATGTGGAAGGATATGAGTTGGAATGCAATTTACAAAATCACTCTTTTAGTATTTCTCAATGATCAATTTGTATTGCAATACATTGAAATACCAGTAATTAAATATAATCCATGGAAAATCTAATCCAAAAAAAGAGGTGAGAAAGGCAGTAGAAGAGGCACAAATAGCAATAATTTATATAATGATTATAGATTAGATTATTTTCTCCTTAAAAAAATATGCCATCTCTAACTGGTTTGGGTCAGTGGATAAGAGCTTCGGCATGTGGACTGAAGAGTCTTAGGTTCGATTCCAGTCAAAGGAAATGCCCAGGTTGCAGGCGTTGATGTACAGATGGGGGCATGCAGGAGGCAGCCAACCAGTGATTCTCTCTTATCATTGATTTTTTAAAAATCTTTCTCTCTCTTCCGCTCTGAAATCAATAAAAAATATTTTCAAAAATTGCTAAATGAATTGCTATTGTACGTGTGCTCATAGTGATAATGGCTACTCTCCTCCCAAGACAATGATATGTATGTTTGTAGATTTGTGTGAAATAAGTTTATAGTTGTGTGTTTATGTGTTTGTACTAATATATATATGCCTAACTGCTTCTGCTTGCCAGCCTGATCATCCCCTAACTACTCCCCTGCCAGCCTGATTGACACCTCACTGCTCCCTTGTCAGCCAGATTGCCCCTAATTTCCCTCACTTGCAGGCCTAGTCACTCACAACTGCCATCCCCTGCTGGCCTAGTCACCCCTAACTGCTGTCCCCTGCTGGCCAGGGTCCCCCTAACTGCCCTACCTTGCCAACCTGATTGCCCCCAACTGCCCTCCCTTCCAGCCCTGATCGCCTACAACTGCTCTCCCCTGGCAACCTTCTTGTGGCAGCCATCTTATGTCCACATAGGGGCAGCTATTTTGTGTGTTGGAGGGATGACCAATTTGCATATCACCTTTTATTATATAGGATATAGTTATATAAGTGTATATATGTATGCATAGTTATATATGTGCATGTCTTACATATACATGCACATGCATTTTATACATACTCTTATTTTAAAATTATCTGATAATGAAACCAATTTTTGTTAAGTGCCAGTTGAAATAAAATCCATTTCACATTGTCCTATCTGAAAATAGGGACATTTTAATAAATTTATAAGAACTCATAGAGATTTGTACTAATTGTTCTGTATTTATAACCTGTAAAGAATTTTATACTTTATATTTGTTTCTAAAATTTTATATTATAGGAAAAATCTGTCTTTCTCTTTAAGGATACTTTATATCAGACAACTGCTTTGTAGATTCCAGCATGCTATTTTTGGCATCTGAAGTTAATGCCCCAATATCACAATTTAAAGATCCGTACTTGCTTTTATGGATTTGCCTTTGTAAAAATGACATTTGCTGCGCATATTTCCTCATTAATTAGGAATGACAATGGGTCAGAAAAAGCTAGGTGGAGGGACTAAAATATTCTTATGAATAAAAAGAAAACAGATTTTTAAAAGCTACATATTTTTAAATTTTAAAAAGACTCAACTTCTGAGGATTTTCTTTGGGGTTTGTATAATGTTTTTGACATTTCAGTTTATACCTTCACTCCTTTCATGTGAATGTGAATTTAAATAACAGCAAAATTATGTACAAGAGGCCCACTAGATTTCAGATGGAAAACTTTGGGGGGGAAATGTTCTTTTCAAAATAGCTATAAGTAAGAAACATATTTTAGCTCTAAGTTCTGACTTTATTTTGTTGAATGAGGAATGACTAATATTTTCATGAGTTAAAATAAAATCTATCTTTTTTAATTATAAACTTTCTATATTTTAATGTAGATTATCTTATATTTGGGTTACTAATCTCTCTTTCACTGGACCTTTTCTAGCTGCATTTGAGTATCATCTTGTATCTGGCTTTTTTAAAATAAATATATTTTAGTGATATTTTACAGAGAGGAAGGGAGAGAGATAGAGAGCTAGAAACATAGTCGATGAGAGAGAAACATCGACTAGCTGCCTCTTTCACACCCCCTACTGGGGATGTGCCCACAACCAATGTACATGCCCTTGACCGGAATCGAACCCAGGACCTTTCAGTCCGCAGACCAACGCTCTACCACTGAGCCAAAACGGTTTCGGCTTGTATCTGGCATTTTAACAGTCAACAACACTTCTCTTTTTCCTTCATAGCAGAACTCTGCAGGTGTGTTGTATATATTGCCTGATACCTCTTTCTTACTCCTAGTTCATTCTTCAGCCACTCAGATCTGCTGTCAGTGCCACTATTCCAGTTGTGTCCAGATTGTCAAATACAACAGACACTTCTCTGACTTCTTACTGGCACTCATAGTAGAGTTCAACAAAATTGGTCTCCTTTTCTTTCTTTAAACACTCATATAGTGGCTTACATACCACCAGGTATACCAGATTTTCTTTCTCTTTTGCCCATAAAAATTGATATTCAATTTTAAGTTAACTATTGGAATTCAACAAGGTTCTCTCCTGGAATTTCTTTTCTTCTGTATTGCCTTGTTGTTCTAAGGGTAGAGTTCTAGGGGTACCACTGGAATAAGTACTTTCAGATGCCCCCATAGGATAATGCATGATTTTTATTTGTGTGGAATTATATATCTTATTTGGCAAAACCCAATGCCCCTTAAACCAGTTATGGAAAAGAGATAGAGGTCATTTCAACAGAGTTCAAACTAGGGTCAATGTTCAGAGATTCCATTTATGGTAAAGATGAGTCTAATATAGCATTAGGCTAATTGAAGTCCATCGTTTGTTGTGTGTATTTCATATGGCTGTGAGCCATGTGGGAAAACACAGGAGAGTGTATTCCCTTCAACAGAGCTCTCAAGAGAGCATGAGTGCCAAGATCACAAAAGTACAAGCACCAAGAGAGAGTATTCCATATGTTCTGAAGATAAGTATTTCCGATTTCTACCCTTGCAGGGGCCATGCCTATTCTGGCCATTGACTTACTCGCCGGGTATGATTTACTGGTAAGAATATTCCAACATCACAAGGACTTTTCTGGGAACGCAACTAAATTGTGTTTGTCCAGTCCTTTTCCCCATCCATCTGCAGAAAATAGACTTGGAGAGCGTTAAACGGTAGCTTTTTAACAAAGATGTGTAAATGGCATGCCTATGTTATCTAGTCTTCCTATTCCTTTCTTGTTAATAATAACCAGGTTATTAATTGTATCAGGCTGATGCTTCAAGACTGTGCTTCACAAGGGACATGGATCAGCAGCCATTCATGACTGTCTTCCTGGAGAACATCCAGTTCTCTCTCTCATGCAAAGTTGTTAAAAGATGTCAGTTTTATTTTCAGCTCTACTGCTAAATAAATGATGTAATTTTAGGCAGGCCTCCTCAAATATTACCTCTCATTTATCCATAATAGATATGTTGGAAAGGTCAGTATGCCTATCACCGTTACTCTTTTGGAAATGAAAAATGCCTGAGACATGTAAGATATTAGCATCATTGTGATGAAATAATATAGGACAGGAAACCAGAAAATCCATCTTGCAATCTGCCATCTTTTAATTAGGTCTGTGACCATGCATGTGTGAAATTAATAATTTGTTGCAAGGCCAAGATAGCCTTCAATTTAAATTTTTATATCATTTTCCTTTTTTTAAATGACCCGTTAAACTAAAGTATTTAGTTATACATAAAATAGTCAATATGCCTGATTTTTTTTTTCTGCAATGACCTCTAATTCTAAGATAGAGAAAACTTTTCCACATATACTTTTGTTTAGCTACTCAATGAGTGTAATACTATATTTATACAAATCTGATTATCATTGTTACATTCCTTTAATGTTGTTGAAGATAAATTACACTCATTTATTGATACTGCCTTTTTGTGCAATGAATTAGAACTTTATGAAAGAGACTGGACAATATAATTGATTTTACAACATATTCACAAATAATTATGCATTTAGCACATAGTGTCATTTCAAATCATGTTCAATAGCATTTAAAATTCAAAATAAATGAAAATAAACCGGGGCTTAAAAACAACAATTACAAGCTTACAAAGAATATTGTGAAGCTTTATTTCACAAGTGATTATTGCTAGGAAGGTTTTTGTTTTTGTTTTGTTTTTTTCTTGCTAGATTTTATTCAGGAAGCTTTGGATTGCGATAATATTTTAGAGCAGGTAACTGGAACCACCTAATGTTCTTTCTTAAATTACCACAAAAGAACTAAAACAACTCTGCTATCCCTAGGGGATATTTTCTTTGTACTTAACATTCAGATTCAATAATTTGTCATTCACCTGACTGGAGACCAATCCAGCATTATACTGAAAAGAAAAGAGACTTGTATTTTGCCAGAAAACACAAAGAACTAAAATGGTACCCAAATGGAATATAAACATCTTTTTGTTTATCTCAAAATTTCTAATTAGCAATGCTGGTTAATATAAATATGTAATATATATGACCTAATTTTATTTTTATTTAAAAATATATTTTATTGATTATTTTAACAGAGAGAAAGGGAGAGGGACAGAAAGTTAGAAACATTGATGAGAGAGAAACAACCAGCAACCAAGATACATGCCCTTGACCAAAATCAAACCTGGGACCTTTCAGTCCATAGGCCTATGCTCTATCCACTGAGCCAAACTGGTCGTGGCATATGACCTAATTTTAAATACATCTTTGCACAAATAACACTGAGTAAAATTAAAAGGAAGTTGAAAATCAATAACTTATTCTGATTGTTTGAATTTATTTTTCTTTTATATTTTTGAAGTTGAGAATATTAAATATGTAGATACATGTAATTCCTATTTTGGAATCCATATGTGAAATCATCTTACTAATAATCATTAGTTGAAATGTAGTATAATTTAGAGGGCATTTTATAAATCCAGATATATATTTTATTATCTATAAATACTATTTTGTGAAATGTGATATGTCATTGAAAAAGTATTTCCCACTCATAGGTTTAGGAAATGCTAATATCAATGAAGTGATAAAAGTATCTTACATAATTTATCTGAGTCTTTAATAACCTAATTTTCATAATAAATCTCCACTACAGGTACATAGGTTACATATTTATCTTCCTATTATTTCACATTTTTAAAAATCCCTAAAAACTTTGTAATAGTTCTTTGTTGTTTTTAACTTGTGTAGGCCAGTTTATATGAAAGGATTAAGCATTTTATAAAACTTTTATTCATAATCTATTAATACTGTCAGGAGCCCTTATATGATCATATATGAATATGTGAATAAGTTTATGTGAATTACCTCTTCTTAATTATACCTTGAGGAATTATATCTCAATTAACTTTTTAAACTCAGCCTCTTTTTATTTTTCAAAATGTATCTTTATTATTGAAAGTGTTACAGATGTCTTCTCTTTCCCACATTGATCCTCTCCATTTGAGTCTGCTCCTCCCCCTCCTCAGGCTTAAGCACTATTATCTGTGTCCATGGATTATTCCTCTCTGTACATAAGTTCTTTGGTTAATCTCTCCCTGCCCCTTAAAATCCCCCTTCTCTCTGAGATTTGTCTTGGAATATATCCTAAGAATCCCAAAACACTAATCAGAAAGAATATATGCACACCTGTGTTCATGGCAGTGCTATTTACAATGGCTAAGATTTGGAAACAGCCTGAGTGCCCATCAGTAGATGAGTGGATAACATTTTTTGTGATATATGTACACAAGGAAATACTATGGAGCTTTAAAAAATAAGGATCTCTTACTCTTTGATGCAGCATGGAGTTACCTAGAGAGTGTTATGCTAACTGAAACAAGCTAGTTAGAGAAAGACAAGTATAAATGATCTCATGTATATGTGGGATCTAATGAACTAAATAAACTGGCAAACAAAATACATCCAGAGACATGGAAGTGTAGGATGGACTGATGAAACTCAGCCTCTATTTAAAGAAAATAAATAAATATTTCTGTCTTTTTGGATATTAGTGACTATCCAATTATATAATTCATATAATATAAGTAAAGCAAAATTTGGCTCATGTTAGTTATTGTTATCATAGAAACTTGAATGTTTATTCCATTTATGATACCTCTACCACATCAGTGCATTGCTATGTGTTTTTAGGTTGGATTTTTATTTAACCCTATCTCTTGAATTATCTGCTTTTTCCAAGTACTTCCTTTTTAAAACTATATTTTTATTGATTTCAGAGAAGAAGGGAGAGGGAGAGAGAGATAAAAACATCAATGATGAGAGAGAATCATTGATTGGCTGCCTCCTTACGCGCCCCCCCCCCCCCAATTTGGGATTGAGCCCCAATGTGCCCTTGAAGGGAATCGAACCTGGGACCTTTCAGCTCTATCCACTGAGCCAAACCGGCTAGGGCTCCTAAAGTACTTCCTGATATCTTTCAATTTGTGTTGCCTGCCCTCACCTTGGGAAATAAGTTAATGCCTTACTCAATCCAGTTCTCACCACTTTTCTCCAAATCTTAGACTGTCTGTATCTTGATTGCAACTTCTACAAATTGATATACAGGGGTTATTTTTAATAATATTGTTCATACATAATCATTGTGTGTGTGTGTGTGTGTGTGTGTGTGTGTGTGTGTGTGTTTGTGCGCACATACACACGTTTGTCTTTTCAAATAAGTACATTTCTAAATATAATTATAGCCTCTTAAACTTTTTT
This sequence comes from Vespertilio murinus, assembly GCA_963924515.1. NCBI lineage: Eukaryota > Metazoa > Chordata > Mammalia > Chiroptera > Vespertilionidae > Vespertilio > Vespertilio murinus. Next base: position 28,262,783 of record OZ004714.1, on the reverse strand, counting down.
TGAATTGGAAAAATAATTAAACGTGAAATCATTGAAATTAATCTATTTCCAAAGGTGGAAGGTAGGGTATTCATAACTGACTTAGTAAGATGAAGGGAGCCACAACTGAAATGCTGCAGGTAAATGGGCTGACAATCTATGGGAACCAAGAGGCTGAGAATTTGGAGGCACTGGGATTGCAAAGTGGAAAGCCAAGATAAAGGATAGAAAACAAGAAAGTTAGTTAAAAGTCTATCCTTGGGTCCTAGCTTGTTTGGCTCAGTGGATAGAATATCAGCCCGCAAACTGAAGGATCCAGGGTTCATTTTGGGTCAAGAACCATGCCTGGGATGCGAGCTCAATCACCAGTAAGAGCATGCAAGAGGAAGCCTATCAATGATTTTCTCTCATCATTGATATTTTAATCTCTCTTTCTCCCTTCCTCTCTGAAATCAATGCAAACATAGTTTAAAAAATGTTTATAGTTGGAATAGTCACTTTGAACTCTGCTTCCCTTGCATACACACATGCAAACAGTGCCATAAAACAAGCATGTTGATGGTTGTTTTCACCCAAATGACATATTTCCATTCCGTCCTCACTGTCACTTTCCCACCACACAGTTGATTAATCTAATATATATATATATATATATATATATATATATATATATATATATGTAATTTTAAAGACTTAGGGCAAGTATTGATTTTAAAAAATAAAAAGATTTCCAAAACAGATACAATCTAAATTTCTATATTAAATGCTAAAAATATTTATATACATATGTAAATTTATTGTTGAATTTGCAAGGGTATAATTTATCCAAGAATAAAGAAAAAACATAATAAATTTAAAATAAGTCTAAATAATTGGGAGATAAGGTTACTTAGATATACCATATATTCTGAAAAATCGTATCTAGTTTTTGTGCACTGCTGGTCATTCAGAATTGGATTCTAGGGGAGTTGTACTATATGGTGTGGAACATTTTACCCAATTCAGAAAATGATATAAAGAACTGCAAACCGTCCTATGGGCTTCTCCTTAAACAACAATGACAAACACAACACTGGTTAAAGAAATAAAGCTGTTCAACAAAATGTCTCAACATCCCTTCAACAAATCTTATAAGCATAAAGGCCCTGTAAACAGATTTGCATGATCAATCATTGAGTAGCTCCTTATTGAATTTCTGTGATGTGTTTTTACACTGTTTATTTATTGCTTTGAGTACTCACAAAGCATTGCAAATGTTTATCCACCCTTCATGAAGCTCCAGTTCTTAGACCACCATTAAGTCCAATGGATCCTGAGATGCTTCCCATTGACTCTGCCTTGCTGTCTTTTAGTCTATTGCCTATTGATAGGTAGGTTGCTCATTGTTCATTATCTTAAAAATGTAGGGATATGTTCTAGTGTAGGTCAGTTTGTAAAGCCAGTTTCCCTGTGAAAATCTTATCCCCAATGAGTGATATAACCTCATTGTTTCAGAGGAAAAGTGAAAATGTAGATGGAATTTTTACTTTCAAAAGAAGGTAGATTGCTCTGTTTTAAAGATGACTATATATATATATATATATATATATATATATATATATATATATATATATATTATAAATGTGAAACATCATGACCATATCATTTAAATTGAATTTTGTAGTTTGGCTTTATTCAAACTAGTTTTTAAAGCATATTTGTATTTTCTAACTGCAATAAATTCCAGCTGATTTATATAGGATTGTACCTGTTAGATATTTTGGGTGTTTTTTGTTTTTAAATCATTTCCTTCAACTCCATTAGCAGCATCCCACCTGCAATATTTTATTCATGAATATGGTAACAAAATCTCATAACAATAAAATTGATATGTATAATGTAAGCTTAATGATTTAAAGGATACCTTTTTTCTGTTATAGTAATTCAATTGCTACTTGGATCAGCATTGATATAAAAAGATAAATTTGCTTTATATAAAGGTAGATTGTATTTTAAATTCTCATAATCAAAGATAAAACCAAACCAAACCCTTATTCATAGTTTCTCTTTCTGTTTTTATCTACCTAATCCTTTGTCATTTTCTTCTGTTTCTACCAGTTCATAATCTTATATACTACAAATTTTTCAGTCAATGATATATTCTTTCATGAATAGAATTTTTAAATGCTGGAAGGAAGGAAGAAAGGAAGATAAGAAGGAAGTCCAGTCTTCAGAATGTATATGTCTGAGAGAAATGCCAGTGTATTACAAAGATAGCAAAAACAAAACAAACTTTTATTTGCAGCCTATAAGAAGATGTAATTAATAGGATTAGAGATTTAGTGTTTCATTTTTATATTTATGTCTGTTCTACCATTCTAGCATAGTACTTTTTTCATAATAGACACTTCATTTTTTAAAATTTGATTAATAGTTTCTCCATTTTAGACATTATTTCAAGGCTGAGATTCTTGGATATTAAGAATATTATACTGGCTTTTTAAAATCATCTATCCTCATAAGAGGGTAATATTTCAATGAGCCCGGTTAGACCAGATGTCTTCCGGACATCATCTGGACGTTCTTCCTAACAAATCCTAGGGTATGGCGGGTCTGCAAACCACCTCAAGCCCTTCGCCCAGGCTGGCCCCACCAACTAGTGAGGACTCCCACCCTGGTGGGGCCGTGAATGGCCTGCAAACTGGCCAAGACCCCTCGCCCAGGCCAGCCCCACACCCCAGCAGGGACCCCAATTCCGATCTGGGGATCCCTTCAAGGCAGGCCAGCCGGCCCCCACCCATCCACCTGGCCTGTATCCTTTATAATAATATAATAAAAGGGTAATATGCAAATTGACCCTAATGTCAAAACAACCAGAACAACTGTTGGACCCGTCACTAAGAGGTGCATTGACCGCTTCTTGGTCCTTTCCCCTGGCCATCTTGCTTTAATCTCCGGATAGTGAACCGGAACCGAGGGTGGGTGGAGGCAGCAGGTGGGGCAGGCTGTGGGAAGCCTGGGAAGATGGCCTTGATTTCAGGCCAGGCCTAGGAACCATAACCTCACACAAGTTTCGAGTGCCGGGCCTCTAGTTATTAATAATCTTATTGTGGTAATCATTTAAAGGTTTTGTATATATCAAATGATCATATTGTATGTCTTCAAATTACCCAATCATATAAGCTGATTATTAGGTGTATTTCAATAAAGCTAGGAATGACAAGAAATTTTAAAAAGTACTGCTAAAGTTATTTTTTTGTGTTGAATATCAATACTGAAATTGCTTTTTATATAAGTGAGGCCAATTTCACGTATGTATCCTTTTCAAATGTTACATCTTCAGTATGCATGACATTTCCTTGAATATTTTTCATGCTTTTGGTTAAATAAAATAATACCCATCACATAGGTTTTAACAAAATACATTGATGACATTATTATAATAATTAAGAATTTGGATAGATTTCTGAGATTGCTCGGTTAGGGCTCTGACTCTAATTTTTGGTGGTTTGTTGGTTATCCCTTTCTGTGGAATTCACATGGACTTCAGGCTGCCTTCTTAAGTTTAGAATAATGTCAGTGTTGGTTTCAGGAGTATTATCGGCACACCAGATTCCCAAGCACAAAGTCAAGAAAGACTAGTACATCTATCCCCAACTTCCCAGCAAAAGCTCAAAATACGCACTAATTGGACTGACTGAGATAATTCCCGCTGTGGACCATTCCTGTGACAGAACTGCATGTACTGAGTAGCCGAATATCATGTATCATTTCATCCTAGAACTAGATGTGGTACTGCCTCTCCCAGCTCACATGGAGACTAAACAGAAATCAGTGTTCTGAAGAAGAGTCAAATAGAAAGTGACATTGTAGACACAAAAAAGTATAGAAAACATGCTCATAACTTGTTTTTTCTCATGTTTTGAATATTTTCATACTTTAAATCCTTCAATATTTTAATGCTTCAATATATTGAATTTTTCTATGTATTAAAAACTTCCAAATCACACATAAATGAGAGAAACACAATAATAAAAATATTTCAAAATAATGAAAAATAGGATTTATGATATGGGCAATATAGAGATAGCAATATCATTAAGACCACTTTGTTCTTACAATAGATTCTGAAAATTGAAACGTGATCTCTTTGCAAAAATTAACAAAGAAACACTATCACATCTAGTTCAACCCTCCCAACCCCCACCCAGTGTTTTTAATTTATTTGCAGATACCTTTTGTTAGGTGACAGGCATATATTTTATTTTAAAAAAAAACTTACTTATGTTTTTTATTGATTAAAGTATTACATTTGTTTCCTTTTCCCCCATTGGCCTCTCCCCTGCCGCTCACCCCACTCCACACCCCACAGCACAAGCCCTCACTCCCCTGCTGTCTATGTCCATTAGTCAGGCTTATATGCATGCATACAAGTCCTTTGGTTGATCTCTCCCTCTTACCCCCACCCTCCCCTACTTTCTCTCTGAGGTTTGACCATCTGATCGATGCTTCTCTGTATCTAGATCTGTTTTTGTTCATCAGTTTATGTTGTTCCTTATATTCCATAAATGAGTGAGATCATGTGATATTTATCTTTTTCTAACTGGCTGATTTGGCTTAGTATAATTTTCTCCAGATCCATCCATGCTGTTGCTAATGGTAAGAACTCCTTTTTTTATGGCAGCATAGTATTCCATTGTGTAGATGTTCCAGTTTTTTAATCCACTCATCTGCTAATGGGCACTTATGCTGTTTCCAAATTATAGCTATTGTAAATTGTGTTGGTATGAACATATGGGTGCATTTATGCTTTCTGATTGGTGTTTCTGATTTCTTGGGATATATTCCTAGAAGTAGGATTTTTGGGTCAACTGGGAGATCCACTTTTTTATTTTTTGAGGAAACTCAATACCGTTCTCCACAGTGGCTGCACCAGTCTGCATTCCCACCAGCAGTGCACAAGGTTTGCTTTTTCTCCACATCCTCACCAGCACTTGTCATTTGTTGAGTTGTTGATGACATCCATTCTGACTGTGTGAGATGGTACCTCATTATCGTTTTGATTTGCATCTCTCAGAAGACTAGTGACTTTGAGCATGTTTTCCTATGTCTCTGGGGCTTCTGTATGTCAACTTTCAAAATGTCATGACTAGTTCTTATCAAACACATTCTTCATTTCTGGGAGAATGGTACATATTTTTTAGAATATTCACATTAGTTGCTATTATATGCATGAATGTATGTGTGTACATTGAATTTAACGTGTGAGTGTGTGTGTGTGTGTGTGTGTGTGTAAGGTGTCAAATATTTCTAGGAAAATTATAAATTGTTGCTTTGTAGTTCTAGGGATGATTAGTTTTACTATGTCAAATTAGCATATATTGGTATATACATATTTATACATATGAGAAAATACATGATATATCATAAAGGCACATTAAAGTGTTTCAAGATGTTATATATTTGTGGTTATAAGCAAAATTCTGGAGTTCACCTGCTAGAGATAAAAACCCAGTTTCATCATTTCTTATCCAAGTGACGTTGTCTAAGTTGTTTGACTTCAGTTTGTTTACCTACATAATAAAAATATGTATAACACCTGTCTCACATGGCTGTTATGAAGAGCAATTAAGGTAACTAATATTTTTACCTAAATATTATTTTGTGTAAGTTAATTGCTTAATAGCCAATTTTATATCTATTAATATGTTTATTAATTTATAACCCCAAAACTTATATAGAAAAATTGACTCTCTTACTAAACAGTTCACATCCAGATTTGTTTTTGAATATTTAGGGTTTATTTATTACTACTTTTTAAATTTGTTTTATATCGAAAGGATGTGAGAGAGAGAGATGGAAACATGAATGAGAGAGGAACATGGGTTAGCTGTCTCCTGCACACCCACTACTAGGGATCAAGCCCATAACCAGGCATGTGCTCTGACCCAGTATCATCCTGGAGGCCTCTTGGTGCATATGATGATGCTCAACCAACTGAGCCACATTGGCCAGGGCTGAATTTTCAGGGTTTAATGTCGAGAAATACTACACTAGATGTAGATAATATTCTTCCTCTCATATTTTTCCTCTGGAATTCTATTTTCCAATACATATTTCAAGTTACTTTTCTCAATATTGGGTGCCTGGTCAATTTTTGGCAGTATTTCTCTCTCATGTGGTACCTTGATAACTCAAGCCTTGCCCTGTTTACTTAACTAACTTGGCAGAAAGCAACCTTGCACGTCCCTGGAGTCTCGGAGAGCAAAATCTCTTCCCCAGGCTCCACGTTCATGCCTTCTGTCAATTAAACTGCGCACGAGCCTTTTTCCCAGGCCCCACTCCTTACAAGAGAGCAGAGAGAGCATTACATGTGAGCATAAGACAAAAAGATATTCTTCCAAATCTCTTCTTCCCGCTTGTCAAACTACTGAGGAAAAGAAAGCCCTCAAGCATGTAAAACATAGATTGAATTTGCCTTATATATTTTAAATCAGATGCTCCAATGGCTCAACACTGTCTAGAGCCAATATTTAATTAATATTTAAATGCAGCATTTTCTGTCTTTTTAACTTGTGAGACGGAAAGAATGTGTGCATGTTATTATTTTTAAAATGTTAAATATACCATTATGTGCGTGATATATATTACAGATAAATCTATGAACACATGTGTGTGCATGCACACACACACTCACACATGAACATGTGTACATCAAGCTTCCATTCCCACTTGCTGAAAGCCCTTACCTTCTTTCCATTTTGTAAGAGGTCATTAAAAGTCCAACTAAAAGCATGGGATTAATTATACAAGTCTATTATTACACATCAGCTGATTAGCTGAAACATATGCAATTGCCTGTTTTGTAGGTCAACATATAGTCTAATATATGCAGTTTTATGTGGTTCAGCCTAATATTGAGGAACCGTATTGGTAAAAGCCTCTTTGTAACAGCAGACACCAGTCACGTTCCAAGAGCTATACTTTGTGGAGTACTTTGGAGTACCTATGAATTTTATTCTCTTACTTACACAGGGCATAGGGAGAGTCTAAGGAGGTGCAGAGATATAGAGAGAGGAGACACAACTTTTCATAATTTGTAGCCAAACTAAATAATACTAATATCTTCCTATTTGGAATCAGTTCAGATGATAAATACCAGCCCATATTTACACCATCCTCTTACCTTACCCTCTAAGCATTACGTTAACATAAACTGCAGATGTTGTCATAGAATTTAGTGAGATTAACAGTAAATTCAGACCTTGACAGAAAAGGTTTCATGGATAAGACTGAATTTATCATGAATGACCTCTGGTTGCTGTGAAGACTGAAGCACAGTTATTCTAAGAACAAGGGATTTGTTTTCAAGACAAATGCTTTGTTAAATTCTATTCCCGCCTGGTCTTATTTATCATAAAATCATGAGACACTATGAACAGTGCTTATTTTTTAATAACATCATCTTTTTAAAATTTATTTTTCTTTGTGTGACAGGTTTTTCACATTATAATTCAATCTTCATATTATTTCAACCTTGGCATAGCACTGATTCATTATTGTTCAGAAATAACAAGATCAATTTAATAACTTCCCAATTATACTTCTATTCATGCCTGATTATTCTAAGGTGATAACTTCCTAAAGTAGCAGTTGTAATGATAGTAGCCCCCAAATTTAAGGGTTGACATATAAATTAAGCAGTATTTATACTAGTTTTAGCACATATTCAAATTGGCTCTTGATTGGTAGCATTTGTTTAATGCATACTTAGTCAGCATAGTTTAACCTAGAGCTTGATTGTTCAGAATATGAGTTCTAAATTCAGATTGTCATGATACTAGGGGCCAGGAGCATGAATTCTTGCACTTTGAAAGGAACTGTTGGCTGCGAGGCTGCGGTAGGCACATGGGCAGGTCTCTGCCCACCCTCTGCTCCCCTGCTTCCCACTCCTGCCACCATCCTCCTCCCCCTAACCCTCTGTCTGCTATTATCCCCACTCCCACTGCCACCGCTCACACCTGCTGAAGGTGTCCACCGACTGGGGCTGGCACCAGCAATGGGTGTGAACAGCGGCAGCTGCTGCCCCGATGGCCCCTCAGAAGCAGGGGGAGGAGGCCAAGTCCTCAGGCACAATCAGGGCTGGCAGCTGCCGCTTGCACCCTTGATGGCACTAAGGGATTGGCACTGGTGCTGGACACCTGCTGCAGGTGCAAGTGGGCCCAACACTGGGGTGAACAGAGGATCCAGCACCGGCAGTGGGTGCAAGTGGGGCTGGCGCTGAAAGCAGGGATGAGCGCCAGGTGGGGCTGTGGCACATGGGAGCAAAGAATTTTCAGTAACCACCAGAGGCTTGCCCTGATGGCAATGAAATGGCACCCTGCCTTGGTCTGGTGCCCCCACTCACCTGCTCCACCATCCCACTGCAGCCAGTGCCCGCCATGTCCCGTGCACTCAACGTAGTTGCCAGCGCACGTCATAATGGCTGGTTTTAATGTTGTTCTGGTTGTTCTGCAGTTCAGTCTATTTGCATATTAGCTTTTTATTATATAGGATGACTCTACCATATTGTAGCTATGCAATTTGGGGCCAAAATACTCAAACTATTGGAATATGTGCTTCTATATCTAGAGGGGAAAATGAAATGGAGCTTTTGGGATTTTTATGATGTTTGAGCAGGATAAGAGCCAATGACCAGCACATAATTATTAATACACTAGGGGCCCAGTGCATGAATTTGTGCACCCTGAAAGGAACTGTGGGCCCCAAGGCTGCAGTGGGCATAAGGGTGGGTCCCGACTCATCCTCTGCACCCCTGCTCGGCCCCTCCCGCCATGGCCCCGGTTTCTTGTCTGAAAGCATCCCTGCCCCCACCACTGTTGCTCCAAGGTGCTGCCAATGAAGGCCCCACTTGCACCCACTGATGGTGCAGAGCAGTTGGGGCTGGCGCCAGCAAAGGTGCAAGCCATGGATGCTGCCCCAATTATCCCTCAGGAGCAGGGGCAGGTGGAGAAGCCCTGAGGAGTGACCAGGGCTGGCAGCTGCTGTTCACACCCGCTGATGGTGCCAAGCAATCAGGGCCGGCAGCGGGTGCAAGAGGGTCCAGCACTGGCAGCATGTGTGAGTGCCGGGCAGGACTGCAGCACACAGGAGCAAATAATTTTCAGTAACCTCCAGAGGCTTGCCCCAGTGACAGCGAGCTGTGCCACAACTTGGTCTGGCATCCTCACTCACCTGCTCCATCATCCCAATGCACCAATGCCCTCCATGTTCCGCGCTCTGCCGCCATCTGCTGCACTGCTGCCAACACCCACCATGTTTTGATGCCTGCATGTCATAGCAGCCGGTTGTTCTGTAATTCCACCATTTGGTCTATTGATATATTAGGGTGTGTGGGTTTTTTTTTTGTGTGTGTGTATGTGTGTGTGTGTGTGTGTGTGTGTGTGTGTGTGATTATTATCAATGCCGTGCTTAAATTTTCAGAGAGAAAATAAACAGCAAAATTTACTTGATCATGTTTATTCTCTCCACACTGTAATCCCTTTAATGTATGAACAATAATTTTGAACATATGAGCACAGTCTTGTTCAAGATTTTTATGGTTTATTGGCTCTTCATTGAAATATCTCAGCTTAATTTTTTTAAAGAGGGGGAGCAACATTGAGGCAGAATGAATAAAAAGACCAGACAAAAGAAATAGATATGTAAACAAATGAAACAATTGCAGAAATGGTGGATAATCACAATAATATATTTTTTTAATGATTCTGAGGGATATGAATTGGTTGAAACAAAAAATATTTCTTACAGTTAGGATAGGTTTTTCAAAAAAAAAGAGCCTTTTAATGGTTTTCTATTATTATCAATTCTCTTCATATCCTGGCTTGTTATAAAAATAAGCCTTATTACTTTGAAACATTAGCCAGTATTGGTTTGGCAAATATTGACTATCATTAATGTCATAGCTGTTTTCAGGATGTAAAAATAGTGCATTTCTAGTGGTAACTTGCAAATAACTCTTTAAAGAGGTTACAGGATAAAGATTTTATTTGTAAGAATTTGCCAGGGAATGGTATTGGGTAAGCAGTTGGGAGCTAGCAGTCCTGGATTGTGAGAGTGATGTCCCAGATTGGAAAGGGTGCAGGCTGTGCTGAGGGATACACCCCCCCACACCTGCCCCAATGCAAGAATTGCATGCACCGGGCCTCTAGTACATTGATAATCATAGGTAGGGAATTGGAGATTTTATCTCTTGGTATAGGAGAGAAGCTTTGAGATAGGGATAGATATTTATATATAACTAAATATTTATTTGTTTATTTTTTTAAATGATGGATAGAAACATGTTTCTAGATGGCCCAACTGGATTTGGGTTATATTAAGGCATACAGGTTTCAAACATGGCTGGGTAGCTCAATTGGTTAGAGCATCTTTCCCCTATGCCAAGGTGACAGGTTCAATTCCCAGTCAGGTCACATACAAGAATCAGCCAATGGCTGAAACTGGTTTGGCTCAATGGAAAGAGCATCGGCCTGAAGACTGAAAGGTCTCATTGATGTTTACAACTCTCTATCCCTCTCTCTTCCTCTCTATAAAAAATCAATTATATATAATCAGCCAATGAATATATAATAAGTGGAACAATAAATTGATCTCTCTCTCCCCCTTCCTCTTTCTCTCTAAAATCAATACATTTTACAAAAAGAGCTACATGTTTCATTTCATGTTTGAAGTGAGCTCAATTTGTTTCTATAAGCAATTGAGTAGATTTTCATTTTTTGAATATACTATGTCCTTAGTCTGAAAACTACAAGTTCAAGTTCATATGGCAAGCCACAGTAGAATTTTAATGCATATAAATTATAGAAATTACCTACTAGAATAATGCTATTAAAATAATTTCAAATGTATATTTTATTAATGTATATATTTTATTAAAATCATAGTTAAAAATGAGTGGAAGGCGCGTAATTCATTATCCAGATATTTAGAGCAAAATATGCAGCCTAATTGCATTACTAAATACCAAATACAGCAGGAAAATACAGAGAATAAATATGGTTTTGTTTGTTTGCTTAGGGGAAATGATTTGATGTTAACTCAATAGCATGAGGTATGGAATAGAATAAGAAATGTTCTGCCTGTTATTTTTTTTTTTTTTTTAGCAAGCATAGCTTCTTTATCTTCATTAGCTGAATTGAAAGTACATCAAGTAAAATTAGATGTAGATATATGCAAATGTTATACTTGGAGCATGCTAATTGGTTTTTGAGCACATAAATGTCCCTTTTGAAATGGATTGCCTGTTGGTGTTAAGGTTTTAAATCCATAATGGATGGCCACCACATCACTGCCCATTCAGAGGCTAAAGAGGTCAATTACAGATTTTACAAACATTAAATATAGCACACAAATGTTGTCACTATTATTGAAGATGCATTTATCTACACTTCATCCCTTGAACTCTATAATTCTGCAATTTTATCTATCATTAACCAAAACTCATCTTATGCAGTTAGCACATTATAAATCTCTCTCTTTCAAACTCTGCGTGAAAAAAATGTATCTCTTTTCGAGTCCTTATCTGTCCTTGGAGCCACAGAATAAGTCCAGCCTCTTTCCCAAGGGGCCGGTCCAAGCTTGAAGTCACTTCTGAATGACAGTCATTTCCATTGCAAGAATGGATTCCTCACGTAATGTTATCCCCATAAAAATTAACCCCTGAATGTTCTTTTAATGTCTAAACTGTAGTGTTTTGCTTAAGAGCCAAATCGCCCTGTTGAGTGTTAATTTTGTGACTTTGAACTGTTAATCTCTCTGTGGCTATTTTTCCACCTGTAAAATGGGGGGTGGGTAATAAGACCTTATTAAAGTCAGCGTGGAGATTAAATTTACTATAGCTCTCATGCAGTTGTCAGACATTGCTGATGCTGTTATTATTAGTTTTATTATTATAAAATTATCTTGACTCTCATTCTAAATACTCATTTAGAATACAAGGTCTGCATCTTTTATGATCCATAGCCACCTCAATGACTATTATTAGAATCCCAACTCCCACTTCACAAACACAATTGCTAGTTTGCAATTACTTTATGCACTTATTTTTTTTTAATTCAGTGTGGGACCTTATATTAGTCTTTTACCTATATTTTTATTAGTTTCAGCCTACTGCTTCACACTAGCAAATTTGGTTAAATCATTTTACTTCATTAATGCATTTAGGTTTCTTTTAAAAGTATATTATAGAAGTATATTTATATACATATGATTTATATGTGTCCAAATATTAATTCACATCATAAATAACAAAAGTTGAGAAGAATTAGAGTAAAGTGATATAAATGCTTTCAGAGGCTTCTTTACAGTTTGACATTGTACATAATATAGATGCTTTTAGATATTATTGATCTAAATGTCCTTACTTTAACCAACATGTGCCTATGTAGTTATGTTTCTGTGAGGGTTTATCATATACATACATGTATGATAAATATCCTATATCTAGGGACTCATTGTGTTCTCATTACTTACTACCTCTTAACCCTATTTAAGAAAAAGTTAACTTCAATCTATAGTAATTTATGCTTAATGCACCTGTGTAAATTCTCAGTGTATATTTTTCTAGAGTCACGTGTCCCTTAAACATGCAGTTCTAGAACCAATATTGTGATTGACTTTAAGACTGGATTTTATATTTGTGTTTATTTATTTTGAAAGTAATAATATTTACCATTTTTTCAGTCTTCTAGCAGTTTTATTTCCTCAAATTTTAATACTAGTGATTTAGGGAAATCTGGACAATTATTGAAATTTTGAAAAGATAATGACTGGGCTAAGCGACTGCTTAAAGTAACCAGGTAGTTTCATATACTTTAGGAGTTCCATGGTGCAGTTAAAGGTGGAAGGAAAAGTTTGGGAGTGCAGAATTATCTTGTATATCTCACTTCAACTTAGGACAATGTCATTATAGGGAACTTGGATTCTAAATCCTACAACTGACTAAGTAATCAATTTTAATAATGCAGATATCCCCCAGTGTGATGATTTTCAAGGTATACAAATGCCATGTAATTCAGGATAGAGATTTATTTGTTTCCTAAAAATGTTCCTTTGATCTGCTGTACACAGTGTTCTCCAATTATACTCAACTTTCAGTTCACTTCTATCATATATACCATAGCTCACTTAAGAAACTTGGCCACACTCTTTCTTGCCCCTGTTTTTAAGAAAAAATAAATTCTCCCCTTCCCTCTTTGTCTCTCTAGCCTCCTTTTTTTTTTTTTAACCAACTGTTAGTTGTCTTCAAAGTTTATATCTTAAATAACTTCCTCCAGGAAGCCTTCTCTTACCCACCATTTGAGATCCATCCATCCATCCATCCACTAGTTCCTATTGTGTCATCGCTATGTGCTCCCATAGCACTTTGTAGGACTTTCACTTATCACACGCTGTTTGAATAGCTATTCACACCTCCATAACTCTACTGTATCCTGCTAACAATAAGAAAAAAATAACAATTATGATTTAAGAGTTTTTCATGTACATGCATGTATATATGTATTTACTTACATATAATAATATATCTATACTATATATATTTATAAAATATAAATGTATATTTATATATAGATATATAGATATAAATATACTTTTTAAAATGTTTTATTGATTCTTTACAGAGAGAAAGGGAGAGGGATAGAGAGTTAGACATATCGATGAGAGAGAAACATGAATCAGCTGCCTCCTGCACACACCTCAACGGGGATGTGCCCCCAACCAAGGTACATGCCCTTGAATGGAAAAGAACCTGGACTTTTTAGTCCGCAGGCCAATGCTATATCCACTGAACCATACCGGTTTGAGCAATTTCTGTAAATTTCTAAAGTAAAAAAACAGCTCCCAAATGATCAACATACGCTACACCATTGCTTCTTTCTGCATTTGCTTTCTGAAAAGGAAGTAAATAGACCGAATGACACTATATTAGAGACATTCCTATTTTCATACAGAACACTGTTTGTGTGCCCAAAGGAAAACTCTCAGCGTGCAGTAGTTGTTCAAAATACTAATTGTTGGAATTAGTCATTATTAGTAGAGTCCTAATGAAGAAGTGTGCTTTTTCTACCTTGTGAAGTTTGACTTGAGGTGTCATTTATCCATTCTTTGCCATTGTATGCCTGTATTTGTGTTATGCAATTTTATCAATTTTTAAATCATTCTATAAAAGTAAGAATTAAGATTCACCTGAAAACAAAATAAATATTCATGAAACAACCTCTCAAAGTCACATTTACTTTCCATATGCATCCAGACTTCAGCATTAACAGTAGTATTTCCAGGTAGCTGCATTGCATTATAAAGCTAAAACTCTCTTAAAGACAATGTCCTTGGGGGCTGGTCAAAATTCTGAACTTACTCAACCTTTTACGACTTTGAAGGATTTTGACAGAAATATACACTTACGTTACTGAGTTCAAAAGAAGCATTTCATTTGGCATAGAAGGCTGGGATGCTTCAATGTTGTAAAAGAAACAGTGTGCATGGGGATATTACTTAAAGCAAAACATAGAACGCATATCTTTCACATTAAGATGTTTATATGTTTTATTGACATATAGTATCAATATAAATGGGGTTTTCTTAGTCAACAAGTATACTGTACTGAATTGTGTAATGCTCTCTTTGCTGAATTGTATTCTTGTGTGTCACGGAGTTTTACCAAAGTTTGTTAAATTACCATGTGTGATTTTAATTGGAAAGATATTTGTTTTTATCTCTTAGGCTATGCCATTGTCCCTTTGTTGCATGTGTGTGTGGTGTGTGTAGGTGTGTGTGTGTGTGTGTGTGATTGTGTATGTGTGTACGCTTTAGAAATTTATTCAGGATATGATGGCATATTTGCTTTGTTTCTGGTTTAGAAGATAAAGCAAAAGTGAAATATTTATCTCATAAGTTGCTCATTTGATAACTTACTTTTATTTTTGATGCTTAGAGACATTAGTTTCATAATCAAGAGTTTTATTTTGGTTTTACAAATGTGTATGTGTTGTGGTGTGTGTGTGTGTGTGTGTGTGTGTGTGTGTGTGTGTGTCTTTTTTGCCTCTCTGTTCCTCACATAAGTGTGCTTCTTTTCTCAAGGTCTAGCTTGGTGATCTGAAGCTAGTTACTCCTTGAGATGATTATAACTGCCATGCTGTCAGTAAGGCTTACGTTCCCTTCACGTAAAACCAGGTACACGTTTTATGCAAATTAGTCCTAATTCTGTCACTTCAGCAGTGCACTTGTGTAAGTAATGGTGAAGCTTGGCCACTCTCACTTGTTCCCTGTACTTACACTGAGCAGTTCTGAAGCTGCTGTCAGTCCACATGATGAAATGGGAGCATAAAACAAGGATTTCAAAGCCTTTGAGGGCTTACCAAACAAAATCGTAACAACTTATTAGAGTGAAACTCATGCCCCAAGCATAGATGCAAATTAAAATTCCCCTGGCTTACAAATATGCATAGTTTTATGTAGCCTAGAAACATGTTAATATTTGATTTCATGTGTACTAGTCAGCAGTGGCTTTGAGAGAGATTTTAAGTAGTTAAAACTGACTTTCTGTATTTAGAAATATGATCCAAATGAAACCTAGCTCTACAATCTATATGTGATATGCAGGCAGCCCTTTTCATAACAACAGAGTCTCTGAATATGTTTTTGAGTATAAAGAACTGTGTCTACTTCTGTGCCCCCTGACAAATCAGTTGTTTTCATTATTCTGCATTTCTTTCAAATTATTATTCGTATTCATATATATTTTAGCTTGGCATCACAATTACGTTTTCATGTTTTGTACATTTTTTTTTCTTAATTTATTAATTATATCTTTATTTTTTGATGTGTCTACAAAGCATTCACACTTATAATTTTAATAGTGGAATCTTTCAGAAATTCCATCATTTAAAATTCATCACTGATATTATTCTATGGTACTGTTTCAACTTCTTCTCTTAAAATTATTGTAAGAACTGTAGTTACCGACTGGATCTGTGTATTTTATTACCTTTATCAGATAATTTTAAAAGAACTTTCTAAGTGGCCATATTGTGCTTTAGGATGTGACAGGTTATGAAACGTTAATTTGATGTATTGTAAATTACTGTCCCAGTCTAGCTCAGAATGACTTCAGTAGATTTTTTTTCAAGAGTCGTTAGAGTTTTTCTAATTTGAAACTAAAGAAGTTCTTCAGAAGACTTATAAAATCCCCCCTCTTGATTATGTGTGTTACCTGGGTTTAGTGACATTAAGAAATTAACAAGTGTCTGGAGTCAGGGGTAAGGTATGATTGTTAGCTTCACAACTACAGCAAATGTAGGTCTGAAGAGCTTTAGCATTTCTTAATTATTTTAAATTTTATGTCTTTGTTGTTATTGTTCTTAATCCTCACCCGAGGATACTTTTCCCATTGATTTCTTAGAGTGGAAGGGAGGGAAGGAGTGGGAGAGAAACGTCAATGTGAGAGAGACACATTGATTGTTTTCCTCCTGCATGGACCATGACTGGGACAGGGAATAAACCCGCAAACCAGGTACATGTCCTTGACTGGAATTGAACCTGCGATCTCTTGTTCCATGCCTATGCCCTAACACTTAGTTACTCCGGCCAGGGCTAAATTATGTATCTTAACGACAAGTTATGTTTAGAAATCTATGTTAAACTGAACAGTTAAGTGTGTGTGTATATATATATATATATATATATATATATATATATATATATATATATATATATATAATCCATAGCCATCTTTACATTATTCATCAGTTCTTTATTAATTGCCTATTAAGTATAAGTTTAATTATACATTCTAGAGATATGTAGATAAGGTAAATTTCTTGCCCATTTGACATTTGCATTGACATGCCAGTTATTGAAGAGTTTCTGGACATTGTCAAAATACATTTACCGTATACAATTTGTTATTAACTGCTTTTCTCACTGAAGCCTTCGAAGGAAGATATGAATGATTTCACATGGGATTGTCTACAGGAAAACAAGAAAAACCTCTTTGAAAATTAAAACACCCCTGTGGGGTTTCTGCTTCAAGCTCATCGAATATAATAGATATGGATTTACTCTTCTACATGAAACAACTCATAAATGAAATGAAATATGTAAAGCACCACTTTTCCTAAATTGGATATCAGGACAGTGATTTCGGTGAGAGGGAAACAGATTGAGAGCTGTGATTGCCTTGTGTTCTGATTTGGAGAGATTTATCCGATCTGTGCTGCTCAGGGAAAGCCAGGTAGTGTCTGGCAACCCCTTGGAGCTCAGGAAACAGAGGCAGGTGACTGAGAAGGCTAAGGCAGCTGGAGTTCCCGGGACAGAGTACTGAACAGGAAAGAGCTTCTAAAGAAGCAGACTTTAAGATTTCATGAGTCCTCTCCAAGGCTTCATATGAAAATAGGTTGGCACAGTGGGTAGGGAACAGCCTGAGGCTTTTGTGGAGATCCTACAAAGAACAGAGGGCTACTCCTCAGAGCTCACAGGGCTGGGGTGGGAGTGAGGGTAGAATAATTCACATGCTTAGGAACCAGTGGGACACTCTCATTTCCAGGGTGGAAAGAAACTCTACATTGGTTAGAATACACAGAAGAGAACTATCTTAGTAGTGGAGGGTAATTAGTCCTAGACTAAACACTGCCCTGGACAGAACTAACAAATTAAAAACGGGGGGGGGGAGGGCTTTTAAGAAAGAATCACACTAGTTCCAAGGAAAGAAGTAATGTGACTACTTGCTGGAATGATGCTCAAGAAAACCAGCCATGATGCTGTAGGTACAACTCACAATGTCTGGCACCCAATGAGACCTTCCTTCATATTAAAAGTAGCAGGACACCACACAGTAATGACGGTGGCGTTGATGGATGTAATCATTGTCTTGACTATGATGATGTTTCATGGATTTATGTATATGTCCACAACTAAAAGTTGTGGACACTCTTAAAGTAGGTGTAATATAACACCAATAAGGTCCAAATAAAGTCATAAAAAGAAAAAAATGTAAACAAACAATAAAAGTTCTATTTTTTTTATTTGTTTCTAGCCTGCTGTACTATCTTTTTACCCAGCATAGCCTGGAACAAATTTTCTTCAGTTTACTTGTTAATTCAGCTCTTCTCAGTCTTCAGTCCCAACTCAAGAATTCAAACACCTGGTTACTTGAATGTCACTGATCATATTTTTTTTTAGGTTGTCTTAGATTATCATTTAATGATCAGTGATTTCAATCTCTGTTTTACTTGTTTTTACTAGTCAAAGATATATAACATGTATAATAATATGCATATATTAAAAATGACAATATAATTGGATAATATTTTATTTAAAAACTATTAAATCCATTCCTTTTTCACGGATGGGTCATGACTTACAGTGAATATGCTTAAATGTATTTATTTTTAAATTAAATGTAGTTGTTACGTTGGCTAATAAGATTATGTAGATTTCAAGTGTGGGATTCTATGATCACCATCTGTGTATTTTATTGTGTGTCAGGGACCTAAACACATATTTATTTATGCATATTTCATATGTGTACTACAGCTAATGTTCTCTTATGCCAAGCCTTTAGTACAATTTGATCTTATTAAATATAGTTGAAATGTTACTTCAAATATTCATAAACTACTAATTACTAACACCTTTCCGAGGTGTTTGTAACAGCTACAGAAGTTACAACACATCGTTTCAGTGTTGGTTGCTCTTTCTGACTCCTGGGAATAAATTATCATTCTGAGGTCGTTAAAGCCTTTCTCACTTCGTGGTTAAAGAGAATTAGAATTAAAAGTTTTATTACATTTCAGGACTTGACCTCATCAGAAAAAAAATAACATAATTTTAAGGGCCAGAGGAAATGACCTCTTACTTTTCAGAGTTCCCTTGCAAACCCAATCAATGATATTATTTGCATGGTTGTGTCTTCTAAATGTTTCAGAGCATCTTGTAGACATTTGCATATTTATAGAATGATGGGTTGGAAAGGGATCAAGCCCTCTTCATTTCTGCATCTTCATGTGGACACAATGAGGCTACATCCGTTCTAAAAAAATATATTTGGAACATGTAATTTAGTGATAAAAATGTGGAATCAGCAGGACCAGTGGAAAACCTGTCACATTTTCCCAGACCAACATCATTCCCTTCTGCAAAATTTGCATGAGTAGTTCTTATGCTAGTAAAGTGGGAAAAAAGGTTTCCACCATAGTTATTAAAATCACTGTCCCAGTGTTTGGGAGTTTGAGGTCAAAGATACATTGACATTTAAAAACCTCTGCCTGTTCTGTGCTACTCTTGTTTACAGCTAGCAGTGCTGGCACTTTATTTCACACAGAGGATTAATGAAGGATCAGATAAAGAATGCACACTGTGGAAAGATAAACTGATCAGTACAGGAATATTGGAAGGATATTAACTCTGAGAGAGGAATTCTAGCACCCCAACTAGAATAGAGAGGTGACTGGTTATAGCCTTTAATTAGTAGCTAAAGGCTTTTTAAATGCAATGATATTTATTTATTTTTATTGTGCTATGTGGCAAACAGATAATTTTAAAGTCAAATGCTTTGAAATGACTTCTATCTGGGGGGAAAATATGAATGTTGGATAATTTCCAGAAAGAGTTGGAACAGAATAAAAAGAAGAAAACAGTGTGGATGCAAGAAGTTTGTGAGATCTAGAAACCCAGAGTCAAAGCAGCCATTAAAATAAAAAATAATACTAAAATAATATGCAGGACTCTTAGTGGAATATGAAATAAGGGGCTCAACCTAATATATTTCAGTTAAAAGGGTCAAGAACACACTATTTGCTCTCTGTATTCCTATATATGAATTTCACTAATAGTTATCCTTTAATTTCCCTGCATGACTTGCCAAAATAGCAAATCTCAAATGAGAAGATGAATATCATCAAAATCCCCTAATCGCTTCTCAGGAGGTCAAAGTAGCTTTCTCCTTCTGCCCTGGCCAGCACCATCTTGGGTCAGAGATAATTCTTACTCCTCTTTGTTTTTTATTTTATTTTATTTTATTTTATTATTTTTATTAAGGTTTTATTTGTGTACATATTTTTCCATTGCCTCCCCCATACATGCCCTCCCTCCCTAGAGTTTTTCGTCCATTGATTTTGCTTATATGCATGCATACAAGACCTTTGGGAGTTCCATTTTCAGTTTTTTGAGGAAACTCCATAATGTTCTCCACAGTGGTTGCACCAGTCTGCATTACCACCAGCAGTGCATGAGGGTTCCATTTTCTCCACAACCTAGCCAACACTTGTCCTTTGTTGATTTGTTGATGATAGCCATTCTGACAGGTGTGAGATGGTACCGCATTGTCATTTTGATTTGCATCTCTCAGATAATTAGTGACATTGAGCATGTTTTCATATGCCTCTTGGATTTCCTTCTGTCTTATTTTGAAAATATTTTATTTAGGTCCATTACCCATTTTTAATTGGATCACTTATATTTCTTTTACTGAGTTGTATAAGCTGTCTGTAGATGTTGGAGATTAACCCTTTATCAGTGATAACATTTGAAAATATGTTCTCCCATGTAGTGGGCTTTCTTGTTTTGTTGATGGTTTCTTTTGCTGTAAAAAAGCTTTTTATATTGATGTAGTCCCATTTATTATCTCTTTAGCTTCTATTGCTCCAGGGGCAGTATCAGTGAAGAAATTCTTTTGGCATATGTCAGAGATTTTTCTACCTGTGGATGCCTCTAGTATTTTTGTTTTCTGTCTTATGTTTAGGTCCTGTATCCATTTAAGTTTATTTTTGTGTATGGTATAAGTTGATGATCTAGTTTCAGTTTTTTGCAAGTGTCTGTCCAATTTTCCCAACACCATTTATTGAAGAGATTGTCTTGACTCCATTGTATGTTCATACCTCCTTTGTCAAATATTAATTGAGTATAGAGGTTTGGGTCAATATCCGGTTTCTCTATTCTATTCCATTGATCTGTATGTCTGTTCTTGTGCTAGTACCAGGCTGTTTTGAGAACAGTGGCTTTATACTACAGTATTGAGATACTTGAAATCCAGTATTGAGATACCTCCTACTTATTCTTCTTTCTCAGGATTGCAGTAGCTATTTGGGGTCTTTTATTGCTCCAGATGAATTTTTGAAGAGTTCTTACAAGGTCTGTGAAATATGCTGTTGGTATTTTAATGGGGAGTGCATTGAACTTATAAATTGCTCTGGGAAGTATGGACATTTTGATGATGTTGATTCTACCAATCTATGAACATGGTATGTTCTTTCATCTGTTTATATCTTCCCCTATCTCTTTTTTCAGTGTCATGTAGTTTTCCGCATATAGGTCTTTTATCTCCTTAGTTACGTTTATTCCTAGGTATCTTAGTTTTTTTGGTACGATTGTAAATGGGATTGCTTTTTTAGTCTCTGTTTCTGTAAATTCACTATTGGTGTATAGAAATGTCATAGATTTCTTTCTTTAAAAAATATATTTTATTGTTTTTTTACAGAGAGGAAAGGAGAGGGATAGAGAATTAAGAAACACTGATGACATAGAATCATTGATCAGCTGCCTCCTACTGGGGATGTGCCCACAACCCAGGTACATGCCCCTGACCAGAATCAAACCTGGGACCTTTCAGTCTACAGGCCGACACTCTATCCACTGAGCCAAACCGGTTTTGGCATGCCATAGATTTCTTAATGTTAATTTTGTATCCTGCTACATTGCCAAATTCTTTTATTAAGTCAATTAGTTTTTTGATAGAGTCTTTTGGGTTTTTTATGTACAATATCATGTCATCTGCAAATAAGGACAACTTTACTTCTTTTCCAATTTGGATGCCTTTTATTTTTTCTTCCTGTCTAATTGCAATGGCTGGTACTTCCAATACTATGTCAAACAGGAGTTGTGAGAGTGGGCATCCCTGTCTTGTTCTTGTTCTTATAGGGAATGGTTTTAGTTTTTGCCCATTGAGTGTGACGTTTTCTGTGGGTTTATCATATATAGCTTTTATTATGTTGAGGTATGATCCTTCTATTCCCACCTTGTTGAGAGTTTTTATCAGGAAAGGGTGTTGGATTTTATCAAATGCTTTTTCTGCATAGATTGATATGACTATATGATTTTTATCTCTCAATTTGTTTATTTGATGTAACACATTTACTGATTTGCGGTTATTGCACCATCCTTGCATTCCCAGAATAAATCCTACTTGGTCATGGTGTATGATCTTTCTGATGTACTGCTGGAGCCGATTTGCTAGAATTTTGTTGAGGATTTTGGCATCTGTGTTCATGAGGGATATTGACCTGTAATTATCTTTCATTGTGTTATCTTTATCTGGTTTTGGTATTGAGGTGATGCTGGCTTCATAGAAGCAGGTTGGAAGTATTCCTTCCTCTTGAATTTTTTGGAATAGTCTGAGGATAGGTTTTAGTTCTTACTTGAATGTTTGGTAAAACTCTCCTGTAAAGCCATCTGTCCCTGGGCTTTTATTTGCTGGAAGCTTTTTGATGAATCTTTCAATTTCTTCCAAAGTCACTGGTCTATTGAGATTTTTAGATTCTTCCTGATTAAGTTTTAGAAGGTTATATTTTTCTAGGAATATGTCCCATTTCCTCCAGGTTGTCCAGTTTGTTGGAATAGAGTTGTTCATAGTATTTTGTAATGTTTCTTTGTATTTCATTGGGGTCTGTTGTTATTTCACCTCTTTCATTTTTTATTTTGTTTATTTGGGTCCTCTCTCTTTGTTTTTTGGTTAGCCTGGCTAGAGGTTCATCAATCTTGTTTATCATTTCAAAGGACCAGCTCTTGGTTTTGTTGATCTTATGTATTATTTCTTTGGTCTCTATGTCATTTATCTCAGCTCTGATTTTTGTTATTTCCTTCCTTCTGCTTACACTGGGCTTTTCTTGTTGCTCTTTTTCTAACTCCTTAAGTTGTAGAGTTAGATAATTTGTTACCATTTTTTTTCTTGTTTTTTCCAATATGCTTGTAGAGATATGAACTTCCCTCTCAAAACTGCTTTTCCTGCATCCCATAGATTTTGGATTGTTGTGTTTTCATTGTCATTTGTTGCCATGATGTTTTTAATTTCTTCCTTGATTTCTCTGGTAACACAGTCCTTGTTTTTAGCATGGTATTTAGTCTCCATGTGTTTGATTTCTTTGGGTTATTTTTATTGTAGTTGATTTCCAATTTTTTGCAACTATAATCTGAGAAGATACTTGATATGATTTCTATATTCTTGAATTTGAAGAAACTTTGCTTATGTCCCAAAATGTGGTCTATCTTTGAAAATGACCCATGTGCACTTGAGAAGAATGTGTATTCTGTGGCTTTGGGGTGGAATGTTCTGAAGATGTCAATTAATTCCATCTGGTCTAGTTCGTCATTTAGGACTGATGTTTCTTTGCTGATTTTTTGTTTGATGATTTGTCCAAAGGTGACAGTGGGGTATTAAAATCTCTTACTATGATTGTATTGCTATTAATGTCTCCCTTAATGTCCTCCAGCAGTTTTTTTTTTTGTTTGTTTGTTTGTTTGTTTGTTTGTTTTTACGTATTTGGGTGCTCCTGTATTGGGTGCATATAAGTTTACCAGAGTCATTTCTTCTTGTTGGATTGCTCCCCTTAGCATTATGAAGTGGCCTTCATTATCTCTTGTTATGTCCTGCACTATGAGTTCTAATTTGTCAGATATAAGTATCGCTAACCCAGCATTCTTTTTCATTTCCATTCACCTGGAAAACCTTTTTCCATCCCTTCACCCTCAGTTTGTGTGCATCTTTTTTTTCTAAAACGGGTTTCTTGTAGACAGCAGAATATGGGTCTTGTTTTCTTAATCAGTCTGTTAAGCTATATCTTTTGCTTGGAGCATTTAATCCATTTACATTTAAAGTTATTATTGATAGGTACTTATTTGACGCCATTTTTATTCTATATCCCTGTGTTCCTTTTTCACTTTTTTTTTTAATTTTGTTTGATTTTTTAGCATTCAGTCATTTATTTCTACTTGCACGTACAGGATTTAAGCATATAGTTATGTTTCTGAAGCTATTTTCCCATTGCCAATACCATCTTCCTAATAGTGGGCTGCCAAAAGTCATTTTTAAAATTCATTTTACTTATGGGGAAAAAAAAAAGGTTGAGTATTACTTATCTTCCTTCATTATATACCTATTGGCTCACACCAGAACCACAAATTACAATGGAACTCAAGAAAATAGCCTGGGTTACAAGTTCAACAATATTAATTTTTCTTATTGGCCCTCCAAGGAAGTAGTTTGGTATTGACATTGATGTGAAATAGTGTCTGCTTAAGTCTTAAGCCTTAAGTGAAATAAAAGTATAATTCCATATGCTTAAAGGACCACTGAATAAATTATCTTAAATGTATTATTTCTCAGATGTCAAAATCTTTTATATATTTACTTATCTTATACAATAAAGGTTAATATCCAAATTGTCCCCTGAACCAGGAGTTCAACCTGAGGCTCGACCAGGCGGTGGGGCCAGCCAGCCAACTACTGGTGGCCCCTCCCCCCTGGTCAGCTCTGTCCTGCCCCTGGTAATCCTCCCCACCCTGAACAGGGTTGGGGCCAGTTGGCTAACCTCCCACTCTCCTTGGCCTGCCTTGCTCAATTGACCCTGATCATGGTGGGCTGACTGTACCACACACTTGACAAATTAATGCCCTGGGCCTCTAGTTAGTTTATTAAAATAGACTCAAAAGATAAATTAGCCTGTTATTTTTATTCCTACATAAATATTATTTTGGGGCAAATTTTGCCTAGTTAGTCCATCTCAGAGATGATATTAGAATTTAATGATATTCAGGTTAGTGGTCAAATATGTAAATACAAAATGGAGAGTCATTAAATTTATGGCACCAATTAAATATGGGAACAGATATATGCAAAAAAAATGAAACTATACCACCAGCTTACACCATACACAAAAATAAACTCAAAATGGACAAACATAAGATAGGAAGCCATAAAAATATTAGAGGAATCCATAAGCAGCAAAATATCAGACATATGCTGAAGCAATATCTTCCCTGATACAGCACCTAGGGCAATGGAAACTAAAGAGAAAATGAGACTTCATCACAATAAAAAGCTTCTGCACAGCAAAAGAAACCATCAACAAAACAATAAGAAAGCCCACTGCATGGGAGAACATATTTGTCAATGTTATCACCAATAAGCATTTAATCTCCAACATTTACAGGGGACTCATATAACTTAACAAAATGAAGACAACCCAATCAAAAATGGGCAACAGACCTAAATAGATACTTTTATAAAGAAGACACAAGGAAGGCAAAGAGACACATGAAAACATGCTCAAAATCAGTAATCATCCTAGAGATTCAAATCAAAACAATAGTGTGGTACCATCTCACACCTGTGAGAATGGCTATCATCAACAAATCAACAAATTACAAGTGCTGGAGAAGATGCAGAGAAAAAGGAACCCTCACGCTCTGCTGATGGGAATGCAGACTGGTGCAGCCACTGTGGAGAAAGGAAATTGAGTTTCTGCATAAAGCTAGAAACAGCAATCAGAAAGGATATTTGCACCCCTATGTTCATAGCAGCGCAATTCACCATAGCTAAGATTTAGAAACCAACAGTCTAAGTGCCCATCAGCAGATGAGTGGATTAAAAAACTATGCTACATCTACACAATGGAATATTTCCCTGTGGTAAAAAAGTAATTCTTACCAATTGCAACAGCATGGATGGAACTAAAGAGCATAATTTTAAGTGAAATAATCCAGAGAAAGATAAATATCACATAATCTCACTCATTTGTGTAATATAATGAACATGAACTGATTAACAAAAACAGATCCAGAAACAGAGAAGCATAGACTAGACTGTCAAACCTCAGAAAGAAGGTAGGGGAGAGCAGGGGTAAAGGGGAAGAGATCAACCAAATGATTTATATGCATGCACAGACACCAGCGAGGTGAGGGCATGAATGAGGGGGTATTGCAGGAAAGTGGGGGGATAAGGACACATAATGTAATATCTTAATCAATAAAGCAAAATAAAATAAAATATATAAGAATAGAATATTTTCCAGAAGAAGTAGGATAAAAGAGAGGCAAGGTCATAGCTGAAATTTGGATCCAAAGAAGTTAACAATCAATTTTCAAAGACAAAGAGACTATTCCCA
This sequence comes from Vespertilio murinus, assembly GCA_963924515.1. Lineage (NCBI taxonomy): Eukaryota > Metazoa > Chordata > Mammalia > Chiroptera > Vespertilionidae > Vespertilio > Vespertilio murinus. Next base: position 28,236,609 of record OZ004714.1, on the reverse strand, counting down.
ATACCATGGTCATCCCAGTCTTTTTGTATGCATTGTCTTCAGATATATCATTGCCTTACTTCTTGGCCTGACCTATTCCAATCAGGATGAAAATCATTAATTTTTTTTTTTTTACTTTGATCACTTTTGTTGTAAACAATCTATTGACTTTATTGTCCCATGACACTTTCATAAGATAACCAGGCAGTTTTTCTTGTAAGGATATTTTTGATTCTTGTAAGGATATTTTTGATGTGTTTCTCCTCATAATTATTTCTTCTTCTTCTTCTTCTTCTTCTTCTTCTTCTTCTTCTTCTTCTTCTTCTTCTTCTTCTTCTTCAAGAGAGAGAGAGAGAGAGAGAGAGAGAGAGAGAGAGAGAGAGAGAGATGTAGGGACGATAGGGGAGAAACATCTGTGTGAAAGAGACACAGATTGATTTCCTCCTGCTCATACTCCAAATGGGCCTGCGATAGAATCAGAAACCTATTGGTAGATACATGCTCTTGAGCAGGAATTGAATCTAAGACCCTTTGGTCCTCAGGCTAATCCTCTAACCACTCAGAGACATGGGCCAGGGCTATTTCCTCATGACATCTTTTACCCTCTTCCGTTATTCCTGTATTTCCTAGAAATTGGAAGTTAGGTCTAAAGGCTAGATTAGACTCATTAAACTTTTTTGGAAAATCAGTTTCATAGATCATGTTATGCCATTCATAATTCATATTTTTAAGAAAAAATATTTTATTGATTTTTACAAAGAGGAAGAGAGAGGGATAGAGAATTAGAAACATCAATGAGAGAGAATCATCAATCAGCTGCTTCCTTCACACCCCCTACTGAGAATATGCCCACAACCAAGGTACATGCCCTTGACTGAAATCAAACCTGGGACCTTTCAGTCCTCAGACTAATGCTCTATTCGAGCTCATTATGAGTTTCGGCTCATAATTCATCTTACTAGTGGGCATACACTATGTTGTCCAACTATTAGTGATTCTAATTTCAAGTTATTTGTTTTAGAGAGTATTATGAGATGTGTTCATTTTAAAGATAAGCCCCCCCCCCCCCCCCCCGGATATCAGTAAGTATCCTGTCTGTTTACCTTTATCATCTTGTAATTGTCCTATTCCAAAACCTAATAGATATAATATCTATTATTGAATTTGATTGAATCAATAAATTAAAATGTTACAAAAGAGGTTACAAAATAGTTTTCTGATTCTATCATTCCTTCTAAGTAGGTTAGTTGACATTCTTCTGAGAAGTTTCTTCTATCATTAACTAGGGATAAAGCACAGTTCTTCTAAAAATGAATAGTAAGGCCAAAACCGGTTTGGCTCAGTGGTAGAGCGTCGGTCTGCGGACTGAAGGGTCCCAGGTTCGATTCCAGTCAAGGCATGTACCTTGGCTGCAGGCACATCCCCAGTAGGGGGTGTGCGGGAGGCAGCTGGTCGATGTTTCTCTCTCATTGACATTTCTAGCTCTCTATCTCTCTCCCTTCCTCTCTGTAAAATATCAATAAAAAATATTTTAAAAAATGAATAGTAAGTAGTTATTTCTTTTCCATGATTTGATCATTTTTCTGTTAAGTGGTTAGATAGTAGTCATCTCCAGTGGTGACATACCTGGTTTTTGCTTCCTTCCTCTGCCCCTTATTCTTCCTTTTATTAATATGAATTGAAGGATATGTATTTTCCAGAGATTTACACTTATATACAGTTATCATTTCATTTGTTTTTCTAATCAGCTCTTCATTGAGTAAAATGGGTCCTTAAGTTAACTCCTTAGAACTTTTATGTACAGTGTTTTCCTGTGTCACTGTTTATTTATTTCTTTAGCCCAGAAGGGGATCTATGTAGTATGAACTATTTTCGGCCAGTTTTATCCAGCACACAATATGTCATTTAATATTCATATTCTTAATATCTCACATCATGAAAATTTTCTGGAATTTTAATTTTAAGTTCTGCTCTTTTGAAGAGTGGCGAATTTTTTCATTGTCTTTCTGATTCATTTTATCTTATTCTTTGCTTCATGTTCATGGTCTTGGCTCTATTCAATTATTTTTTTGTTTGTACATCTACCTGGACTATTCTTGGTAACTTTCTCGTTTTGTCATAAATTGTGGGTAGATATTACCTTCCCTTTATTGTCTTCAAAGTTTGTTTAGCTCCCATTTCTAATTTCACATTATTTTATTTTTACTTACACTATTTAAATATTTGACTTGTAACTTACAAATACCTTTATTATCATATTCATGAGGAAGAGTTGTGTGACAGTTTCTTATTTTTGACTGTTTTTTGTCCTCTAAAAGTTTAATTTCTATGCCCTGCTTTCTTCTTCAGGTTACTTTATAAGTATTTATTTCACCAGGTTAGGCTTGTGTTTAGTTTTTTTCCCCTTGAACTCCACGAGTCACCAGAGTATAGTTATCATGCATTTCTCCGTTTACTGACGGAAGCTTACAGGTGGCTTCTGATGACTGCATCCGCAGGAGATCTAACTCAAATACCTCCACTCCCTCATTGTGATCACTGGGTTCTCTGGGTTTTCCCTTCTCTAGTGAGAGAACTCCTGCTCCACGGCCGCCCCATGTGATCTCTGGGCAGCAGCTGCAGTGTTTCTCTCCGGTTCCTGTGTTTTAATGAGATCCTCCTTGAGAATCCCGCATTGCCACCCCTAAGCCTGCTCTCAGGGCTTTTTCCTGTTTATTTCCCTCTGAACTGCTTCTCAGCCACTTCTTCGCTGCTCGGAAGCTGCTCCGCTGTAGTGGAGGAGAAAACCTTTTAACCTACTAAACACATTTCTTTGAAATACTCTCTTTCATATTGAACTCAAGTAAGAGTTCAAGCCTCCCGCTCTCCAAATCTCACATAAATTGACTGTTTTCTGAATACCGCTCTTCCTATTTCTGCTCACGAGAAATCCCTCAGAGGGATTCTACCAGCGTCCAAATGCCACCCTCTTTTCTTAAGTACTGAGTCACCTTCTGCCAAATCCTTCTCCTCCCTTTCAGTTAATCTACTCTGTATATGCAAGCACGCACTTTATGTTGAAATTCCCGCTGTGTTTTTCATATGTCTGTCAAATGGAAAGCACAGGTGTAATTATCCCCACTTTGTAGATGAGGGGTATGAAAGTTACTGAGGTCAAATAACTTGATAATCACTTGTCCAGGGTTCAGGACTATAACATTCTTCATCACCCTACCATTCTATACTTGACCTCGAGCATATTACATATCCAATAATGTCTCGCTTTTATCATTTTTAATATTAAAGGATTTTCTAACAAATTTTAATAAGTTTTATTTGAACCATTAAAGAAGTTCCTGAAATTAAACTTTTTATCCTAATTTCAGGTTATGGTGTGTACTAAATATCCCATATCCTATATAATAAAAGGCTAAAATGCAAATTGACCAAATAGCAGAATGACCAGTCACTATGACATACACTGACCACCTGGGGGCATATGCTCAATGCAATAGCTGCCCCCTGGTGGTCAGTGCATTCCCACATTGGGAGTGCCACTTAGCCAGAAGCCGGGCTCATGGCTGGCAAGCACAATGGCAGTGGCGGGAGCCTCTCTAGCCTTCAGAGCATCAGTAAACATGTTTGACTGATGGCTTAGGTCTGCTTCCCATGGGGAATGGGCCTAAGCTGACAGTTGGACATCCCCTGAGGGCTCCTGGACTGCCAGAAGGCACAGGCTGGGCCGAGGGCCCCACCATCCACCAAGTGCATGAATTTTGTGCACCGGGCCTCTAGTATCCTAATAGATAAAAACACCTGGATCACAATGACCCGAAGCTGACCAACCAGAAGTTAATGCTGGCCCCATCCCCAAGCAAGTGGTAAGGAGCAATCAGGAAGGCATGCAGTGGAGTTAGGGGTGATCAGGTAGGCAGAGCAGAAGTTAAGGATGATCAGATAAGTAGGTGAGCGGTTTAGGGGTGATCAGGTAGGCAGACTGCTCTTGCAGGGCAGGCTCTAACTCCCAGCAAAGAAAGAGAGAGGCCTAAGCCAGCCAAGCCATTGCACCCCAGCCTGTCGCCTGCAGAGGGAGGCATCAGTGGCAGGGGAGGGTGGGTAGCACTGCACAGATGGCAAGCAGTGGCAGCGGGGGGAGTGAGGGACAACTGCCTGCACTCTGAGGAAGGAAAGAACCAATAGGTCCTGATCCCAGGCCAGGCCTAGGGACCTTACCTGAGGGGTCCCAGATTGTGAGAGGGTGCAAGCCAGGCTGAGGGACCCCCCTGAGTGCACGAGTTTTTGTGCACCAGGCCTCTAGTATTATATATAATTATTATCAAATGATCTTTAGTCATTGCTAAATAGGAGTATGCTAATGATAACAACCTTTCATATTTCCATCTCTTAGATTAAGAAGATATCTTATAAAATACCAGTTTATTTATTTATTTACTTGTTTTTAAAATCTTTACTGTTGAAAGTATTACATATGTTTTTTCCCCTTCCCCAATTAACCCCTTATAGCCATCTCCCTGCTCCAGGCCTACATCACCCTATTATCTGTGTCCATGGGTTATGCATATATACATACAAGTTCTTTGGTTGATTTCTTCCCACTCACCCACACTCCTTCAACGTCCCTCTGAGATTCCACAGTCTGTTCTGTGTTTCTGTATCACTGGATCTAGGTTGTTCATCAGTTTATTTTGTTCATTAGATTCAGCATGAGTGAGATCATGAGATACTTTTCTTTTTCTGACCGGCTTACTTTGCTTAGCATAATACTCTCCAGGTCCCTCCATGCTGTCTCAAAGGGTAAGAGAGCCTTCTTTTTCTCTGCTGTGTAGTGTTTCATTGTGTAAATGTACCACAGCTTTTTTATACACTCATCTACTGATGGGCACTTGGGCTGTTTGCAGGTCTTAGCTATTGTAAATTGAGCTCCGATGACTATGGAGGTGCACATGTTCTTTCTGATTGGTGTGGGAAGTGGGATCACTGGGTCTAATGGGAGCTCCATGTTTAATGTTTTGAGGAAAGTCCATGTTGCTTTCCATAATGGCTGCACCAGTATGCATTCCCACCAGCAGTTTACTAGGCTTCCCTTTTATCCATATCCCTTCTGTCACTTGTCCTTTGTTGTTTTGTTGATGGTGGCAATTCTGAGAGGTATAAGGTAATACCTCTTTTTCCTTTCAGTTTTTATCTCTTGATGATCAGTGACTTTGACGATATTTTCATATGGACCTTGGCCATCGATAAGTCCACTTTGGAAAAGTGTCTATTTAGGTCATTTAACTATTTTTTAATTGGATTGTTTGTTTTTCTTTTAAAATATATATATTTTATTGATATTTTATAGAGAGGGAGGGAGAGAGATAGAGAGCTAGAAACGGCGATGAGAGAGAAACACTGACCAGCTGACTCCTGCACACCCCCTACTGGGGATGTGCTCACAACCAAGGTACATGCCCTTGACCGGAATCGAACCTGGGACCTTTCAGTCCGCAGACCGACACTCTACCGCTAAGCCAAACCGGTTTCGGCTGTTTTTCTTTTGTTAAGTTGTATGAGTTCCTTATATATTTTAAATATTAATCTTTTATCAGACATGTCATTGCCAACTATGTTCTCCCATTCAGTGAGATCCTTTTTTTATAAAATTTTGGTGATGCAATGCAGTGAAATAAAGTAGCATTGGTGTGGCTGGAGGTTTTCATAAATCAGAACTAAATATAGCTATTTCAGAAATTTGTTGGAGACTTCATTTTTTAGAGTACTAGAGGCCCAGTACATAAAATTTGTGCACTGGGGGGGTGGTGCCTCAGCCAAGCCTGCCCCCTCTCACAGACTGGGAGCCCTCATGAGATGTCCTACTAACAGTGGCGTGCCTAAACTGCAGTCTGGCCTTCCTCTGCGGAAAGTGACTGGGCTGATCAGGGGAAGGCGCCAGCCTCATCACCCAGCTGCTGTAGCCACTGTCACAGCCACCAAGGTGTTTTCATCAACACGGACTCCAGTCCCTTCACCATGAAAAAATGACAATTTTCTTTAGGCACTTCCAAGATATGCCTTTCATAAGGTATGACATTTCTTTCCTTTCTTTTTTATCCTCACCTGAGGATATGTTTCCATTGACTTTTAGAGAGCTTGGAAGAGAGAGGGAAAGACAGAGAGAAACATCAATCTGAGAGGGACACTTCCATTGGTTGCATCCTGGGCACTGACCAGGGAGGAGCCTGCAACTTAAGTATATGCCCTTGACCAGAATCAAACCCAGACCCTGCGATCAGCAGGCCGAGGCTCTATCCACTAAGCAAAACTGGCTAGAGCAGGATATGACATTTCTTAGACCCTGGAGGTGGGAAAACCCTAGATCACCTTTTTGGATTCTTATTACTCTAGTTACCAAGAACACTGTGAGAGGCAGCTTACAGGGAGCTTAGCCAATGAATGGTCAGAAAAGGAGTTTCCTCTGCAGTTCATGCACAGAGGACCCCCTGCATTGTGTCCTCAGGGCTTCTGTCCACTGGGCTGGGGGCATGCCCCATACCACACAGTGGAAGGCTGCCAGACGCATGCCCCCAGCCCAGTATCCCAGTTCTGTCAGCTGGGCTTCTGTCTGCTGGGTTGGGGGTGAGTCCCAAGTTGCAGGGAAGCTGCTCTGAGCAAGCCCCCAGCCCAGTGTCTGTCCGCTTGGAGTGTCCCACATCCCCCCTATTATGGCTCAGAGCTTACCCCCAGCCCAGCGCCCACTTTCTGTCAGCTGGATTTCTGTCTGCTGGGCTGGGGGTGTGTCCCAAGCCATGTGGTGGCAGCTCGGAGCATGCCCCCTGCCCAGAAGCCCAGTGTTCTTTCTGCAGCCCTTCCTCCCTCTGCTGCCTGGCAGTGGGATACCAGCATCCCACCCTGGCACCTTAGGTGTTGCCATTTTTGTAGTGGAGTGATGGTTAATTTGCATATTAGATAATAATTTCTTTTATTAGATAGGATATTGCTAAGTTTCTCAAGATCAGAAATTAATTATGCTGCTGGAAGCATCCTTTATCCATAGCTTTTGCAAAGCTTTGGGTTTAATTTCAAGATGCCTGTGTAAAAATTATTTTATTTTGAAGGAGACCTATAAAGTTATATTTTGATTATTAACTTACAATGTTACGCGCCATAGAAAAAGGAGAAAATTAAATTGGTTTTATAGATATAAGTACGTGTTCTATAGGTTTGAGATTTTTTTTTTCTTTTCCACTCAGCTACATTTGGAAAGAAAGACTATAAAGTGAATGGATGTGGGACTAAACAACCTTGTTTATTCGTTTTGTCTTACCTGTTTTTCTCCATTAGGACCATGTGAACATCAATGTATGAGTTTTGAAATTGTATATACACAAAGCAATTACTATTTGAGAAATGATTACTATATATATATATATATATATATATATATATATATATATCTGAGATAAATAATTATTTGAAAAGTATGGTACAATTCTAGGATGGAGAACACAAAAGAAGAAAAAAGCTCTACTTCTTTTATTTAAATTGTGGAGAAATGGACTTCTTTGATATGCTAATTATATCTCTGTTTTTCAGCCTTCGAGAGTCCTAGTAATTTGTAAAGCATTATTTTAATCAATGCAAACAGCTATACCTCCAGAGTTTGAGGTGGTTCCTTTGCCGAGATAGTTTCCGAAACTAACTAATGCAGATAATGCTTTATTGAACAATAAATAAAGGAATGAATGCTGTTACTATTTTATAATATTTTAAAAGTATTTCAAGCCAAAATCTACATAATTTTTGAAGAGCATCTATCATATAAATTATTAAAATAAGAAGTCCCTAAAATAAGAAGCAGGGGAAGGTCTCATCTTCCCTATTCAACTTCTTCCTTTGTAAAAAAAAAAAAAACCCAAAAAACAAAAAACAAAAAAAAAACAAACAAAAACTTAAGTGTTATAATACCCTTTAAACAAATCACCAGTGATGTCAGTAAATTATAAGACTGTAAAATCCTAAAAGGTCTAAAGTGATCCAAATGTTTTTATTTTAGAAATTCACATAATAGAACAGATAATTTATTTAAAAATAAAATAGCGTGGAGAACTCCTCAGACACAGCATTGATTTGTAGACTAGGGTTTAAGAAATGCTGCCTTCCTGAGTAACCGCTGAGAGCTGGATGCGATGGTAGGTAGTTTGCGAAACTATAGAGGAAAAAATGAAGGCCTGCCATAAAGAAGTTTACCGGATAACTAATTGAAGCTGGACTGTGAAGAAGAACAGTGTAACCTTTAGTATGAGAAAGCTACATGCTACATGCAGGATAATGCTGGCACATTCAGGAGAGATAAAGTGGGATAGATTGATAGGTAGAAAGCATTGGGATATTTATCTTATTTTATTTATTTATTTATTTATTTATTTATTACCTTTAAAAGTTTTTGTTGAATTTACTGGGGTGACATTGTGTGGGCTCTAAGTTGCCCTGCCAGGAACAGGATCACCAGGATGCCGGTATTGGATGAAGTCTTGAGAAGTCATAGGCCAGTAGGAAGAGTCTTTATTGCCGTCCAAGCAGCCATTGCTGCCAGGTAGCCATCAGGCAGAACAGTTCTTCGAAGTAGCCTTACAAGCAGTCCAGCAAACATAGGAGCCCTTGCTAATAGAATAGCAAACAAAGGACTCCTTTTAAACAGAGCAGCCATTGCTAACAATGCAGCTAGACTAAGCAGCCTCCTACATAAAGCAGCCTCCGACCAGCTGGTCACCAACACCTCTTTATACCAACTTAGACAAAAGAGCCTTCTTGCCAAGTAGTGACAGCGGTTCTTGAGCTACAGAGAGGCTCACCTGAGCGGTGCATACAGCACAATCGCTGTGCCTTTGCTTTTGCACCTGCGTATGACAAGTTGGCCTTGAGCATATGGCATATTCTGGACAGGACCCCCGCATCCCAATTGGCCTTGAACATCCAGCGTACTTTGATTGGAGTTCCCACACATTGGTTTTGGTGAGTTCCACATTTGAAATCTGTATGACTTTGTGAACCAATGTGTCTCCCAAGCAGTCTCTTTAAATCCCCGTTTACCCCGCCCCCTTTCTCAGCTCATTCTGTAGTTACAAAAAGCCCAGAAGAAAAAGGTGTGTTTCAAATTTTCTAGATTTCTGCAATAATAAACTAATCCATCCTAGGAGTCTAGCACAATACTGAGATACAGAAGTACTCAAGAAATGTTAACTAATGTTATGCTTTATCACTTATTATTTTTCCCTCTAATAGTGTCTTATACATAATAGCTGTTCAGTTTAGTAGTTGACTAATACATAAAAATAACCCTATATTAATGCATTTTAAATTACCCAGTATATAAAGAAAAGTAAATCTCATTACATTAACATTTTGCTTATTCATGTTTTGGAAGAGAGTTTGTACACCAGCATTCCCCTAGTGGATATGTGGAACCAAACATAGCACTGAATCCTATATATAGTTGTGTGTTTTTTTCTATACATGGATATATGGTATAGTTTAATTTGTAACTTAGGCATTTAAGAGATTATAGTAATAAAATAGAAGCTTATCTGATAACTGAGATGGCTAGTAAACATATGAGCATATGCTTATAATTAGCCATAGGGTGGGAAAATAATAACTACAGTAAGATAAAACTTCACTTATACTCAGGATGCTTTAATAAAAAAGACAGATTGAAAATTATATTGGTGAAGATATGAAGCAATTAGTACTCCCATATATTCCTGATGGGAATGTAAAATGGTACAGATACTTTAGAAACCATTTTTGCAATTATTCAACATTGTACACTAAAAGTTACCATATGACCTACCAATTCCACTGAAGCATATACTCAAAAGAAAGAAAGCCATGTGACTGTAAAAAAATTGAACACATTATTATTACTCATAGTAACAAAAAATGGAAACAAGTCAAATTTCCATCCAATGATAAATGGATAACTATAATACGGCATATCAACAGGAGGGACTATTATATTATGATAAAATGAATAGACATGATTGCTGCACAATGAATAAATCTTGAAAACAATATGCTAAGTAAAGGGAAATACTCATAAAAGAACACGTTGTATGAGTCCATATATGTGCCTTAACTTAAACAGGTAAATGCATAGAGACAGAAAGTAGACTTGTGGTTGCCTAGAACTGGAGGAGTTGGGGGTGGGGTGGGGGGACAATTGGTAATGGGTACAGAATTTCTTTTTGGAATGAAGAACGTGTTATAAAATTGATTGTGGTGCAAGCCTCAATTAATATACTAAAAAACCCACCCACACATTAAATTATTCATTTAAATTAGCGAATGATATGGTAAATGAGTTTTAGTCAATAAATGTGTTCACAATGTTTGGGGAATATAAAAGGGACATTTAATCTCTTTGGCAGCATGTTTCAGAGCTATGGAATTGAAGGATAACTTAATAATTTTAATTCTAGTTAAATAATGTGAGCAAAAAATGCAAAGGTGAAAGCAGAAAAACATTGGATGGATCACAATACCAGATAGAAAACTATACCTCAAAGCCACTGTTCTCCAAACAGCCTGGTACTGGCACAAGGACAAACATATAGATCAATGGAACAGAACAGAAAACCCAGAAATGGACCCAAGCCATTATGCTCAATTAATACTCGACAAAGGAGGAAAGAACGTATAATGGCGTAAAGGTAGTCTCTTCAATAAATGGTCTTGGGAAAATTGGACAGTTAAATGAAATTAGATCACCAACTTACACCATACACAAGAATAAACTCATAATTGATAAAATACATAAATGTAAGTTGTGAAACCATAAAAAACTTATAAGAAAACTCAGACATCTCTTGTAACAATACGTTTAACCAATATATCATACAACTTAACAAGAAAGATAAACAATCTAATTTAAAAAATGGGCAAAGAACCTAAATAGATACTTCTCCAAAGTATACAGAAGTATATTCTTGGACATAACAGAGGTCCAAGAGAACATGAAAAATGCTCATCACTAATTATCAGTGAGATGCAAATTAAAACTTCACTGTGGTATCACTCACACATATCAGAATGGCTATCATCAACAAACCAACAAAGACAAGTATTGATTAGGATGAGAAGAGAGAACCCTAGTACACTGCTGGTGGGAGTGCAGCCACTGGGAAAACAGTATGTAGTTTCATCAAAAAATTAAAAAATGGAACTACCATTTGACCAAGTGATCCCACTTCTAGGACTGTATCTAAGAAACCAGAAACACCATTATGAACACCGATATTGATAGCGGCACAACTTATAATAACTATGGTTTGCAAACAGCCCAAGTTTCCATCAGCAGATAAGTGTGTAAAAGAAAAAGCTGCCGGCACCGGTTTGGCTCAGTGGATAGAGCGTCGGCCTGTGGACTGAAAGGTCACGGGTTCGATTCCGGTCAAGGGCATGTACCTTGGTTGTGGGCACATCCCCAGTAGGGGGTGTGCAAGAGGCAGCTGATTGATGATTCTCTCTCATCGATGTTTCTAACTCTCTATCCCTCTCTCTTCCTCTCTGTGATAAATCAATAATTATATATATATATATATATATATATATATATATATATATATATATATAAAGCTGTGGCCCTTCCACTCAGTCTGGCTGAGGGAGCACTTGTTCCTGCTGCAACCCCGCCGCCTGCCCCTGCTTGCCCCACCATGGACCCCGGGCCTTCGTGAAGATGTGCAAGCAGGACCCGAGCGTTCTGCACACCGAGGAGATGCGCTGCCTGCAGGAGTGGGTGGAGAGTATGGGAGGTAAAATACCACCTGCTACTCATAAAACTAAATCAGGAGAAAATAAGGCAGAAAAAAACAGTAAGAAGGTGGAGGAAGACATAAAGACAGATGAACCATCAAGTGAGGAAAGTGATCTAGAAATCGACAATGAGGGTGGAGATTGAACCAGACACTGATGCTCCTCAAGAAATGGGAGATGAAAATGTTGAGATAACTGAGGAGATGATGGATCAGGCAAATGATAAAAAAAAGTGGCTGCCATGGATGCCCTAAATGATGGTGAACTACAGAAAGCCATAGACGTGGTCACAGATGCCATCAAGCTGAATCCTTGTTTGGCTATTCTGTATGCCAAGAGAGCCAGCGTCTTCATCAGATGACAGAAGCCAAATGCTGCTATCCGAGACTGTGACAGAGCTATTGAAATAAATCTGATTCAGCTTAGCCTTATAAATGGTGAGGGAAAGCACACAGACTTCTGGGCCCATGCTCTTGCCCTTGCATGCAAATTGGATTATGATGAAGATGCTACTGCAATGCTGTAAGAAGTTCAACCAAAGTTCAAGAAAATTGCAAAGTTCAAGGAAGTATGAGCGGAAACGGGAAGAGTGAGAGATCAAAGAAAGAATGGAAAAAGTCAAGGAGGCTCTGGAAGAACATGAGAAAGCCCAGAGGGAGGAAGAAGCCAGAGGACAATCAGGAGCTCAGTTTGGCTCTTTTCCAGGTGGCTCCTGTGGGAATGCCTGGTAATTTCCCTGGAGGAATGCCTCCAATGGGATGAGGCATGCCTGGAATGGCAGGAATGCCTGGGCTCAATGAAATTCTTAGTGATCTAGAGCTTCTTGAAGCCATGCAGGATCCAGAAGTTAAGGTGGCCTTCCAGGATGTGGCTCAGAACACAGCAAATATGTCAAAATATCAGAGCAACCCGAAAGTTATGAATCTCATCAGTAAATTGTCAGCCGAATTTGGAGGTCAAGCATAATGCGCTTCTGACAAATACAGCCCTTGCTGAAGGAGAAACAACTTGTATCACCCAATAATGTTGCAATAATACAAACCAGTGTATCTCTGACCTTCTCATGAAGAAAGCTGGGCTGCTTTGAGGAGAATCCCTACCCCTCTGTCCTAAATACAACTGTAACATTTTACAGTGGTTCGCCGTTATGGTATTCATTCAGATAATGTTTTCTTACTAGGAATTACAAAGTTTAAACACTTTACATCTTAAAAATACTTAAAAACAAATTTAAAAGGGTGTGTTAAACCCTACAGTTTTCTTAAAAAAAGAAGCTGTGGCACATTTATGCAATGCCATACTACACAGCTGTAAAAAAGAAAGACCTCTTACCATTTGCAACAGCTTGGATGGACCTGAAGAGTGTTATGCTAAGCAAAATAAGACGGTCAGAGACAGATAAGAATCGCATAACCTTACTCACATGTGGAATCTAGTGAACAAAATAGGTCCAGAGACATAGAAGCATAAAGCAGACTGACAAATTTGAGAGGGAGGGTGGGAATGATTAACAGGGGAACTTACATGCATATATGTGTGGCCCATGGACACAGATGATAGAGTGGTGAATGCCTAGGAGGGAGGGTGTGGTGTGGAGAGGGTCATTGGGGGGAAAAACAAACCAAAACAAAACAAAATTAAGAAAACACAAACTACATCTGTAATACTTTCAACAATACAAATTTTTTTTTTTAAATGCAAAGTTGTGATGAACAGATAATGGCAAATGACATATAATCCTGAAACGGGAATGGGGGAAACATAAAGAAAATAGTGAAATATATTTAGGATGTTATTATGTGAGAAGGATTTGGGTTGTAAAACTGCCAAGTAATAAAGGTTATGTTCTATTTGTTGTATCATTCGAAGCAAGCATTAGGTTTCTAAGAGAAGAAAAAGAGGTGGGCATTATAGTGATTTTTAAGATCCAACTCTGTTTTAATAATGCTAAAGCATTTGAAGGGTGTATTTTATAGATCAACATCCTTTATACAATGTGGCCTTGCCTTCTGGAGACTTGGGTAAATATATTTACTCGGTTCACAATAGATTTCATTGATGTATTATCCCATGTCATCACTTAACAGTTGTAAGTTGCGTTTGAACATCATGTACATATGCAGAATTTTCATCTATCTCTGCATAACATCTGTGATGTGTTACTTAAGGTGATTTTTGTCTCTCATTTTACTGAATACACTGTGCTTTTAGCATATCTCAGAAAAATATGAAAATTCAAACGTGATATTTTCTATATTTCTAGACATTATAGCTACCCTGTTGATTATATTAACATAATTTATTCACATATCCACTCTACTGTTTTATGATCCTCTCTCATTGTATGTATATTTAAAATTATTTTATGTCCTGGCCAGTAGCTCTGTGGTTAGAAGATTGTCCCAGGCACCAAAGGGAAAATGTGTGTGTGTCCCACACATCAAAGGATCTCGGGTTCAATTCCCTGTCAAGAGCATGTACCTGAGTTGTGTGTTTGCTCCATATCCCTGTTTGGAAAGGCACCCAACTGATGAACCTCTCTTATATTGATCTTTCCCTCCCTCCTTTCTTCCCTCCCTCCCTCCCTTCCATGCTATCTGAAAAAGCAATGGGGAAAAATAACCTCAGATGAGGATTAACAAGAAAATAAATTAAATTAAATTTGGAGGTAACTTTAACACACAAACTAAACCAGTGTCCTTATAACATACATATAAAGAACAGTTAGTAACAGATAATGGAAAGGAAAGTAACTTGCAAATTGTTAAATACTGTCAATATCAAATCGCATGCTTATTTGCTCATGGCAATTTGATTACCTAAACAACTGATTTACAGTTTTTGTATAAAATATTATTTTAGAAAGCAAACTTTAATTCTTTACCACTACAATTACATTTTAGTATCTTTCTACATCTTAACTCTTTGCATTCATGGTACCTTGGAATAAGAACGCAAATGAATGGACTTTTAATTTATATTCATAATAGGTAACATCAACCTAACCTTGGTAGTTCCCTAACACAGGAACAAGTGCTAAAGCAATTTTCTCTGGATAAGGATTTAATTTTACTTTACACAGCTTTCAGAGTTATTACAGGGTCAATTTAAAAAGGAAGAGGCTACAATATAATAATAGCGGTTCACTGATGAAACCTGCACATATAATCCATAATTAAAATATCCAATTATTACCGCTCACCTATGATACATGGCTTTAAAAAGCCTGGCTTCTTTAGGGACTTTATCAAGATTTCCTTGGTGGCAAGAGGGTACTAATTAAGGGAAGCAAGTGGATTTGTAAGGTCTTAAGCTGGCAGTTGGCTTGATTTGGATTTCCTCTGTCAGAAAAAAAGTTCAAGCGTTGCCAGTGGGATACCTTCTGGCCTCTTTTACTTTTCCGTTTCTGTGTGCCTGCGTCAGGCATTAGGAAGTGAACTTGAATCTTACTCATCTGCCCCTGAGGGATCATCAAGTTTTCTGATTCATACCTGCTGCTTTTAACAAAAGAAGTCAGGGCCAGGAAGCAATATAAAACACTTATTTATATCAAAATTGCCACTGCCATCAAATTTCACAAAAACTTCAATTGGGAGTTACTTGAAATTCGTCAACTTTTTGTTAGTCATTAATAACTACAGTTTAAGTTGAACATGATGTCAGAGTGGTCTTTAAGATGGAGCTGTGCCGAAACCGGTTTGGCTCAGTGGATAGAGCTTCAGTCTGCGGACTGAAAGGTCCCAGGTTCCATTATGGTTAAGGGCATGTACATTGGTTGTGGGCACATCCCCAGTAGGGGGTGTGCAGGAGGCAGCTGGTCTATGTTTCTCTCTCATTGACGTTTCTAGCTCTCTATCCTTCTCCCTTCCTCTCTGTGGAAAATCAATAAAATATATTTAAAAAAAAAATAAGATGGAGCTGTATTCCCTGACCCAAAACTTTTATTGTTATTCCTAACTTCTTCTTTACGGAATGGTTCTGGACAAAGGCCAAAGCATCTTTGAAATAGGGAAACCAAGGGTGATAGGATACATTCAAAGCTTTCTGAGATTGCCCTAGCCCATTTGGCTCAGGGGGTAGAGCATAGGCCTGCAGACCAGAAGGTCCCAGGTTCAGTTCTGGTCAAGGGCACATACCTTGGTTGCAGGCTTCTCCCTGGCCTGGGCCCTGGTGTAGGAGGAGGTAACCAATCCATGCGTTTTCTTTCACATTGATGTTTCTCTCTGTCTTTCCTTTCCTCTTCCACTCTCCCTAAAAATAAATGGGAAAATATCCTCCTTGGGTGAGGATTAACAAAACAAGCAAAAAAACCTTTATTAAATTACTAAGAACATTGCATAATTATAGATTATTATGTTAGTAGAAAAAAATGCAAAAAAATACAAAATCACAAAAAGCACGGCCTACCCTATTAGTTGCCTCTTTATTATTTCTCTCTTTAGAAGTCAGTGTCTCTCAGAAGTGATAGTGGATAACAGTGATCCCCACCCACTTACAGAGTGCGTTCACCTAGAAAAGGAATTTGATAATGGAGGACTATAGTTTTAAAGTAAAATACTACAGAAAAAATTAAATGCAGTTTTGAAGAAAATTGAGTAAATATATAATCTATCAGCCTTGTGCTACTAATTTATAATTTGGATAACAAAGTATTGCAAGTTATTCATAAGGGATAAAACCTTCTCTGACTCAATTAAGGAATCCATATACAGTTGATTATATCTCTTTTAAATGTTGTACGTTATTAGAGAGTTTGTTCCTTTTTTAAATCAAACAACAGGTTATTAACTAAATTCCTACTCCTTATCAGGTATTTGGAGTATAAAGATGAACCCAGGCTAAGACCTCAGAAAGCCTGATGTATTGATAGAAGCTTTGTCAGGAAGGATATCCAGAATGACATCCAGTCTAATTAGCATATTACCCTTCTATTATTATAGATAACAGTTCTTTACATTGGGCAAAAACCATTTTGATCCCTCTCAAAGGACTTTAAAAATGTTATGTGGAGGAGATATGGCATGTGAATTACATGAAAAATGACTTAGATTTTAAGATATATAATGATGGTTTCTGCTCTTCAGAATGGATGATGATGAGAAAATATATGATTTATACTTCAGTCATAAATCAGTGTCACAGCTTCAAAAAATAGACATTTATTTTCAACTCTCTTTTTAAATAAATGCACCCTATTAAACTTGTTATTCTTTTAATGCAAATAGTAGGTTTGGTAACTATGGATGTTTACAAAGATATCAAATGGAAATTATATTGCACTCTATACTTATTTGAACTAGAACTCCACCTTTATACAAAAAATGCATTAAAAGAGACAGCTCATGAAAGCAAACTGTGTAGTGATTGTGTAAGTGCACTTTTGGGGAGAGGGTAAATGCTTTTAGCTAAATGCAGGTGAATGAAAAATTGTCAATATCAAGATATTGAATGTATTAGTATACACATTCTAATGCTTTAAAGAATGATTTAGATTGTAGCAGTATGGGATAGAAATATTGATAATACAGATAACTTCACCTTAAGGAGGAAACTTTCCTGCTAGTTTGAATATGCTTATCCTGGAAATATACATGACTTTTTAAAAAGTTAATCAAATTACATATTTTCTATATAACATTTTATGTAAGTGCACACACATTATGTAGTCTCTGAAGTCTAACAAGATAGACTCCACTACATCATTATCTCACAGCCAGTGATTCTCAGACTGACTCTCAGACCACCAGCAATAATATCACTTACCAACATCCCAACAAAGATGCGTTTTCACCCAGAGTCCTCTGCTTCACAGGTGATGAATTCTCATTTTATGTGTCATCTATGAATTTGTCATTGATGCATGATATCCCCATCTTCCTCAGATGGAAAACCTTAGTGGTTCACATAACATTCATATCTGTGAAAGCCATCATCTATCTCATGGAGTCTTTTTTTTTAAATGAATTTTGAAGGTGTTTTTCCCCTCACACATTTACATTATCCAAACCTGAAACAAGTACCTCATAGCTTCTATTGTAGTAGCATACCTATTGATTTTTTCTTCCTTACAGTTAGCTAAAGTTTACTGCTTAATATCTAATTTTCTTCTCAAGAGTGACACAAAGTAAGTATTCATTCTTTTCTAAAATATATATTTTTTGATATTTTACAGAGAGAAACAGAGAGAGATAGAGAGCCAGAAAAATCGATGAGAGAGAAACATTGACCAGCTGCCTCTTGCACAGCCCCCCCCCCCCAGGGATGTGCCCACAACCAATGTACACACCCCTGACCGGAATAGAACCCGGGACCTTTCAGTCCGCAGACCGATGCTCTACCACTGAGCCAAACCGGTTTCAGCTAAGTCTTCATTCTTGACGATATTGCAGCTACCTGGAGACTTCTGTCATTAGGTTTTGCATTATTCTTTCTACCAACACCAGTATTCCTAATGCTTTAATCAGCAGACATATTAGTAAATCAAAAGACTTAAAGATTATCTAGTCTTGTACATGACTAGACTCAGAGATGATAAACAGTAATTTGCTTTAATGTTTATATACCTAAGCGGTATGAGTTGAGATTAGAAACCATGTCATATCCTTTAAGAATAGTTTTGACATAAAAAGTATTAACTATGATGTCTTAATTTAATTTTTGCAATTATTTATGTTGTTGAATGTTTCTTTTTTAATATATTTTATTGATTTTCTACAGAGAGGAAGGGGAAAGGGCAGAAAGTTAGAAATATCGATGAGAGAGAAACATTGATCTGCTGCCTCCTGCACACCTCCTACAGGGGATGTGCCCACAACCAAGGTACGTGCCCTTGACCTGAATTGAACCTAGAACCTTTCAGTCCACAGGCTGAAGCTCTATCCACTGAGCCAAACTGATTTCAGCTTGAATGCTTCATATGTGCCTTTAAATGGCCTATCATTGTAAAACAAATTCAAATTTGAACATACTTTTATGTAAATCAAATGTTATACTCAGTATTTTAGAAGGCTTCTTAGATATGAGAAAGACTCCAAAGTTGCTGAATGTACTCTCAAGTGTGATTAGTGGAAGAAAGGTGATAAAAGTGCTTCGGAGAGCTGACCTTGATCATGCGCTGTTTAATGCAATTTCTTTTTAAGAATTATTATTAAAGTCTGATATACAGTATTACATGTATCTCCATTTTTCTTCATTGGTCACCCCCACCCCCCAACACATGCCCTCATCCCCCTAGAGTTTATGTCCATTGATTATGATTTATATGCATGCATACAATTTTTTGTTGTTGATCTTTTACTCTCCCCTGCCTTCTCTGAGGATTATAGACTGTTTGATAATTCTATGTCTCTGGATCTATTTTTGTTCATCAGTTTATGTTGTTCATTATATTCCACAACTGAGTGAGGTCATGTGATATTTTTTCTTCATTGCCTAATTTGGGGATGCTGTGAGCAGCATGGGGCTCTCACCTCCTCAATTTTCTCCATTAATTGCAGTTAGTTGAATATAAAACTTCTGCAAAGGATTGAAATACACATTCTCTGTTTTCCATGACTTGTGATTCTCCTACCCAAATTCTACCCCAGAGCGAAGTGATTATCCAGTTGTCTTATTGAAACAACCAATTTAAGGATGATGAAATGTAGAGGATAATTATAAGAGGGATTCATTAGACAAAATTAAGGCAGGGTCTATAATAAATCTCAAAATTTGCACAGCACTTGACTTTCTAGACTACTTATATGGATCTTTAATGGCCATGTATTTTACTCCAAATGCTTAATTGGATAATTGGACTTTCTGGTGATGGTTACAAGGAAGATCATTTAAAAGTAAACTGATAAACCTTAAGTAGATTAGGAAGATTGTCAAAGAAGATGAATCTGAGTCTGCATCTTTCTCTCTTTTTCTCTCCCTCTCACACACAATGCCACACCAAAGTGAAATGTACCAAAATGAAACTGAATACATAGCAGTGCTCAAATTCAAAATGTACCCTAATGTCAGTACACAAGTTAAGAGCTCAATTTATTTTTAAAAATGGGGAAAGAAATACTGTGCAAACAGTGCAAACAGGTAGAGTAGGATGCTAAATAGAGTTACTTTTAACTTTTCACACATAGCAATTCATGCCTCTTCATTTTTTATGGATTGTAGAACTATCTAAATGCCATAATCTCCTCAAAGGAGACAATTAGTTTTATAACAACAATCGGCAGACGTTTCTGCATCTCTAAACTTATTGAATCATGTGTCAGAGCTTTTGTATCCAGCAATTCTCTTTTTATTGGTAATATAGAAAAGTTCTTTTTATAGAACTCAACTTTAAAAAATATTTTCATGAAGGATTTTAAAAATCAAAATTAATGTAAAATATGCACGGCAGTATTACTTTATTATTACTTAGCAATAACTTTATTCTTCATCAAGAATTGTTTTAATAAATTGTTTTGGTCACCCTGCAAATTAAATACTTTTTAATTAAATTTTCACATAAAGTCTAGCTCCAGACAATCATTCTATTTCACTTTTGTATCTTTCCTTCTTTGAATGAATGCCTGTTAATTTATTACAAACAATCCAATTAAAAAATGGGCAAAAGACCTGAAAAAACACTTCTTCAAAGACATATGAATGACCAATAGGCATATGGAAAAAGCTCATCATCATTAATTACCAGAAAAATGAAAAAATTAAAACCAAAATGAGATAGCTCCTCACACCTGTCAGCATGGCAGTCATTAACAAATCAACAAGTGGTGCTAAGGATGTGGAGAAAAGGGAACCCTTGTGCCCTGTTGTTGGGAATGGAGATTGGTATAGCCACTATAAAAGGCGCTATGTAGTGTCCTCAAAAAATAAAAAATGGGCCCTGGCCAGATAGCTCATTGGGCTGGATCATTGTCCCAAATGCCAAAAGGTGGTGGGTTTGTTCCCACTCAGGCACATGTTTAGGTTATGGGTTGGGTCCCCAGTCAGAGTACATACAGGAGGCAACTGTTTGATCTCTCTCTCTCTCTCTCTCTCTCTCTCTCTCTCTCTCTCAACTTTGGGTGAGGATTTTAAAGACAATTATAAATGAAACTGCCTTATTACCCAATGATTCTACTTCTGGGAATTTATCCAAAGAAATGTGAAACACTAATTCAATATATATATATATATATATATATATATATATATATATATATATATATATTCATTGCAGCCTATTTACAATAGCCACGATTTGAAAGCATCCCAAGTGTCCATTAGTAGATGAGTGGATTAAAAAAAACTTGTGTCACATTTACATGATGAGATACTAGTCAGCCATAAAAAATAAGAATATTTTACCCTTTGCAGCAGCATGGGTGAATGAGAACTATATTACTTATTTGTTGTTTTGTGTCAAGCTCCAATCTTGACATAACACTATTATTTTTGTTTTCCTGGTTTTGAAAGATTATCCGATATCTGATTTTGTTTTAACATATCAGTTATTGGGTTCTTATAAGAATTCAGAACAGCAGTTTGTGAGGATAAAGCCCATTGGTGAGAGTGAATGTAGAGCAGAGGTAGCCCTGGAACCGAGGAATAGCTTTGATTTTTGGCAGAATTTGAGAGTCGACAGCTTTCTGGTCAACCTTGCTGTTCTGTAATGTAGTATTTCTCTTTCTCTGTGTGGAAGACCTCACCCTCCTTGTGTCTGGGCTTGTGCAGCTTCTTCTTCTTGAAGTAAGCACCAGTGAGATGTTTGGGGATTTTCACACCACTGGTATCAATTTTGGTGGAGGTGGCGATGACAAATTTCTGGTGTGTTTTATGAAGAGGAACTCAATTGAGGGACAGAGGTCCAGCCACAAGTAGCAAGCCACGGCTCAGCTGCTTCAGGAAAACTGCCCTCTTGCCTCTTTGGTGCCCAGTGAGGATGATCAGAATGGTCTCCGGGGTGATGCTGGCCTGCATTCTCCTCAGATGCTGACTGAAGGGCTTCTGGCCATAGCTCAACAGCTTTCAAGGCACATCTTCAATAGAGTAATATCTAAGCATTTTGTGGAGTTTGACCACTCAGGTACACCATTCTTGTTGCCACCAACTGGTTTGTGACAGTAGCAAGAGCTTTCTCCTTTTTCTTCTCAATCCTGGATTTAGGGGCCGAATACTTCCTCTTATACATGACCCCTTTCGAGAATACACAGCCGACTGGGAATATCTGCCAATTCCACTGATGAGGATGGGGTTTCGCCTGCAGTGGGGCTTCCCCTTCTTAAGGGCCTTAACCTTACCCAACATCAGTCTCCTTCTTGGCTTCAGGTTTCTTCTCCTTAGTATCCGGCTTCTCAGTTTTCTTTTCACCTGCCATTTTGCAAGATGGGAAAGCCCGATATCCTATTTTTTATCTTGTTATTTTCCCCCAGCTTTGGAATAAGTTGATATATGATATTCTCTAAATTTAAGATGCACAGTGTAACTTTTCACATTGTTGGTAAATACATATTTTAATTAAAAGAACACTTCTGTTATCATGTTTAAACATGTTAAAATTTTGGTGCTGTGCAATGGCATTCACTATATTGTCATAGACAAACAGGAAATCAACAGGTTCTGGACAAAAGTTAAAAGAAATTAATGTTATTAAACTTAGGGTTAGCACATAATATAGTCTACCTACATTGTACATGAGCAATTTTTAACCTTTTTAATTTCATGGCACACATGAACTAATCACTAAGAGTATACATTATAAGGGAAACATGTTTTGCTGTTGAGACAAAAATGGGTATAATTTTGATTCACATTGAACAGTTATTTTTTTATGTTGGCTCTTGTCATTTATTATTTATTTTTGTTTGTTTGTTTGTTTGTTTGACAATGTAAGGGAAAAGAGGTCAGTGCCCCTGACTAATTGTCAGGTATTGCATGTTTTAAAAATCCTTACACAATACTGGTATGCTTCTTACTGCACACAGTTTGGAAATCACTGTCCTAATAAAATCATCAGTAATTTTTGTTTTTAAAATAGTTTGCTACATTTAAAGACCAATAGATGATTAACAGAGTAAAAGCCTGGTCAAACTTGGCCAAAATTTTATAATTTGTTTTAATTAAAATATTATCATTTTCTTAAAGTGTTTAAGAGATTAGAAAATTTCACTCTCTCTAGCTACTCTGCAGTCACTTTCCATTTTTCACTATACTTGAATTATGTTCTTTATACTAATTGTACATATTTATCTTTTCTAGTTTGTTGCTCGGATATATATTTTTATGCAAGAGAGTTTCCCTATTCGTGTTTGAAAACTGGCATATTAAATATACGTTATATTCTAAAATACTAAATATTCGTTTGGCTTTGGCTACCAGGATATAGTCATGCCTTGTGTTATTCCTCTCTGGCCATTCTTTATAGAGTGTCTCCTTTTATCTGACTCAAAAATGCGTCAGTTTCCTCCTGTTCCACCTTTGTTTGCTTATGTTTATTTTTATATTCTCATCATTGTAAAACTGGCTTATTTTTGCACTATGACCATCCCTTTTCCCCACAAAAAAATCATGGACTCAAGTACAGAATAATTGGGAGGTGAAATGCAAAGAAATAATCAGAGGAGGGAATCAGGCTGATATCTGATGACTAGTACTTATTTTAGAGTCGGGGAACATCATGACCAGAAGCAAGTGTTCCCAGGGGAATTTAATAATAAACAGTAACAACCAAAACCATGGAGAGGGTTCATGTGGACCAAAAGGCAAGAGACCAATGGACCAGATAGTCTTCGTCAATTATATTCTATTTTTCACAGAGAAAAGGATGCATTTGAATTGCAATTGGGTAGCCAATGATGAACCAATGCACACTAATAGAAAGGAGTCAGCTCTTCTCTTTTCTCTCTGACTTTTGCCCTGAAGGAGAATGCAGAATCATGGATTATTTACAAAGAGCAGAACTTAAAAGACTAAAGGCTGAGTGATCCCCTGTGGATCCCTTAGGTTTGCGGCCTGTATATATTGCAGTTGAACTCACATCTATTAGATACTTGCCACTTTCCAAGTAATATGTGAGGTTCTGAGGAGGCATTGATTTTAGGGCATGCTCTCTGCACCTTAGAACGTAAGCTTCCTATAAGGAAACAAACATTTCTATAATGTACTGCTTGCTTTACTGGCAGTAGAATATGTGTTGCTTCCAAGATGGAGAGATTAATAGTGTCTTCTTGAACACTTTTAAGAAAAAAGAAAGGAAAAGACATTGTTCCTATTCATATAACAGAAAGTGAATATTTATATGACAGAAGAAAAAATATCAAATAAGATAATATTCTATGTACAGTTATCAGTAACTACATACTTGCTGCCTAGTAGTTTATTATACCAGCGTGTACTTATACTGATCAGTGCCCCTTCCCATTCCCTTTTGTATTCCCCCAAATTGAAATATTTTGTAGCTTTCACACACACACACACACACACACACACACACACACACACACACAAGGCTCAGTGCGTGAAATTAGTGCACTGGTAAGATCCCTAGTGGCTGCCAGTTGCTGGCTAGGGCTCCCTCCCTTCCCCAGGCCAACCTGCCCCCTGGTATAACTCCCAGAAGAACTCTAGTCCAGGGGACAATTTGTATACTATGCTTTTATTGTATAGGATGAATGCATATGATATATATATATATATATATATATATATATATATATATATATACACACACACACACACACATTTGTATAGCCATGTCTTTATTTAATTTAACTTGAATTTGATAGAATAAATAGGTGTTTTGGATATAAAGCATATTTTACTTGTTGTAGTTGAAATGAAATTACAATGATCTGATCAATTTCTACTCCCTTTAGACAGAGTTGTGTTTTATTTATTTATTTATTTTAAAATATATTATTTATTGATTTCAGAGAGAGGAAGGGAGAGGGAGAGGAACCTCAATGATGAGAGAGAATCACAGATTCAATGTCTCCTGCACTCCCCTGACTGGGGATGGGGCCAAAAACCAGGAAGTGCCCTGACCAGGAATCGAATTGTGACCTCCTAGTTCGCAGTTTGATATTCAACCATTGAGTCATGTCCCTTGGGCAAGGGCTGTGTTTTAAAGAGAAGATAAAACTAGATCCTCCACTATTAATAATCCGGATGCAGGCATTCAAGGACATCAATAATACTCTGCCACAGTGTAATTACAAATGGGGCACAGGATTCTCTTTGCTATGTGGGAAATTCTTGAAGTATCCACTGTTGATTTCTCTCCCGCGTTACCTTGAGAATATCCTGTTGTTTGTCAGTTTAATGCTGGTAGGATTCTTACTTTGACTTTTGGGTGAAGGAAACTATTTCTCCGCTTATGCCTTTGTCTTTATGGAGACCTCCCTCTGTGTAAAGCTTTGGATTGCACATTGTTACCACATGTGAAGCCGAATGGGATTAAACATATTAGCTTAATCTGAATATATTTAGAAAGTCAATCTGACCATATTTAGAAAGCAGATCTGTTAATCTGCTGCATTAAACATGGTTTATGTACAAAATGAAATGTTAAGAGGGAAGAATTCTGTATTCATGATACAAATGCAACATAGTTTTGGCAGAACATCTTTGTATGAGCCAAAACTCTTTACTACTTTTTATTCCCACAGGAATTACCTCATGTTCATATCAGAAAGAAAACTGTGTCCAGCTTCCTAAGGATTACTAATACAGCAATACTCTCTTACATGTCATGACCTAGTTTCCTAGAAAAGCTTTACCTTCCCACACTTCCTATAACACCCCATAGGACTTGGCATTTCTTAGGTTTGCACGTAATCTGACCTCCTCAGAACTTTTGCAAAGCTGCAGAAATGAATCCCAAAATCAACCAATTAGCCTGTTGCATTAGACATAAAGATTGATAGTGGACAGTGTTATAAACATGTTTCTTCAATAGCATGCTTGGAAACTGCACTGCCAGAGTTAATCTCATAATTTCTCAACTGAATTCATGTTGATAAGCCTGGATTTTACGTGTTTTGGTGAAAATAGTACAACATTGCTTGTATGGGTCTACGATGATAAAATAATAGCTAAAAGGACTTGGGAGCTTCAAGCCTGGGTTCAGCTTTGGACAGTAACTTTTTGTTAATTCCTTGCTTGAGGGAAAGGAAAAAGAAATGATTTTGATATTGTTCTTTTATTTCAGTGTGTCAACCTTTATAACATGGCATTGTACAACTGAGAACGTAACCTAGATTTGGAGGCCAAATCTTGGCCTTGCCATTTATTTATTGACTGTGGAACCCAGAGCAACTTCTCTGAATTTGAACCCAGAGAAACTTCTCTGGCTACACTAATCAAAGGTAAAAGTTGTAGTTAAGTATCCCCTTCATTGGTTAGATTTGAATATAATATAAAATTCTATGCGATGCATTATCTAAACTATAACCTTACATACATGAACAGAAGCCAGTTATTTTAGAGTTCCTTTCTACTTTGAGATTTAAACTTGGGGTGTTAAGAAACTATTTTTCCCCCAATTTCAATGGGTATACATTTTTAAAAAAATGTCATTTTTGATAAGTTACAAGAATACAAATAGATATTAATTTGTGTTTAATATAAACTGAAAGTAAAAGAAAATCAGTGTTATATTTAAAAACATTTAAATCTGTTTTGCTCACTATTCACTTCAACTGAAGAACAAAGATAAAACTATTGAATCATAAATAAACTTTTATTTTTGTATTCTTAGGGTGAATAATAAAATTAAAAAATATTAGCTAAAATATTAACAATTTCAAAAACATTTTAAGGAAAAAAAATCAGCATCAGACCTTTGCATCAAGTTAACATTAGGACATAACTTAGATTTACTTTATATTCATCTGGTTTCCACAGGTAAATATTCTAAGTCCAGCAAGTGAAATATTTACAGGAACTTCATACAGTTGAATGTCTTTTCATGGAATTTCATATAAACCACACCATCCAAGGCTCATGTCATTTAAAAAAAATGTGACAGTAGTTCCTTTATGATGGGTATTAATTTCAGTCCTGTTATAAATGTGATTCATGACCTTAAACAGTCTTTTCAGGCATTGTTCTGTACAAAAATTGAAATATGGGTTTCAATTTTTATAACTGCTGAGTTTCTATTTGCTTCTAAGCTTGTGTACCTATGTGTTTTCAAATCCTACAAATATGTATCTCATCTTACTTCACTGTATACAACTTTGTTTTTATTTTAAAACATAATATTAACAAATATGTCTGTATTTTTTATTTACTATTTCTACAGTTTAAAGAAGTGAGCACATTATATTGAAGCAATGGTTAGTTTTAGAATTAGACAATATTGTATTACATAGTATCTATATACTAGACTATATTATAAAAATAGTTTTGTAATATATATATATATGATAAAACATTATATAATGTTTGTCTTGGGGCTATAATTGAAACTGGAATGTATTATACTATTTATCAGGTGCTTCTCTTATTCTAAGTATTGAATTCATTATTTTAACTTCCACTTTCTCATTTACTGAGAGAAGATAGAGTTGTCAAGAAAACCTGACAAATTTAAAGATAATATATTATTAATGTGATGTTATATTAACTTAGATCCCTTTGTCCCAAGCCAATACAATGAATTTTACTTTTTTCAAGATGTGAAATATAATGCTAAATAAATTATTGTTTTAGTCATATTGCCCCAAACTTCATTTTAATATTTTCCAAAAAACCAAATTATTGCAATGTGAAATGTTTTGTCCTTGAAATTTTTATTAAATAAAATATATATATATATATATATATATATTCCAGTTTATTTAAATCATCTTTTTTATTAAATTTAACAACAGTATTCCTTATGCATTATATCTATATTCATTGTGAAATTTGAAGAATTAGCTTCCAAAATGATCCAATACCTAGACCTGAAAGTTTTGTTAATATAAAGTTTAATCAGCAACAACTCTTTTAAAATGGTATATTCAAGCATTGCATTAGTTTTTGTCTGAATTAGCATATAGAGCACTTCTAAAAATAAAATCAGTAGCAGATGTTATAATAAAACAATTGATAGATAAGAATAGTTTTCCCTCAATTACAAAACTTTGCTCAGATTCAAATCTGAAAATGAATTTGGCTCATCAGTTTTGTTTTATTTACAGGAATTCGCAATGTCATGCCTCTGAACACTATGTAAAAGAGCTACAACTAAGGTACAGTGCACACTATTTCCAGTACATTATTTTATTGAATTTCACATTTAAAGCATCATGTCAACACTTTAGTAACTAAGAGTTGTATCCATAAAGACAATCTTAAAAAACTCATAAGTTTGGGAATCAAAGTTACAACCATCATCTATTTAGGAGCAATTATTTTCTGATTATTGTTTTGTTCCATTGAATCCCATTTGTATGGATATGTCTACTGTGCTGCTTTTCTCAAGTACCAGTTATTAGTGGGGCCGGGTTATGGGGGGGAATTTTTCTAGTTTTCTAGGAAACTGTGATGAAGCATTTGATCTACTGAAAGGACATCATGTCGAAACATGTGTTCTAATCCAGCAGCCACAAGAACAAAACCATGGGAAACTTGAATTTCTCAATTTCAGGAAAAACATAAAATCTGAGTGTGGAGTGGTGCTAAGATACTGAAAGAGTTCATTATTTTTTAGTATACAACTCTGCATTCTTTATATATAATGATTTAGGCGAATCGTTAAAAGTGAATAATGTTAAATAGAGTTTTTGTACTAAGACTATACATTGATGCTACAATATATATTGTTTATTTATTGCTATATTCCGGGAAATTTTGTATTTGACATCAAAAGCATTTTGATATGCAAATACATTTACTTGCAACTCTGTTTCTCTCTGAAGAGCCTCTTGTTTTTGAGTCCTTCTGCCTGAGTGCTTATTGAAAGGAAGGAAGGAAGGAAGGAAGGAGGCCAGGGGAGGAAGGACAGAGATGTTGAAATTTGAAAAGTAAATGTCAATCCCATAGGCCCTGGCTTTTAGGAAAGTTGACTGACAGGACATGTCTTTTGTTAAAGGTCTTACTGGAGTGACTTGGGGTTCAAATTGCAAATAAAAAATCTAGTTCAAGGAGATGAACTACTTTGTTTGCTAGGAAAGCCAATTATGTCTTAGTGTACAAGATAAATCAAGTGACAGCATTAAGGTTCATTATTTCAGTCATGTTTTCATTCTTAGATTCTCATTAGAACTTTCATAAGAATCAACAGCTGGGTGGAAGGATTTGGATTCTGTTCAAGGTTCATACTTTTCAGCTGTTTCTCCTTGTTTTAGAAAGAGGCAAAGTTACACGTGCATGGTTTACGAGTGTAGCTCTAAATACATATTTCTAATTGAATATAGTAAAATAAACTTGAAGGTTAAATGACAAATAACTCATCTGCATTCGCATTCAATTACTTTTGTTTTAAAAAAGCAAATCTTTGTTAACCATAGGTACTTTTAAATTAATTTTTGCTCACGATAATATAAATTTTAAAATAACTAATGTGCGTGACTAAAAAAAATCCTAGACATATTCAGCATGTCTTTTTCAAGTGAACATACCTCAAAATAATAACTAATTATTATTTCAATTCATGACATAGTTAATGACAGAAAGAGAAAAACATCTTGGAATAAAGCAATCCCAGGTTAACCAGAAAAGGTTGTACAGAAGAAATTTCTTATATTTTAAGAATTCTGTCAGATGGCATCATACAGATACATTTTTTTCAAATATGTTTTATTGATTTTTACAGAGAGGAAGAGAGAGGGATAGAGAGAGTTAGGAATATCGATAAGAGAGAATCATGGATCAGCTGCCTCTTGAACACCCCCTACTGGGGATGTGCCCGCAACCAAGGTACATGCCCTGGACCGGAATTGAACCCGGGACCTTTCAGTCTGCAGGCTGACGCTCTATCCACTGAGCCAAACTGGTTTTGGCTATAGTTACGTTTTTAAGGGAAGTTTGCTAGTCTCTGATAAATGAAGTGTACCAAGTAATGCAAAGTGGCAAAACCCTCTTTTCTAAGATGTTGTTCAGAGAACAGTACTTATAAACGTTCAGTCATAATATAAGAATCAACTCCAATATAGACAGAACTCGTTCCCTGTCTTTGAGGTGTCTCTCTGACTGTACAGCGAAGGCTCGTGCAGACAATCAGTTCAAGAATTGCTCTGACTTCAAAAGTCTTTCTCTGTTTGGGCCAATCTTCCTACTGCCACATTCCACGGTGGTGGGGTAGGAATAATCTGTAGAAGTATGATTACATAGGCAGTAGATCTAGGAATTTCATAGATGGGGGCTTTTGTTATTGACTTTTAGGAGATGAAAGGGAAATAAAGAATACCCACCACTCAAATGATCAGTGAGTGACTTTGTTCTATGCTTACCATGATAAACATGAAGATACCCTGTGTGCACTTATTTTCATTGTTATTTCTAAGAAGCTGCCTCTGTATGTCTATTTTTATGTGTGTCCCATATTTTAAAAGATAAAGCAGTGCACAGCATGATTTCTTATCTGAATTCTTATACCTAATACTCCTGTCAGCGTGATGAATATGTATAGGTAGGCACATAGCAAGAGAAAGTCTGAAAGTGATGGAGATAAGAAAATACTTAGTATTCAAAGAAGCAGATAAATGAAAAGGGAGTTTGTTGGTTACATTTGGTATTCAGTTATTTTAATCACTGATGGAACTTAAGGCAAGCTTACAGAGAGTTTTTTTTTAGAGTATTTGACATTCCCTACTTCTTACATGCAAGCCCAAAAGACATTCACCAAGCAGAATATGACTGCTTCGGCTAATGCCATCTATTCATTTTTTTGTAATGCTTCGTTATAAACAGGCTCCCTTCATTCAGGTGTCACATTTTATTTCCTCATGGACCTTTGTTTCTAGTTGGTCATTGGGATAGCTGGATTTTAACACTGAAATAACCATCATCTTCATCTCATGGTACTTATAGCTTGCAATACAATTAGATACTAGATATTTGAACTCCAGAAGGTTTTTTGACTTTAAAGATTAACCTTCAGGTCAGTCTGAATTACCTTTTGATTCTGTCTCAGTTTTCCTCATCCCTTAACTGGCGAGCCCACGCTACCTTTGCTTTTTTGGTTTATGTTGCTTATAAATTGACTTCTAGGTTCTCCCATACCTACACTGTCCATCACATAAGGACTCATTACAGTGCCTCCTAGTGAAAGCAAAATGTGAGATGTTTGAGACCAAGTTTATTGTCTTGTAAAACTGAAGAATGGATTCGCAACAAAAAATGGTAGTGGAAGCAATGTTTATTGAGAAAAGTCAGTCCTGGAAAAGGTGCAACTGGAGTTCTAAAAGCAGGCCAGGCCAGCGTCCTGAGCTTCCTTTCCATGTTGCATTTGGGTGCAGTTCAGCGTCTATGTGCATTAAAGTCCATTAGTCCGTCTGTAGAGTCCCATATGGCCACAAGCCATGTAGACACAGGGGAATAAATATCCTGAGATATGAGAGCCCAGTACTCTGGAGAGGGGGCACAGAAGGAAAAAGAGGGAGGAAGGGAAGGAGGGAGGGAGGGAGAGTGGGAGGGAGGGAGGGAGGGAGAGGGAGAGGGAGAGGGAGAGAGAGAGAGAGAGAGAGAGAGAGAGAGAGAGAGAGAGAGAAGAGGAAGGAAGGGAGGGAGGGAGGGAGAGGGGGGGGGGAGAGGGAGAGAGAGAGAATGTTCTTTTAAATCTAGGGAGTATTAAGGTGACCAGAGGTTTCACTTTTGGCAGGAGAGTCCTGATTTTTAACAATTTGTCCCGCGTCGTTTTAAAACAGTCTCAATCGGGACTGTTTTAAAAAGCCGCTGGACGCGGGACAAATTGTTAAAAATCAGGACTGTCCCACCAAAAGCGGGATGTCTGGTCACCTTAGAGTAGGTACATGACTTGCTAGCTCCTGATTCTGCCTAGGAACATTCTTGGGATTGGTTATATGCCTCAGGGCCTTGTGATGGTTATCTGCAAGCTGCCTGTCTTAGTAATGTTCACACCTTTTAAAGCTCAGGCTCCCACATGCTTTTCTTTCCTTGCCTAGCTGGGTTGTCTTAGTAACTCTGCCTAGTTGGGTTCCCCTGTTCTACTTCCTCCTCCCATAGCACCGCCCCTGTCTACCTAGCTTCCTTCTCTCTGCTTACTAGTAATTCTTCCCTCCACACAACAGCCTTTGTAACCCAAAGTAATTATTACCCTTACCATGTATACTCTATAAATAAATAAACATTACAAAGCCCCTGTCATATTATAGCATTGAGTAATGTATTTCTTTATTAGTTTATTGTATCATTCTTGTCTACCCAACTAGATGAAAAGTTTATGAAAGGATTGGCAATGTGTCTATGAGAAGAGATAGATGAAACAAAAATGCTTCAAAATCCCAATAATTAAAATGGCCATGCTTTATAAAAGTAGTAGTTAAGAAATTATTTAAAAATAAGTTAAAAGATTGTCTTCTTATGAGAATCATACAGAGAGGTTCTTATAAATGTTGCTTTTGCAGTGATTAGTCATGCAATGCCACCGTGAGAGGAGAAACGTTTGACAAATCACAGCAAAATAACTTATCTAGAGTTTTTAAACTGATTTCCTTCTCCACATAGTTAAATTCTAAGCATCTGTCATCAACCAGATTTGATTCGATGGCTTCTTTAAAATGTATCCACATTCAGAATTATAGATATTTTGACAGTTACAAATGTTACAAATTTTTTCACACAAATAATTTATAGATTGATTCTGTTAAAGAGCTTAACAAAATGCCCCATACTTAGTAAATGCTTAATAAATACTGTATTCAATTAATGGCCATCACCGAAACATTAATTGGTAACTTTATTGTTAATTATCTTTCTTGGTGTTCAAATGGATTGTGTAGAAAGGATGTCTTATTCTTTTATTGGGTGTTTGATTATCTCAAAATTTCTGTCTTTTATGAACACAACAACACATTTGCTCCAGTAAAATTTTAAGCTGAAATGTTTTTCCCTTATGAGTTCTGTAGATGTTTGTATTCTGGTGTTTAATGATCTAGATAGTTGAGGAGCCAATCTTATTCTTATGTGTCTGGCTGTTTTTCTCTCTCAAGATTCTATCTTTCTTTATCATTAACATTTGCAAATTCCAGGAGGATGTGTCTTGTGTAACACTTAAGTTGTCTGGAAACTCTCATTTTTTAAAATGTGATCTTTAAATGTGATCTTTTAATTAATTTTCCATGCTCTTTCTGTCCACCCTTTCCCTTTACTTTCTTTAAATCATGTGCTGAACCTTCCATACAAATCTTCCATCTCATTATTTTTCTTTTTTAAAATTTATTTTCCTTTCCTTTGAATTTTTGGGAAATTTTACTGCATTATCTTCTATTTAGTAGATACTTATGTTCCTTCTTCCTGCTATTTTTGCCATGATTTTTAATTTGACAATCTTGTTTTCCCTTATTCTTAGTTCACATTATTCTTTTTTTAAATATATTTTATTGATTTTTTACAGAGAGGATGGGAGAGGGACAGAGAGCTAGAAACATTGATAAGAGAGAAACATCTACCACCTGCCTCCTGCACACGCCCTACCAGGGATGTGCCTGCAACTAATGCACATGTCCTGACCAGAATCAAATCCCGGACCCCTCAGTCCACAGACCAATGCTCTATCCACTGAGCCAAACTGGTTTCAGCATACATTATTCTTATAACTAGATCGTATGATTTTACTAACAAAATTACACTTGAATCTTCCATGAAAATAAAATTTATTTTCTTTATACTGTAAGTAATCTGACCTACACTTTAAGCCTCCATGTTTTTCTTAGTTAAATGAAATAAATAAATAAAATTTAAAAAGCAATCAAGATTTAATTAACCTAACTGTTTACTCTCTGTTGGATAAAAATTGCTGTGTTTTGGTGAGGCTAATTCCTCCTTTTACTTTTCTCCCTGAAGAAGTGTCTGGGTGTGTCTATGTTTGTGTGGTGGTATGTGGGATGATATATGGAGTATCAGGTAACTGAGAAGACCTCATGATGGTACATATATTTCTAAATGTGGCTGTAGTCATTTTACTTTTCTAGACTTTGATATGGCACTTTTTGTGTCCATGGGTTTTTCATTTAAAGTCTGAGACACTGTATGGTGTTCATTGGGGCTCAGTAGTGGCCTAACATCTTGCTCTGTATGAGGTCTTATTCTGAGAGTCATTGGTTGTGATGAGTGAGGCACCTCCTATAGCCTTCTGTGAGGCCATTTGTACTTGCTGCAAAGACCCTTTGGGCCTATCTACTCCTTTGCTATATTCTCAAGTAAGATGATATTTCTGACACTGGAAAAAAAATCTAAAATTCAGACCTTTCCTTTCTCTCATAGCAATGAACTTCTAAGTTTTCTTTGATGGGGCTTACAGAGTCCAACAGAGTATGTGTAAGGGCAAGAGAACCTACTCGGCAGTTGGTATTACCTTCCCTTACATAACAAACCTTCTGTACAATTTTGTCTGCATTTGCCACTCTCCTGTCATCAGGTTTTTCTTCTACCAAATATCCTAAATAGAAAAGGGGAAAGCCAACCTTTTCTTTCCCATTTTCGCTCTGTTAGTCAGATGGGAGACCAATAAATCTGAATCCTATAGGTTCCGTAGCTTTTATTCTAAATTGAATGGGAAAACCAGAAAATTCTCCTCTAATACAGAAACCTAATTCAAAAGCAGCCAAATCACTTATCAAGTTGATTTGTATGTTAGAAGGCAGAATCCTCTGTGTTCCTCCGCTCAGCATTCTCTCTAAAATATATCCTACATTTTCTGAGATATACTGATGTCTTAAGTTGACTGGAGGTGAGAGTCTAGTAGTATTCAAAAGACATGAGAGAAGCCCCAAGTAATTTTCAACTCTTGAATTTTGCTAAAAGTTTTAATACATTATTTTTTTAATTACCTGCTTTATGTATGGGAGTTAATCTACATCAAAATGACTATTCATTTCTAATCTTAGATGTCATACATTCTGATAGCAATTTTTCTAATATATTCCTTTTCTTTATTTGACTTATTTATCCTTTTTATTTTGAAGATATATTTTAATATTATCTATTTATAATTAATAATAGTGAAGTTATGATTTATCTAAAGTTGGATTTTTTGCAACTGTACTCTTTCAAAGAGAGGATTTTAGGTCCAGATGAGTTATAATAAAATGTCCCTGATCTGGCACTGGCCAATCAGTGGAGACTACAATCTGGAAAAGAGCACACCTGGAAAGCTGATGGATATTCTCTTGAAACCCTCCCCTTAGATTTCCACCTTCAAGAGAAAGATAAACACCAGCAATGCAAATGAGGTCGACGGAACCCCAAGAGACTTGCAACCCTTGGAGCAATGGGCAGCAGCAGCTCCTCCAGGGCTCACCCCCTGAACCTGTCTCCAACGCCCCTCTTTTCTCTGACTTCTCAGTGAGCCAAAGTAGCCCAGCCTAAGGTCTCCAGTTAGTGTTTCTGTGCCCTTTCTGTTTTCACTGTCCTAAGGATATTTTTGCTGAGGCTAATCATTTCTCGTTTTGCTGCACTTTGTCTCATGATTGAAACCTTTCCTTCAAAAAGATAAGCGCTGAGGCCTGGTCATCTCCTCGGTAACATTTGGAGGAAAGAATTTAAAATATTATTTATCTAGTGTGTTCCAAAGTTTTTCATCAAATGAAGCTTAAGAATGTTTCCAGGGCTATAGTTTAGTTTTAGAATATATGCAGGAGTAAATTCAAGAGGGTAGCTGTTGTCTTCCGTCTTCCCGGGTGATTATTTGACAGTCAGATAGTGTTGGGTCTAGACTGAAAAAAACAACAACGCTTCCTCTGTGGTCTTAAACGGCCATTTGGGAAGTCAGAATATATCACAGAAGTTCCCCCAGGCAGCAGTATCTGCAGCTGGTTTTCAATGGGTTCCCTTGCATCTCATTGAACTAGATTATACACAAAATCAATTTGGCATGAGCTACATTCGCTCTGAGGACAGCAGTGCTCCCGAGTGCATACTTCGATTAAATGTTTAAATTGACTGTTTATGGCCATGGTGACAATGCATCCCACTAATTCACTTTCAGTCCCATTGTCCTCGCATGGAACTACCTGCCAAGGCTTCAACAAGGGAGCTTTGGGCTGCTCTATTTTAATTAGTTAGAGGAAAATATCACTGCTCTGAATAGGGTTGTCTTTTGAGGACTTTGCTTTTACATTTTGACTGTAAAGCAATAAAGTAAAAATTTTAGTGTAATCACTGAACAACAGATTCTTTAAAAAATGGTTTTGTTTTTGTTGTTTTGAGGGGGGGAAGGGAAAGAAAAACATCCAGTGACCATACAGAATCCATTGGTGGATTACATACAGAATCCATTGGATTCTGTATGTGCTCTGACCAGGGGTTGAACCCACAACCATGGCATAATCTGGATGATGCTCTAGTCAACTGAACTATCCAGCCATGGTGAACAATATATTCTTAAATCCCTGTTACATCCACTTTTTTTCATTAAAATTTTTCTAAAAGAAAAGTATTTGATATACAACTATAGATACTAAAAAACTGGAAAGAATATGATTCTTAATATTAGATTGCTTATATAGAAGTCCAATCACTTTTGGGGACAGGTGGTGATGAACTTTTTTTTAATTGCCCTCTTGAGGAATTAGTTTAATTACGTTTTGTAGGTTTTTATTTTTTAAAAGAGAGTATTTCGTCCTTTGCTGGCTCTTTAAAACATCAGTCAGAACGTAACTGTGGGGACGTAGATATTTTCTGAGTTATGAGACTATGGGGAAAATTAGACAATTAAGACATGCCTCCTATAATATTACTTTTAAAGGTAAAAATGAGAAACTATAACAAGCTGTATGAAATAATTTTAATTAATTCAGCTGAAAAGATAAAAGTAATTATTTAGTATGTTATTCATAATTCTAAGAAAAGTGGTATTATTGAAAGTCTGTTATTAGTAAAGATATGGACCCTTTTTGTAATGATTTTTTAATTCTTATTTAATGCTAAAATAAAATACAGTTTTGTCTTAGATATCTAGTGTCAAATAATGCAGATTCAATTATTCAACAATTATTGACCAAAACTAGGAGCCAGCCACTGTTCTAAACTCTGATGATACAGTCATGAACAAAAAAAAAAAAAAAATCTGCTCTCATAGCCTTTATGTTTAAGTGATATTGATATTTCCAAGTTTGTGTTACTAATGCATTCTATCTAATTCAAAAATTTAACTGGGATATTCCTGTCTTAATTGACTTAGATTTTAAATTGTTCTGGTAACTCAAGTTAATCTTTACAATTGGAGATGCCCCATAATTCATTTTGGTTATTGGTTGCTAGGTCCTAGCCACAATGGCTATTGAGGTGAAAACTATCATCTCTATATGACTATCCTGGTGTTAATTGTGGTGCCCATTTATTGAATTAATTTTGAAGTTACCAGGAATCCAAATCTGGGAGGTGAGACAAGAAAATAAATTAATGT
This sequence comes from Vespertilio murinus, assembly GCA_963924515.1. Classification (NCBI taxonomy): domain Eukaryota; kingdom Metazoa; phylum Chordata; class Mammalia; order Chiroptera; family Vespertilionidae; genus Vespertilio; species Vespertilio murinus. Next base: position 28,199,294 of record OZ004714.1, on the reverse strand, counting down.
TGTTGTTGTTGTTGTTGTTTGTTTTGTTTTGTTTTGCTAAACAGTGGTTGAAACGCTTTACGCTACTTCTAAACCCTAATGTGAAACTCCCGAATTATTTCAGTAATAAAGAAAACAGAAGCACAACCTTTAAACTGTTAACTCAACAACTAAAAACCCGTATCTCTGAACTCAAATAGAAAGTAAATTAAATATTGCTTCTGAAAAACTCTGTAGAGACCATTGTTTCTTGCCTTCAGGCATAGCACAGGCAGAACGAGTTCTTACTTGCATTCTCTCAGAGGGCAGTGAGGATCTATTTGTCACTCCTCTTTAATTCCTCCTGACCCCGCTGAGCTAGTCCTCAAAGGGCCCCTGCCAGGAGGCTGCTGGGCCCACCTGGAAACCAAACTGTGTTCTCCTTTTACCCTGGAGAAAAATCAAAAGTATCAAAGACATTTAAAATCATCATAAATCACACGGAGCTTCTTTCCTCTTTTTCAAAACGTGCCCTTTAAAAGTCAGAAAATATGCTGGAAGTCAATGCTGTATTTAAATTCAATTCTGCCCATGTGTTTTCATCTAAAAATCTCAGTGGTGCTTTTATTGCAAATATAAAATATTCTCTGTGAGAAACTAGAAAATTATTCTTTTTTCTTTTACATAATATACCTTTACATTATATATAAATTTAATTTGTACAGCATCAACAGGCAGTCAATCACCTGTTACATAAATGTTTTTTATCTTGTATTTTACCCCTTTGAAGACTGAAAGTTTCCCTTCAGTTATCACTTAAATTTAATATGTATTTACATATATGCATATGTATACAAAACCTAGTATATGCCTCTCTAATTTCTTACATAGAAACATAATATGACTGTTTTCTTCTGATTAAGGGTCATCATTAAAATTTTGATTAATTTACCCATTTTTATCTGTGAGAAAAAGATAAACCAATCTATGTAAGTAGCCATGTAAATAGAAGTTTGAGGAACTTCACAATGCACATTCTGTCTTAGCTGTTGTTGGTTGATGGAAATGAGAGGTGTGGTATCTGAGATATTTAATATGGAATCTGGTTCTAAAAATATTGAATTGGGATTTGGGATTTAAACATACTATACATGGACCTACTTCATACATCTGACCTTAGGAAAGAGGTAACTACTGAAGATGTGGGGAAGAAGCAGCACTTTATATGAATCTTGACTGTTTTCTTTGTTGTTTTTCTTTTGATTTTTAATGAAATCTGGAGTCGATATGGACAATGCTAACAGTTCTTCAAATCATGGTGGTTATAATATTGATCTGAAAACTTTTCTCAAAGAGCTATTGATACTGTATAGTTATAAATGTAAAATCAATGTGTTAGTATCCATTAATTGTTTTATACAAACATATTAATATTATCGGTGGAAATGGAGTTCTTGGGGTGCTGTGAGAAAATTAATTTCCTGAGGTTCCCCCTGGGAGGAAAGGGTTTTGTGGAAAGTTTTATTGAGGATGTAAAATGTCCTATCTCTGTCCCTCTTCCCATGGAAGACGCCCAGTTTCTGTTATAGCTTATTTCACTACATACTGTACTATTGCTGTCTTCATATTTTATTGAATTACATATATCTTCCAAATAGCTCTTTGAATCTAATCTTTATGAAGCTCTAAGTATCTTTGGTGTGCTTCAGTTCCTTCAGGTTCTATGGGATATAGTAACATCTACCAGGACTCTTTGTTGAACAGTTTTCAAGATTGCTTCAGTAAAAAGTCAGGAATACATAAATATCTAGAAAAGTGAGGAGTTGTTAATACCACGGTTGATGAATGTTCTCATTATACCTGAAGGCAAATGAAGCACATGCACACACATACATGGCCTCTTTACTGTGTACCCTAATATACATACATTTGTTTGAAGTTAGTACATTTGAATCCAAAGTTTTTAGAGACCCATTTATTGCAATTGTTAAATATCAATCTGTTGTTATAATCTGTCTGCTCATTCTTATCATCACCTGTCATTCGGATGCTAGAATGTAGTTTTCAATTAAAAATAATATTGATTTACAGAACAAAAGTATACCAATAAATTTAGATCAATGATTATGTGAAAGGCTCAAGAATTATAATTACTTTCTCTATAGCTCTCATCTCTGTGATATAGGTGTTATTATTGTACACATTTTTAAAAAGAGAGATCTGAGAAAGACATACTTTGAATAATTTTTTTAAAGTCATAACAGCGGTTATAAAGACTTAGAAGTTTCTTAATCTCTAAAAGCAGACGCATACAATGAGTTCTTCCAAGATAAATAAAAATGGAGAATAATTCTGGGTTGATCAAGTAAAGTATGTTTTGACTCTATCCCTGTGAAATACCTTTGTTCCTGTAAATGCCAAAAGGGCCTTCACTGGTTTGGTTCAGTGGATCAGCTGTTGGACTAAGTGGTTGCAGGTTTGATTCTGGTCCAGGGCACCTACCTTGGTTGTGGGCTAGATCCCGCCCCCGGATGCAAGAAGCAACCAAATCAAGCTCGCCTGTTTGGCTCAGTAGATAGAGCGTCTGTCTGTGGGCTGAAGGGTCCTGGATTTGATTTTGGTCAAGGACATGTGTCAGTTTCAGGCTCAATCCCTGGCCCTGGCTAGGGTGCATACTGGAGGCCTCCAATCAATATGTCTCTCTCACAATGTTTTTCTTTCTCTTTCCTTCTCCCTTTTACTCTCTCTAAAAATCAATGGAAAATATCCTCTGGTGAGGATTTAAAAAAAAGGCATATGTTTCATGCAAACTGGTTTGTTTATCTATATATGCTCATATCATACCATTATTAAGTAGTAATGCATTACTTGTTTTTCTGAGATGTTCAGTGTTTAACAGTGCATGATATTATGTTATTAAAATTTTCCAATCATATGTTGACCTCAGGGATATCGTTCATCAGGCATACCGTATTTTTCGGACCATAAGACGCACTTTTTCTTCACTAAATATGCAGTCCCCAGGGACACAGAAGGTCCCGGGGGACCCACTGCCGCTCTGCAACTTGGACCATAAGACGCAGGCACTTTTCCTCCCACTATTTGGTGAAGAAAAGGTGCGTCTTATGGTCCGAAAAATACGGTAGTTTCTTTAGTAACAACAAAATTGGTTAAAAATAACATGTATATAAATATGAGCCAGTATCATAAAACTTATAATTTTAATTTGTGTTATGGAAGTTAGATAATTGTAAGTTTAATCTGTCAATTAATGTTTTTATTAGGTGCTAGATTTTAAAATGTGTTAATTATAAATGAATTAGCTAGTTGCAAATCTGAGTACAGTGTTACATTGACAACATAAACAGAAAGTTCCAACTATTTCCCCATAAACAATGAGGTTTCTAACAGCCATGGCTTTACTAGGAGAATAAAACATAAATAAGTTATGACTATAAAACTTGAATTAAAAAGTGGTCAAGGTTGTGAAGAGTCATGTAAGTAAACAATACTTTGGAAATTGAGGATAATCATTATTTTTATTAGATAATTTATTATCTAAGATACTTTAATTTGCATTATAAATGGAAACAAAAATTCCTATGACACCCCCCCAATAGTATTATATCATTTAGATATTGTAGTTAAAAGGAGCTGAGCACAGCGAGGTTATAATTTATTAATTAGCATCAAGTGTTCATATCTGTGTGTTGTCTGAAATGTACAGATAATCACTTGACTCTTATGTAGAGTTTCACTCCATTAACAATTGTGTTATTAATTGTAAAAGTAGAGATAGCTTGGATAAGAAAAAAAATAAGGGGGGTTTCTTTATATTTGAGTCACAAAACTATGACCTCAAGGTAAGTTTTATGGACTATACTGGAATATTATAATTAATTTGAAGCTACTTAACCCAATTACATTTAGTCCTTTTAACAACTTACCAAACTACATTTCATAAGGTGATCTCTGCTTAGGTATATTATATCACTTGGTAATCTTCATTAAAAGTTTATAAATATCCCTGACCTTGTTATGTGATCCTACATAATAAAAGCCTTAAATGCTAAGAGTCCTGTTGGCCAGCTGGCAGTTCAGCCAATCAAAGCTTAATATGCTAATGATATGCTAAGGCGCTATGTTGTGCACTGACCACCAGGGGGCAGGCACTCCAATTAGTAGGTGAGCTTGCTGATGGGGTCCAGCTGATTGGGACCCAGGGAGATGGGCTAGACATGCCCTGGTGCCCTCCTGGCTGGCCAACCTCCTGCATCCCTCTGTGGTCCCAATAGTGCACCAGTGTGGTCCCTCAGCCTGGCCTGTGACCTCCCACAATTGGGACCCCTCGGGGGATGTCAGAGAGCTGGTTGTGACCCGATGCCAGAAACCAGTCACTATGATGCACATTAACTACCAGGGGCAGACACTCAGTGCAGGGGCTGATCCTAGTGGTCAGTGCACTCCCAGAGGGAAGCACTGCTCAGCCAGAATCCGAGCTCACAGCTGGCGAGTGCACAGTGGTGGGAGCCTCTCCCCTGTCCATGGCAGAGCTAAGGATGTGCACCATAGCGGGCCTAAGCTGTCAATTAGACATCCCTTGAGGACTCCCAGACTGCAAGAGGGCACAGATCAGGCTGAGGGACCCCTGCTAAGTGCATTATTTTTGTGCACCAGACCTCTGGTAATAATATAAATATACAATATTGTTAGACACTACTAAAATATCTGAATATATCATAAATTATTGGCAGATTCATTTTTAAAAATTACAACTTTAATAAAAAGTGTTCCCATTTATTTTATATTTTGTAGCATTTATCATACCTAAAAGGTCAAATTTATCACTTGCTGAAGACAAAGCTGCCCAGAAAATTAGTGTTATTTATGGAATTTCTCACCTTTAGAATTGATTCATTTTTATTTTTTTTAATGGTTGGTAGCGTTTAGAATCTGTAGAGTAATAGAACATTTCCAACGTGACAGGTTTGTCCTCTGAGACCTTGGTTTGTTGTCTAAACACTATGAACTCCACTTGCCCAGGAATGAATACTGATGTGTTTCTCTCCTGTGGAATTCTTAGAAATGAGATGTCAAAGATTACATTTTATAAGCCCTTCATTGTTTGCTAGTCTGGCCTATTGGAGATTGATAACTTGATCATGTGATTGTTTTCTAATTTCAGTAGTTGCAATCTACTTTATTACTTCAAGAAACAGTCAACTAGTAACACAATCTCACAATCTAACCATACATACCATGATACAGGGATATTTGTTGGTGACGGAATCACAGTTTTTGCCATTTTCATCAGGAGAGATGGGGACTGCAAAACCTATCCAGGAAGCTTTTTGTAGTACTCCATAAAGTATCATTTGATGAGTCAAAGTAAAACTCTCTCTTAATCAGATAAAATAATCTAAAGCAAATTAATAGTTATATTAAAACATATGAACTTTTATTTTGTCAAATAACACATATATAAATTTATAAATATCCCCCAATGCATACTCACTAATAGGATTGTGTTGATAGATTAAGTAGATATACATTGATTTAAAGTACATAGGGTAGAGATAGATTTTCTTTAAAAATTTCACTTGTGACCTATGCTTTCAGAAAGTTTTTATGCAATCATCCATGTCAACTTTATCTAAGATAGAGCAAGTCCCTCTCCTTGCAACTAGGAGAAACTAATAAAAACATCAAGTGATTGCTTTCTCACTATATCTGAGAAGTGTTTATAATTTTCCTCCTCTTCTTATTTATTAAAACTAGTAAATACCTTTCTCTTCTGGGTTCAAAGTATAATTGTGTGAGAACAAATTATCTAATAAATAGCTTAAGACAGTGTTTCCCAAACTTTTGACATATGTGTATCCCTTCTATAATAATTTTCATAATGCTGACTGAGTACCCCTCGTCAAAAAAAGGATGTGTTTTAATAACAATCAAATATATTTATTTTTCTGTTTTTGCTACATACACAAAATAATAATAAACAAAAAATAAAATTATTCATAATAAAATATAAATAAAAGTTATATTATAAATAACATTTATTTGGATCAATGAGAAGGATGAAATTGACTTGACTCATGAGAAGGTATAATCAGGTGCAGCTAAGCACGGTGCAGTGCATACCCTCACCAAACTCTTCCCATATCCCTGGGGGTACGCATACCATGCTTTGGGAAACACTGGTTTAGGACAATATATTTTAAGCCTTTTTAAACATTACCCCTGTTTAGATTAGATTTCACTAGATTGAATACATTGGGATTCTAATAGCTCTTCCTGATACATAGCCATGCCCACAGTTTGCCTGCCCCAATTTGTTGGAGCAAAGTCTATTCTTTTCTTACCCATCTTACCTTGAGAGTATTACATTCAGAAAAGTTTGTTTAATGCTACCTTATTCTCTATCCAGATACTTTCTTGGGAAGATAGGCAATTATGTATGTGTATTTATTCAGAGGGCACTGGGTAGCTCTTCAATCATGATAGCATTACCTATTTAATCTTTTGAAGGATGGAAATATATTGTTAAAATTAGGAGTAAAAATAATTTATAAGTTTTCTTAACTTATAAATTGTTGATTCATTTAATAAGAACAATTTAGCTGAAACCAGTTTGGTTCAGTGATTGAGCATTGGTCTGCGGACTGAAAGGTCTCAGGTTCGATTCCAGTCAAGGGCATATATTTTGGTTATAGGCACATCCCCAGTAGGTGGTGTGCAAGAGGCAGCTGATAGATGTTCCTATTCTTGGTATGTTAAGCTAATTATATGAGGGTTGTAGTGTTTTTCCCCCCTTAGATTTTATAGTAGGCACTTTTTTTTCTCTAATCCTTGCTTTCTGAAATTTGAAAGACATTGGAGTTGCTTATCTCATTGTGTACAGTCCATGTTTCTACACTAATTCTATGAAGAATCATGAGGTAATGGGAGTTCCAGACAACCAGAGGAGTTTTCTTCTTATTGTCGCACAGAGGCCTTGTTCATATAACCTATGATACATCTATTCAGTTCAAGCCGTGTTTCTCAACCCAGCTTGAGAATTAACTTAGGGATCCCTGTGTCTCCTAACAAAACCAGAAGTGTTATTTTAATGAGTTTGAGGTGTAGGTATATTAAAATGCCATGCATAATTCTAATGTCCTGCTGTGGTGAAGAGCCCCCTTCAAACAGGGCAGGTCCTAAGACTGCCATGGAGCTCCTTTTCAAAAGTATGCTTTTTGCACAGTAACCATGTAGATAGAAGCTTGAGGATTTTTATTTTAAAAAATATTGTTATTGATTTTTTACAGAGAGGAAGGGATAGGGATAGAGAGCCAGAAACATCGATGAGAGAGGAACATCGACCAGCTGCCTCCTGCACACCCCCTAATGGGGATGTGCCCACAACCAAGGTACATGCCCTTGACCAGAATAGAACCTGGGACCTTTCAGTCTACAGGCCGATGTCCTATCCACTGAGCCAAACCGGTTTGACTTTATTTTTATTTTAAATCTAGTTGAATATGGAATAGGACTGAGAGAGTGATATGGGAAATATATTCATGTGGAGATTTGATCTAAGACCTTGCAACTTATTGAGGTGAATTTAAGAGGTTTATAACTTTAGATAAGTTCCAAAAATATTCCTAAAACAGAACTGTTAGGCTTTAGTAAATCACTGTCTTATACATGACAATCTTTCTAAAAATGTGGCTCCCAGACCTCCTGCAACAATATCACCCAGGGAACCTGTTGAAATCTTACATTTCTCGGCTGTAATTTTGATTTCGTCAATTATGATCTCTTGGGGACAGTAGCTGGGTTTCCCAGGTGATGGCTAGACACACCTAGCTTAAGAAACACTGATGTCCACTCAAGCTCTGAGGGCCACTCCCCATATCATAACATCTCTGGGTAAAGTTAGCTTGTAGATCCTCATTTTATGTAGATTTTCTTTCCAGTTCAGCAAATTCTTAATATTCAGCCATCTGCAATGCCATATGCTCACCAGGAAGATATACAGGGCAAGAAAATACAGAGATGATATGAATATAATGATGGTGTCACTGGATATGGAAAATGAAAGGGTAAAAATATCCACTTCCCTCCAAGCCCATTCGTGTATGATGTATTATACAACTCCTACTTTTCAAGAGGATGCGTGTTTCTAGAGAAAGTGACATGCCACTAGCCCTCCTGAAAGTGTGGCTGTTGGGCGACTTGATGTGAAAATGTGTCACTGTGTGGAGCAGGATGCATGCGTGGAGCTGCTAGTTATTCTGTGGGAGAAAGCCTAGAGGTTCATTGGTTATGTTTTATATCCTCCGTGCCATTTCACTGGGTATGCTTCTGGTCTTTAGGGCCTCTCTTATGGGGTCATTATAACTAAATACATAGATAGACAATAGTTACAGAGCTCTTCCTATATAACAGGCAATGTTTTAAGTATGTGGGGTTTTTTCCTGCTACAAATGAAGACACAATTTTTATTTCTATTTTCTACATGAAGAAATTGAGATTTGAAGAAGACTTAGTAGTAGAACTGAGATATAAGTCCCTTTTTTAAAAATATTTTATTGATATATTACAGAGAGGAAAGGAGATAGATAGAGAGCTAGAAATGTCGATGAGAGAGAAACATTGACCAGCTGCCTCTTGCACACCCCCTACTGGGGGTGTGCCCGCAACCAAGGTACATGCCCTTGACCGGAATCGAACCTGGGACCCTTCAGTCCGCAGACTGACGCTCTACCACTGAGCCAAACCGGTTTCGGCATAAGTCCATCTTTTGATTCAGAATATAAAACCCCCATCTTTCAGATATAATGTATACTCTCCAGTGTAGAATGACTCACAACACTTGGGCTACTGTAATATAATAGGTGCCTTTAGCTACAGAACTCTGTTCTCTGGTAGATCTGTGTATGCTAGGAGATTGAAATGAAGATGTTGGTAAGACGATGAGTAAGAAGTTTGGAGAAAAGGCCTGCTTTACTGTATTGTGGGTGAAGAATACGAAGATGATAAGGTAAAGTGGGAGGGAAAAGAATCAAAATGGTTCATAGTTGGAATGTCAAATGTAATCTGATGAAAAATCTAGAATTTTAACATCCTAACATGGAAAGAAGTGGAGAGGTTAAATTATCTGTAGGACCAGGTACCAGAGGAAAGAGAAATAATTCAAGGAAAGTTGAATTAAGTCATTTATCCAAAAATGTTACTTATCCAAGACAAGGAACCCAGGTGCTTCAGAGAAAGAGGTAACTGTGCATAGTTCTCAACAACTGAGGATTACAGTGGTGCTAGGTTAACAAGCCCATTGTATAATGTTACAATAACCTACATCTGCAAGTTGGGAATGATGAGCTTTGGGGAACATAGATGAAGATACATAGCATTTGCAATGTATATCGTGCTCACGAGGTAGAGGATGTGTGTGTTGGTCTAGCCAGTAATACAGCTACTAGGAGGCAAACTACAGGAAACAATATCTTATTTTGTTAGTTTGCTTATTTGTTTTATATCTTAACTTTTCTCCAGTATGTAGGGCCAAAAATAAGTAGTAAAAGAAAATTGATAATATGTTAAAATATTCTGGCATAGTTTTATCAGTAGCCATTACATTTATTCCTATTAGTTATGGAGTATGTGCTATTTAGAGTTCATATGTTCTCATAAATAGGAATTTAAAGTTAAATTAAATTCTAACTCCCTTTGCCATCTGCTTAGATTACTGTCATTAATGAGTTTGTCTATTAGATAACATCAAATATGATGAGGGTGAACTATAAAACAGCAAAATGTGAGATGCCTATAATTGGGCGACATCTATTGGAGTAATTTGCACATAATAGACGTAAAATAACTATTTACCAAATGATTGAAAGTAATCCAAAGTTAAACATTCACCAACAGAACAGCAAACAGAAAAGCCACATAGTGATAGTGTTTGGAGAGATGGCAACTCAGATTCTCCAGAGATGGAATCTAGTGAACAGTGGTATACAGTGAAAGCTCTGAGAACTGTTACAGAATACACAGTTTATTTTCATTCCCATATCGTCATCAAAACCAGCTGCCCAATACATTCCCACCTCAGTAATGCACAGGCATTAGCGGTTGGTAGCTGCAGTTGTCATGTGATGCTATGTCACGATTTCCTTTTATTGGGGGTGGGGGGCATCAGAGTTTAGGACTTTTAATTTGTCCCATAGCTGCTGAAGCAAATTTAAGATAAGACATTCTGCTTTCCTTTATACCCCAACGCATACACACAAAAACTATTTGTAGGAAATCAAATGGTTTTGTACACGGGCACTAACAATATAAATTCAAAACTTACAGGTAAGGGTTAGTTCTATCATCTCTTTAAAAATGTACACAAATATCCAGTCAAAGCCAACAGGGTATCTCCTTGGAAATGTTATCTAAATGGATTCCCAAGTAGACCACAGGACTGGATACTGTCTCGGAATGTCCTTAGAAGGCTCTGTCATTGATCGGGTAAAAGAGTAAAAACACCAGAGTTCTTTCTTTCAAATGGAAGAGGGAAAAACAGGGATAGAAGTGTGAACGAAAACAGCCACTTGCTGACCTGATGAGCTCAGGGAAGGCCTGCGTGGCAGTCTTGCAGACTCAGAGACCTGAAGTAACCACAAAGGATGGTTTGAAAATTAAATATCTTACTTCCAACAGGTTATAGTGGGCAGTCATTTTCTAGGCCAATGTTTCCCAGACAAAGATCAGCTTTGATCTTTACTGAGCCCATCTGCCTTCCTGCCTCTAAGATAACCTATCTGTGAGATGTCTGGGTAACTTGTGTAACTTCCTTCTTACCCAGGATCCCTCAGGGCACAACAAATGGCCCCGAGATATTCTCTCATTGTGACTGTTATCAAGTTAATTGCAATGTGTTAATTACCTTAGAGTATCCTGTATCCCTCTCTGTAAAAGAAGCTCATGCCCATCATTTTACTTTTTATCCAATCCCAGGGCTTTCCCACAGGCTTGCTTTCTCCTGCCTCCTTACTCCATCACCAATGAATTTCATGTAACCCACCTATGTCCCTCCTTTGATTTCTATGTATAAATACAGAAATGTAACCCGCCATTCTTCGGAGCATTATCTCAATTCATTGAGGTTCTGCTTCCAGGCAATTGTCGACAGTTTTGGCTCAAATAAACTCACAAAAATTCTTTACAGGTTTCAATGGTTTTTTTCGTTAACAGAAGAAACTCTTCAAACTTCACGTTCTTTCCTTGTGGTTTATGGTCTCCTCCTCCTCCTCTGCCTCATCAGAAGCTTCCTCGACCTCCAAAGTGTCCCCGGCCTCTGCCACCAAATCCACCTCGGCCTCTTCTGCCACCACCTCTCTTCCAAAGCCACCTCTGCCTCCACCAAGACCCCCAAAGCCACCTTCACCTTTCGGCTTGGCCCAGTCCAAAGTAACTAGGTTTCCATCAATTTCACCATCTCTGATGGCCTCTCTGGCGGCTTTGGCATCCCCCTCACTGTTGACGTCTACAGATCCTTTGGAAGAGCCCAGGCAGTGACTATCCTTGCCCAGACAGAGCCATCAAATGACTCCTTCAGACAGACCCTCGACAAACAGAGTTTTGGATGGCTGGCTTCTTGCATTCGATGACCCTCTGGATCCTTCCAGTTCCAGCCTAATTGCTTTGCCCTTGGTTTCTCTTTTATTACAGGAATGTAAGGCTTCTTTAGCATCTTCTAATGAAACAGGTTCTATAAGTGCATACCCTTTAGATTTGCCATTTTGTTTCTGGGGCACTTTGATAAAAATTGCCTTCTCAAATACTTACTGAAGAGTTACTTCTGTTGCACTGTGGGAAAGGTTGCCTAAAACCAGAGTTTGATTCACCCTTCCAAGTGCTATAATTTCCACGTCTATGATCTTGATTTTGACCTTTATCTCCGGTGTAGTACAGGAAAATGGATCGCCCATCTATTTCTGTTCCCTGCCTTTCTTCCAAAATTTTCTCTGCATCAGCTTCTGTCTTAAATTCAATATAAGCAATCCCTTTACTCTTTCCGTTCTTGCTGACTAATGTTATCTCCATAGCATCTTCAAAAGCTTCTTTTAATTCATCCTGAGTAACTTTATAATTTTTAGCCCAAAGTGTTCTTGCATCTCAATCTTTTTTACTACCCCCCCCTTTTTTTTCTAGTTTAATTTCTTTTAAACCAGTGAGTTCTAAGGCTTTTTCTGGGTCCTCAGCAGATTCAAAATCCACATAGGCAAACTAGCTAGACACATCAATTCTGACATCCACAACAGTAAGATCATTCTCAGCAAAAAACATTACTGAAGCTTGTTTTTAATTCAGGAACAGATTTTCTGAAGTTTAGGTTTCCAACAGAGAGATTGAAAGCCATATTTGGTTCTCTGGTTTCCACTTTCTTTTTCTTGGCCTCAGGAGCAGCTTTCTTTTGGCCATTTCCTTCTTTTGATTTCCAGGTGCTTTTTTAACAGGCTTTTCCTCCTCATCCTCTCCCTTTTCCTCCTCCTCTTTTTCCTCTTCCTCCTCCTCCTCCTCCTCATCATCATCCTAGTCCTCTTCATCATCACCTTATTCATGCTCATCCTCAGCTGTGCTCTTAGCCTTCACAGCAACAACTTTTATGGGAGCTTTCCTGCCTTTCGCTGATGTATTTTTTAGGTCTTTTTCAGAGTCATCTTCTTCATCCTCATCCTCATCCTCATCTTCATCTTCTGAGGCAGGAGCAGCAGCAGCAAGAGTTTTCACCACTGCTGCCTCAAATGCATTCCCATTTTCATTCTCCTCTTCCTCCTCCTTGTCTTCCTCCTCATTATCATCATTATCTTCACTGTCTCATCATCTTGATCATCACTGTCTTCCTTCTTGGCATTCTTGTTATTCTTTGCTCTCTTCACTGGGGTTGCTCCCTTTTTACCAGGGGTTACTACCAATGTTTTGCCTGGTGTGCCTCCCTTCTTGTCACCGTGGCTAATGATTTAGCTGGTGTAACAGATGCCTTTTCCCAGGGGTTGGCATAGCCACTGCCTTTTTTGCCAGAAGTGGCAACTGCTTTCTTGCCTGGTGTGGCATCTGCAATCATTTTGTTGGGCAAACAATCACCTTCTTTCCTGGAGTTGTGATAGCCTTCTTGCCTTTTTTCTTTTCTTTTTTCTTTTCTTGAGAAATTATAATCTCTTCTCCACAGCTTTCGCCTTCTTCATCTGACATATCCTCATCTTTAGTATCTTCTTCTACCTCCTCTGGAGGAGGAGCCATTTTTTTTTGGGGGGGGGTCACTTTGATTTTTACTGTCCTTTGTGAGCCTCACCATGAAGGTAGCTTAGGGCGGTGGAGTGTGTGGCCTGTGAGTGATGCAGATGTGCCCAGAGGAGCCAAACAGGGGTTGGAGGTGGTCACTGGTCCTCTTAGCAATTTACTTTTGATAGGAAGTAAACACTGAAGATACCACAGCTACCGAAATAAGTGTCCCCCCCCCCACAATCACGAAAGCAAAAAGATACTGTGCTCATTTCTTGTCAAAAAAGAAATATTCCTAATTTTTCATGTTCAGAACAAGTACTAATAAAATTTGAAAACAGAAAAAATTGTTTTTCTTTCAGTAAATATTTGGCAGTAATTAGATATCTATTGCAGATGCCAGGTTGTTAATTTCATACCACCAACCTACTGTCTTTCTTTGTTTGCATTTCTATTTAGAGGTTAAAGTGATATAAAATATTTTTCTGTCTTGCAAGAAAAGAGAAATAACTTGGATTTTTATTCAGTATTCTTCTTTCTAGAATTAGTGGGGGGGTAGAAAGAAAAGAAAGTAACTTTCAAATGAAAATGCTGGGTTTTGGTAAAATTGAAACTCATGGTATGTTTTTTATCTTAGAATAATTTATTCTGAAAGTACTACTATAGCATTAATAATTAGAAAATATTGTAATTTGTGTTTTGTTGAGTTCGTCCTTTGGCTAATAATGGGACACAGCCTCTCTAAAGCATTATATGCAAAACTGACAAAGTCCTAAAGGAGAGCAGACATCTAGTATCCTACCATCACTCTCTTAAGAAAGAGTTTTCATCATTTTAGTTTTTTTCCAGATGACTAAAGTAGACTTCCTTCAGATATTTTTCCAAAAATGGATCATAACCCAGCCCTGAACTAATTGGCAGCAAAGGGATCACACTTACAATGAATGGCTTAAACTAATCTACTGGAGTAATAATAGGTGTTAGGAAGTTGGACACAATGCCTTCTATAATATGTAACACTTTTTGAAGTAATGTTCTAATTAAATAAGAACACTAAAATATTCAAAACTATGTCTGAAACATCTTAAGGATTCAATGTGTGGCTAATGTTCTTAAAATGCACTGTTCTCAAATCACAAACCCAGTGGACTGCCAAATTCTGTGTCTTATTGACTCAAGTTTTGGAAAGAATTTCCTTATTTTCAGAAAATTTATAAACATCTTGATCTTATCCAATTTGTACTACTATAGTTTGTTATTCCTTGTTTTTCTGAATCCAGTTCCAAGCCTTCTTTCATTAAACAGAAGCATTACTCTCCTGCCAAATTTATTTTTCTTAACGCTCTGAAGTATACACTGACATTACTTCACTGGTTGCTTTACAATAGCTCTAAATTTCCTATTCTCCATATCCCAGGTGCCCAAACCATTACATTATTAGATTGAATCTGTTTCCTTTTCTGTTTATTTTTTTAAATTAAGCGACATCGTTCTCTTATGTGCTAACCATATTACTATTTCTTTCCTCTAGCATTGTTTTCCTTTTCATTTGAGTGATTAGATTGCCTATAGCACAATTCATAGATATTTGCTAATGCCTACCATGGAAAAGAACCTCTGTGACAGCCCCTAAATTTCTTGCCTCCTAGAATTTACAGCAAGGCTAATTTTCTCATCTTGGTTGTAGGCTGGACATATTGAATTGATTACAATGAACATAACATTACTAATGTGATGGACTGTCCCTTCTGAGATTAGTTTATCAAAATACCATCATGGCATCAGGGCAGTGAGGGGTGACCAGGCCAGCAAAGGAGGGAAGTTGGGGGTGAATGGGTGCTTGCTTATGCGTGCTCTCTCTCTCTCTCTCTCTCTCTCACTGGCTCTTGCTGTTGCTCTCATTCTCCTTCTTTCTCAAAAAGCTCACTCTGGGAGAAGCTAGCTGACAGGTTGTGAAGCAGCACAGTGGGGAAGCACATATAGCAAGAGACTGAGACCATTAGTATACATTTAGAAGCATCCTTCCCATTGCCACACCAGTTGAACTTTTGGATTATACTGCAGTAGTCAACCGCTTGACTGCAACCTGCTGAGAAACCTTCATATAAATTAACTCAACTAAGAACCTGTAGAAACTGAAATATGTAATAAAAGCTTGTAATTTAATCTCTAAATTTTATGATAATTTGATACATAGTAATAGAAAATTAATAGATCTATCTCTTATATAGGTTTCCCCATATTTTGCTGTAGCATTTCCATATTTTATACTGTTTTGTCAATTCATACTTATGTAAATTTTAAAGTTGAATAATACATTATAGTTTCCTTCAGCAATTTTATATATGAAATTTCCTATTTGAAAACTGTCTTTCAATTAGGAACAAAAATGATTTAGGTTTTCTCTCTTTATGGTTCTTGATCTACCTTCTCCTAATTTCCACTTCACACCCTGCAGTCGCCAGTATCTTCTGTTTTGCAAGACCCCTAATTTTAAGGGCTACTTGTGTTTTGTTTTGTTTTTCTGATGTGTTTTCCTCTTGTATGTAAAAACTGATATGTGTATCACTGTATCATGACATGACAATTCTTTCTATTTCTAAATAGTTTTAGGTATATTAGTGAACATAGTTTGTTAGACTTTATTGGAGCTACCTGCCTTCTGAAAATCTTCGCATTTGTACTGCTATGCATGACATGATGGATTTTTAAAGAGACTTCATTAAGGAGAGTTTTAAATATGATAACTTATTTAACTGATGAAGTCTAATTAGGCGACAATTCAAACATAACTGCCACGTTTTTGACAGTGTTGGAAATTATTACAGTAGGGGAACTATCACTCAAAATTTTGTTATATCCTTCACACAGCCTCCTAAACAATGTCATGGCTTTCTTCCTGACTGCAGGTTTGATTTGAGGTCAGTGCCAGTTCAAATACTGACTATAATATAGCCCATCAAATATATGAAGCTTCACAGATTCAGCTTTAAATCTCTCTCTTCTTCTTCTACAGTATTTGTACCTCCAATGCTTTAGTTTCCTCGTATTCTCTATTCTGGCTCTGATTTTCTGAATAAGAAAAATGTTGGCTCACTTATATATCTTGTATAACAGTAGTCAATGAAACATATTTATAAAAATGTATCTTAAAATTGGGTCCCTCTTTCAAAGCCATCTGTCAATTATTTATTTAAAAAGTAATATCATTATAATTAATGAAAGAAATGTTATTTTGACTTTTATCATTTATAAAAGATTAAAACAGGATAAAATCCATGAACTATATGACTTAAACTTGTCTCCATGAACATTAATGATAAGAATATGGGAAATTAGAAAATAAAAAGTGAAATACTTAAGTTATTTTTATTACAATATGTGTATAATTAATGCAATAAATAAGTGTTTATTTCTTCCCTTTTCAAAATGGCTATATATATATATATATATATATATATATATATATATAATTAAAATGGGCATAAAATTATAGATCTTCACCTAAAATAAATTAGTTTTTTTCTTTAAGTTCCTCCCTCCTTCTATAGACAAGTAATTTGACTGAGCCCGACTTTTATTGTTGTATTTTATGTTATTTTCATCCTTTTATTGATGTATAAACTTTCAAATTATTTTAAATCTTGCAATTTTATTTATTCAAGATCAAAAATAACAAACTAAGTCAAACATTTTCTGGAAACAGTAATGATACTGATCCCGATACTTACATTGTCACTGAATTTGTTTGCAATTTTCTGTAGACTCATTGTTAAAATCTAATTTTCACACAAAGATGAATGTATTGTGTAAATGCTTAATACTAGTACCGAATTTTATACGTTATTTATCTCTGAAGATTTTTTAAAAGTTGTTATATATTTAGTACTTGGGTAAATTGACTCTTTAAGCTACTGACATTCAACTTAATGTCATTATATCCTGTCCTATTAGGATAACTATTAAAAGAACATTTATCTAGAAACTTCACATAATGTCCTAAAAAGTCATACTAAATCTTATCTCCTGAAATGAGTTACTATAAAGAATGTTTAAATCTTCATTTACTTTAATTCCATAAGTCTGTTACTCCAGAAGAACAGAGATGAAAGTTATGGGAAAGGAAGAATTTCAAATCCTTCAAGAAAAATTGAAACTAAAATTACATTATTTTCTAGATTAAGAATAAAATATAAAAGAACTCTCAATAAATACCATAAAATAAATAAATCAGACCTATTGAACAAATTTGATTAAAATGTTAAGGTATATAGAATATAGAGTTACATTCTATATAACAATTTAATTAGTTAGATTTTCTACTTATTTAAAATATATTTTTATTGATTTTTTTACAGAGAGGAAGGGAGAGAGATAGTTAGAATGAGTCATCACTCAGCTGCCTCTTGCACACCCCCAACTGGGGATGTGCCCGCAACCAATGTACATGCCCTTGACCATATGGGAACCAGGGACCCTTTAGTCCACAGGCCGACGCTCTATCTATCCACTGAGCCAAACAGGTTTCAGTGGATTTTCTACTTGGTTTTAATAAATCAATTCTGTATGGAAAGCACTAGGGAAAATTGCCTTAATAATCATACATATGACATAAGTAGTCAGGAAATTAAATTACTCATAACGTTAATTTAAATAAATAATATCCCGAGTCTGAAAATAAGCAACATATTAGACAAATATTAACATATTGACAAAGTAATTATATCAGACAATGTTAAAACATGTTTTAAATTTTGAGTGGGAAAAGGTAAAAAAAATAATGGCAAATGTAAATAAATGTATATTATTCAAAACTATTGAAGACATGAATTATTTCTTCCTATATCAGATAATAACAAGAGCCATGTTTTATGTCTCAGGTGTTATGGTTTATAAAATACATCGACTAATGGTGCATGGTGAAGATTATAACCCATGTAGTAAAAGGCTGGAAAGCCATATTAATTGGAACTAAGATTTTTACACAAAAAGAGAGAATAAGATAAATATGCATAACATTACAGGTTTATGTTACTATATTTAGCATTAGATATTTGTTGATCTTGTGAAATTGAACAAATTACTTCTTCATTTGGAGTTTTCAAGTTACTTAACTCTTCTTCATAAAATAATGCCTATATAAAAAGCACAGGAAGAACCCAGTTGTCACCCAAGAAATCGTACATCTCCATGTGTGACTGAAATATGAAACCTACCTGATTGAGAACTAGGAAAGACAGATTTGGGCAAGATCTGGGTAAGCTCCTCATTTTTGGGGACAAGATTTAGCATATCAAGACCTGGGTGGGTCAAGGTCCTTTTTGTTCCTCATTCCAAGCACATGGATAAAGATAAGAAATCTGTGCTGTTAACTGGTTTCTGCCAGTGCCCTGGGGCTCAGGTGGCTCTCTACACATAACCATAAAAATAAGTAAAAGCAAGGATATTATAATCCTGGAAGTATTATTTGTAAAATAGAACTTTAAAATATATTTAAATCAAATAAAATAACCAACATTTTATGGGGGGTTACTAGATTTAAGATTTAGGAACTTTAGAATATAACTCTGATTCAGCTGTTATTAAATGGGGGACTACTGAACATATTTAGAGGTGTCATGATTTTTATTCTCTATGCAATGCAGGGATTGGATTAGATTAGATTTGGATTTCATTTGACTCTAATAGTATATCATTCTAAAGAGAATTTTATGACTTTTTTTTAAATCTAGCAAATAACACTTTTCTTTTTTTAGTTGCTAATGTGATAGGGATTCAGAGAGAAACTCGCTGTTCACTGAACCCCCAGTGCAGAGCCCATGAGTGAGTGAAATCTCTGTGCAGAGATCTCTATACACTGCAGAACTGTAGGTTAGTTCTGACATGCCTCCTCTGACAAACTGCTCAGAGGGCTCGTAAACTCCACAGAGGGTTCTGGCAGCATTTTCCTTTAGTTTCAAGGATGAGAGTGTAACGTTCAGCACTAGGAAAAGACACTTTAAGAAATGCCATTTGAACTTGTTAGGATAAAGTCCAGGGTCTGCCACAGGAGTTTTTAATTATTGGATTTCATGTGATGTTGATTTTTTTTACATGGTGGAGACACGCAGGGATTGTGATACATCACAGAGGACCAAAACTACCACTTTCCAACAGTATTTAGGAAGTTTGATGGCAGTATTTAGGAAGTATGATGCATATCCAGTAAATTACTTGATATCCCTGGTGGATTCTAGACAAATATTCCATCATCATGCACGTTAATATTTTCCCAATTAATGTGTCTGGTTAGTTCAGATTTTGCTGCCATTTTGCTTTATACCAATCTTAAATAAAACAGCTTTTGCTCTTTTTAGAGCTTTTTAGATGGCAGGAGTTCAAATAAGGTATTATTGTTATAGTAGCACCTTACGATTTTTATATATCTATCTCTATACTAAATTACCTAAAATCCATAAAACTAAAAATAACTTATTTTGAATACATTATCACAATACTGTTTCATAGATTTTATAGGAATTAAAATAGAGAACTTTAGGCATTTTCTCTGGAAAGCTTTTCTATAATATCAATGTGTAGCGTGGCCAATTTCACCACCTCCATATTCTCATGGCCTCTCACTGAGCACTTTCCACTCAAGTATCATTGCCATCTCTTTATGTTTGTGGCTTTCCATGTCAGTCGGTTGATAGGAGTTTTCTTATGTCAACCGTTCAGCAAAAGCAGAACCACTGGAAACTATTGACTTAATTCACAAATGCTATGCTTTTCATTCATAAATTGTAAACTCACTAGAAACCAAAAAAACAGTTCGGCAAACATCTCTCTTTGTCATTTGTAACTAATGAGCTATAATGCTTATTTTTCTATATATGCTAATATAACAAAGACTTTATAAAGAGTAAAAAATATACTACCACTTGGGTTAGCACCAACATGTGTGTTTCATTTAAACTCTTGTTATAAAGATTTGCTCAGGGTAAGAGTAGACCAGTTCACAAAGTGACCAATATACTAATTTTAAAAGAAACTGTGTTACTTTCAAATATTCATTTTGATTACCGCAGTTTATGTTAAATGTGTATAATACTCAGAAATATGTATTTAGTAATCTAATATGCATTCAGAATGTCTTAAGGGAATATGTTAGTTTACATTAATTATTGTTAAGTAATCTCTACAGACACACGCTATATTATCATATCTTTATGCTTTCTAAAAATTATCCCAAGGATTTTTTTGCCAATGTTTCAAACAGCATATCAACTTTAATTTGTCATTTATAATAACTAGTAGTTCAGATTTACTATGAGAGTCTTCTTGTCATGTACTAATTTATCTTGTCTAGTTTTTACTTTTTTCAGCATATTTATCCTACTTAATTTGTTATCCTTTCATCATAGGCTATTTATGGATGATATATAATTTAAGATATTCATGTTCATTATATAATACTGCCTTTTACTTCTTTGATCATCTTACCCCTTTATGCTAAAATTGTCTGTAGTCAGCCACTAGGGAAATATATACCAGTCCCTTGTTAGAAATCAATATTTTAACATTTTATCTGACACAGAGTTGTTTCAATCACTTTTTCCCCCCAGATGTTTTGAGTATCACTTTTTTGGAATCTAAAGGCAACCACTTATAATGTAATTTGCCAAAACCACAGTAATATATATAATTTAATTTATATTCTATGGTGATTAATCAAAACTTTGGCATTTTAACTTGATGTGGTGGTGTTAGAGCCTTATTATTTGATTTTATATGTATGTTTTCTTACATTTTTTATATCTTTGTTGAAATTCTCACTTTGATTATACTCTCTTTACCTGAGTAAACATCTTTATGGCCATTACTTTGAACACTTTATCAGATAAATCTCTTATCTCCCTTTAATTGAGGTATGTTTCTGAAGTTGTGTCTTTGTTTGAAACATAGACTTCTACTTCTTCATTTTTCTTGACTCTCTGTTGGTTTCTCTGAATTAAGAAAACACAGCAACCTCTGCCAGTCTTCACTGTGTGGTCTCATAATGTGAAGCTTATCATTCAGACTGGCCCTAACTCTTTGTTGTTTTTCAAACCTTTGCCATGGTCCATGCTGCCTTCTTTGTTGTTATCGCTCCCAGTAGTTAAGGGTATGCCAGGACCTGTCAGAGTCCTGCAGGGAATGCTCTCAGTAAACCCTGTTACTAGTCCAAAGTCCTTGTGCCCAGTGCTTTTAAAGGCCAAAACTCACACATCAGAGTTTGGACGTAGCAAAGGTTTATTGATTGAGAAAGTTTCAACAGAGAAGGCGAGTGTCCTAATAGTATCTCAAATTTATCTTACCAAAGTATAGAGCTCAGACTTCTTTTACGTCAAGGGAAGAGAAAGTGTGTGTGTGTGTCGGGGGGGGGGGGGGGGGGGGATGGTGAGTAATTTATTACTACAAACATCTGAGCATCCAACAGAGGTCCTAGGAGACCATGAATCCTCTTGTTGTCAGTTTGTTGACCTCAGTTGATTTGCATTCAGTCAGCAGACACAGACAAATTTTGATAAGCAATTATTATTTTAATACCTATTTCCCCCATCTCTTCAGGAGAGGCATCTTCCAGCAAGGGACTGTTTTTGTGCAACTCAGCCCTCAAACAGTAGTCCTCTAATGATTAGCCTGCATGTATGAAAAACTAAGCCTAAGCTATTAGCTTGGAGGCTGTGGGAACACAGCAGGCATGAGCAACATGCAGTCAGAGAGACCTAGCCTTTCATTTGGTTACATACCTAGTTGCAGACTGATTGGAAGCCAGATCCCCAGGGAGAGACTGGGAGCTTGGTGTTTCTTCCATGTTCAGTTCTGATACAGTAACCCTATAAAGAACTAGATACCTGGTGCAAGGATTCATGCATGGGTGGGGCCCGGCAGGCCGGCCCAGATCTGGGCCAATGGGGCTGGGACAGTCAGGGGGAGGTGCTGTGGGTGGTTGGCTGACCCCACCCCCTGGTTGAACTCCTGGTTGAGGGGATAATTTACATATTAGTCTTTTATTATATAGGATTATATAGGATGGTTTATTTACTTCACTCCCTTGGGCCTGTGAGCACAAGCCCCACTGGCCACCAGAACCAGATTATCAAGGGTGCCTCCTCTGACAGTCTTAAAAGCCCAGGTGCCAACTATGTGCATACACTCCTTCCCGGGAGATACTGGTGACTCGATATGGGCTACAGGGAGAATATGGAGATAGTATCTTCTAGGAGAATCTCAATTTGTCTTTAGATGAGGGATAAATTGGAAGTCCCACAGGCTATAGCTTTTAAGATGTGTCCTTTCAGAAAAGGCTGGGAGAAGCATTTCTGTCTGCTCCCTCTGTGCTGAGTCCTGGGCAGGTAGGAAGGGGGTCTTTGATATCCAGCCAACAATCCTTTCTTTTCTATAGTCTTTGGGTTTTCTCAATGCAAGCTCTGTTGGCTTTCAGAGTTAGGTGTTTAGTATGTGGATGTCTTTAATGTTGGGGTGCTAGATATTGGGTCTAAACCCTTCCCCACATAGGGTTGGAGGAATTTGAGTTTCCTCTCATTTGTATGTTTCTCCTCATTTTGACAAAGGAATTTCCTCATTGAGAGGCATGCAAGAGTTGCTCAGCTAGTTTGTGGTTTTCTTCCAGAGGAAATTGTTCATGTGTAGCTATAGATTTGGTGTGTTCCTGGGAAGAGGTGAGTTAAGGAACCACCCATGTTGCATCTTAGACCAGAATATGTCTTAGACCAGAATATGTCTCTTCAAATAAAACCATCATTTCTCACAAAGTCTTGATTCAAACATTTCAGATCCCAGAGCTCAAAAGTAAGCGGAAGACATAGGAAGGACTTTGGATGGATTTAACCACTTGCTAAAGACCAAGATGTGCCGATATTATACAAGTAGAGGGTTTTTTTCTCATTAAATATGTTAAAATTTACTAAGCTTAACTTCTCATTTCACTGAGCATCATATTGAAAACAATAAAGAACAATCTTTAATGTACAGATTAACATATAAAGAAAAAATATGTAATTTAATTACCCAACATAATTTGGCTTTTTAATTTTTTTTTTTTTTGGCAGATCAGAGCAAATTAAGATATGTAGGGTAGTTAAAGCGTTTATGTTCTGGACATACCACTGTCCTATGGGTCATTAAATAGCTTTTACATGAAATTTTCTCATTGGAATATATTTCAGTTTTCTGCAGTCTTCACTTGGCTAAACCTAATAATGATTTAGGACCCAGCATATATATATATATATATATATATATATATATATATATATATATTTTTTTTTTTTTCATCAGACTCTCCTCTGACCTCCCTTTCTAAATTAGTAAGATGCTTCCATTTTAAAACAGATTTCTTAAGAGTGAGTTACATGTAATGAGTCGTTAAATGTCTTATTAGGCTTGGACAGTATTGTTTAGTGATTGATCATTTGACCCATCAACAAGAGTTGCCAGTTCGATTCCCTGTTAGGGCACATGCTGCATTGCAGGCTTGATCCTCATTAGGGGTGTGCAGGAGGCAGCCAATCCATATTTCTATATATTCCTCTCCCTCTAAAAAATACCCCATTAAAATGAAGCAAAACAAAATGCCATTTTATTAGTAGTAATTTTATTAACAGAATCAATATTGTATCATATAAGGATATGGGTTTGGAGCTTAGATAGTAGCATATTCAAATCCTGACTGACATAGGTTAACAGTCTCCCCGTGAATAATTTTCTTAACATTTCTAAACATTGCTTTTTTCTGTAAATGAGTCAGGGGAATTATACCTAACTGGAGGTCCAGTGCACGGAATTCATGCACGGGGGGTGGGGGTGGGGGCATGCGCTTCAGCCCAGCCTGCATCATCTCCAATCTGGGAGACTACAGGGATGTCTGACTGCCTGTTTAGGCTCTAGCTCACTGGGATTGGGCCTAAACAGGCAGTCAGACATCTCTCTCACAATCCAGGACTGCTGGCTTCCAACTGCTTGCCTCCCTGCCTGCTTGCCTGCCTGATTGTCCTTAACCACTCCCCTGACAACCTGATTGATGCCTAATTGCTCCCCTGCCAGCCTGTTTGCCCTTAACTGCCCTCCCGTACAAACCTGATCCCCTCCAACTGCCCTTCTCTACAGGCCCTGTCAATCCCAACTTCCCTCCTCTGCCAGCCTGGTCACACCTAACTGCGCTCCCCTGCAAGCTTGACTGCCCCCAACTGCCCTCCCCTGCTGGCCATCTTGTGGTGGCCATCTTGTGTCCACATGGGGGCAGCCATCTTGTGTGTTGGAGTGATAGTGAATCTGCATATTACTCTTTATTAGATAGGATTCTGTAAAGCTTAATGTGGAAGACATTTATGTGATGTTCAATAAATATTTATCCACACACACCCTTCTGCATGCCCTCTCTAATATTTGCTTAAATGATTTAATTTTTTGCAGGATAGTAAAATTTGTACAATTTCAGTTTGATGCTCACTGAAGAGTGGAAATAAGTATGTCCTTGACTATACTTTATGATGTGAATGTTATAAATGCTCTGAGTAATCAATTTAATTCCAGGTAAATTGTATTCTGTTCTTTAGATTCTAGGTAGAGTATGAACTTATACAATAAGCTAACTCTGGCTATAGTAGTTAAAGAATAAAACTAAACTACAAAAGGAAGATTAGTCTTAATGGGAAAGAGAAGATAAAATATCCATAAAAGAGCTCAATATAATTCTAGAAAACAAACGAAAGTATAAGACAATTAAAATACATATTAAGACTATAAAGTACATGGGCAATAACACATCAAAGTAATGCACTACTGCAAGACTCTTTGTTAGACTACAGTTAGAGACTTTGAAGTTTGGTTCTGTCTTTTAGCACAGGCATTATGTAAATTAAATGGTATAGCAGAAGGAAAACAATTTGCTTTAGTAGTCATGATTATGAATCATGAAGATTAGACAGGGTCTTTGCATTTTTAACAGATTCAAAAAGAATTAAGAGTAGGGAACAGTTAGGAAAATCCTGAAAGGGTAAGTCAATGACAAAACTAAGGATATTTACTAATTTGAAGCTGATATCATGAATTTTAAGCAATCACCTTGTGCAAATTATCTTTTAAGCAGTAAACTTTAATGTGAAGTAGGATAAATGATATAGGTGATAAATGAAATAATGTATAATACATTGTAGCATTCCCTTAAACATTATATCATTCCAGAATATTATATAACATCTATTCTGACAGCTTTTAACAATTCATAATTCATTCTCTCTCCCTCTCTCTCTCTCTCTCTCTCTCTCTCTCTCTCTCTCTCTCTCTCTCTCTTTCCTCTGGAGAAGTAGGAAAGAAATTGGACAGGGATCACCTAACAAACCTGTCACCTAAAGCACTTAGTGTATTGATAGGAAATAATTTTGCTTAATAATTGGATACAGGTGAAAGAGAAGTAATGTCAATATCTATTCATTAGTAGTGATTATAAGTCCCTGCACAGCCCTTGTTTTCTCTTTTCTTGCAGCATCTACTTAAAAAAATAGTAAAGAGCCATATTGTTTGAAACCAAATGATAAGCAAAAGCAAATTTTTCATATTTTGAAGAGGAAGCTGAGCATGGCTAGTATCAGATTGCTGGAGATTACTATGTTGATAATCTTTTTCTTTCCCACCTCACTGACCCTCCTCTCCCCAAAAAACTTCCAAAATATAGAAGAATTAGGTCCTGATATAGGTGTGGTACGCAGTTATCTTTCAATTTAAAACAGAAAGATTCTTTCACTCATCATTCATTCATTTACAAAAGATTAAACAAATCCGTCCCCTACTTGAGTGACTCAGTTTGTTCATCATATCCTGTGCACTGAAAGGTTGCCGGTTTCATCCCAGGTCAGTGCACATACAAAAGGCAACAGATCAATGTTTCTCTCTCACATGGATATTTCACTCTCACATGATGTTTCACTCATGTACTTCACACAGTCTTCTCTCTCCTTTCCTCTCTCTAAGCACGTCCTCAGGTGAGGATTTAAAAAAAAAAACACACACACAAGAAAGATTTAACAAATCCTGAGGGATCTGCAATTGAACACGCTACAGACACACACATTTGCATATTTTAAATCAATGACCTTGCAACCTTTTTCTATTTGACTACCCATTCCTTTGATTGATCAATAGATTTAATTATGCTGAAGCTTTACGTACAGTATATCAGGTTGAGGTAGTGGTATTAGGGAGGTGGTTAATAGTAGAACATCAATAATCAAGTTAGAGAAAAGAGCATTTTCAGCCACTACTAGATTTTTCTCTGGTATTAACACTTACTGTGAGATAAAAATAAATAATTTGTATAAAAAACAACAGTATGGAATGATTAAAAAAATAAATGATGTGTTTGATTGTTTATATGAATATTATAGTCACTAGTTTCCCACCATCTGGGAAAATTCCTGTGTTTCAAGTTGCTTACCTGGTACTTAAGCATTGGAAGTAGTTAAAATATATTGAGCAGGTTATAATAATTTCAAGACAATTTCCAGTAATTTTTACTTTCAAAAATGCTGTGTATATAGATAAGAGCATTACCCTTTACTCTTACACTCCATGCCAATTGCCTCATTTTCCTCTAACACTGAATTCTGGGAAGCCACAGTAGAATTCTACTGAGACTTCGTTAAGAATCCTACATAAAAAAAGCCTAATGTGCTAAGTGTCAGGTCGACCCATCCACTGTTCAATCATCAAAGGGTAATATGGTGCTCAACCACTTTCTATAACATGTACTGACCACCAGGGGGCAGATGCTCTGACTGGTAGGTTAGCATGCTGTTGGTTTCTGGCAGATCAGGATGGAGGGAGACTGGCCTTCATACCCTGGAGCCCTCCCGTGGTCTCTCCCTGACTAGCTAATCTCCTGCTTTAGCCCTGATTATGCACCCGTGGGGTCCCTTGGCCTGGCCTGCACCCTCTTGGAATCTGAGACCCCTCAGGGGATATAGGAGAGCCGATTTCAGCCTTATCCTGCAGGCCAGGCCTAGGGACCCTACTGCTGCACAAATTTGTGCAATGGACCTCTAATATTAGCATAATATAATAGACAGTAATGCTTTATAAGACCTTGGCTATTCTTTCACCACTTATATGCAGAATCTTGACCACATTACTCATTAGCACCAATAGAAATTTGACTAACTTTCAAAAAGGCAATGTTTTGTGTGAGCTAAAAAAAAAAAAAAAAAAAAAAAAAAAAAAAAGCAGCTCCATTCTATAATTTGTCTCACCTTGATTCAGAGAGCAAACACTAGGGAGTGAATCTCCATGTAGATTTTAGTGTCTACTTGCTGTCTCACTCAGGGATCATTGGTTTCCTCAAAGGTGTTATATGGAAATTTGGAAATAGCAACTCCATTTGGTGGGCTGTTTACTTGCCAAAAATGAGTTAAATCTAATTTAAAGTGTAACAAAATACACATTCAGGAGGTTATTGAGCACATTGCAAAATTGTACTAAAATTCGCAAAAAAAATCCTTATTCAGTGTGACTTCAAATTAAATATACAAACCTTTTCAAGCATTTTAAATTAAAATATTACACACAAGCAGTATAAAAGTAAAAGAGAATAACAGTAATTTAAAGGGTACTTTTATTCCTGCTCTGGAGGCTAAAAATAAAATAATTTTTCTGATACATTTATGTCTGGGTAAGTTTTAAAATATTTTATCACAATTTTCTGGAACACATCTTATATGATTAAAAGAAGTAATATGCAAATTGATTATCACTTTGTCATAAAGATGGAGGCACCCACAGCCAATAAGACAGGAATATGCAAATTGATGCTACAAAGATGGAGATGGAGGAAGCCAAGCCAGCAGGAATGGAGTGGGCCATGCCGGAGCAGAGGCAGGGGAGGGGATTGGCTTCCTCCATCACCTCAGCGACTGAGAAAGACAAGCTGGCCAGAGAGGAGTGGGCCAAGTTTGCAGGAGCCAAGCAGCCAGAGTGCATGGACAGGGGGCTTGCCTTTCTTGGTTGCAGGGACAGCCACCATGGTGGGCCAGATTGACATCCTCCAGGCCATGCCATGGGGTTTGCAGATATGCACAGCCTCAGGTGTGCACATCCTCTCCCTTCACCTGTTGTGCAAATGTCCCTCAGTGTGCTGTCACCCAAGCGCACCTGCAATAGTCCTGGACCATGGTGTGCACAAGTATCCTCCCCCATCCCCCGCCCCCCGCCCCTCTGCTGCACTTTCATTGACTCCAGCATCCAGCATGCCTACTTATCCCACAGGACATGTGCACATTTCCTACAGCACTCATGTCCTTTGGAGAGTGTTGGAGTGTTCTGGGTGCTGAGCTTGAGCGCCTGTGAGATGACAGTGAGAAGGTAAAGTGGTGATGTCCTACTCCTGTGGAGGCCAGTGCAGCAAGGAGATCACCTCCATGGGGCTAATGCAGGTGCTGAGGCAGGAGCAGGTATGGACAGAAACACCTGGTGGGTGTGGGTGGCCCTCACTGAGGTACCCTTGGTCAGCATTCAAGATTGGAAACCCAGAGGAGGTAAGGAGTTCTATTCTTTCAGTGCAACAGTCTGGGTGACTGCAGAGGAGGAATGAGCACTTTGGGTGCTGGCACCCATGAGGGAAGACTGCCCTGACTGAATCTTGCTAGCTTGGGGCCTAGTGCACTCTTGTAGGGCATGCTTTTCCGAGTTAATGAGATAAAACATTGATTCTCCCACTGCCCACGAAGGTGGAAATTGCAGTGGGGAGACATGCGGGGAGTGAGCAAGCTTGCCTGTCTGGGGGTTCCAAATCTGTGGTTGGTTTCTTTCACAGCTGACTAGAGATATACAGGACCCCCCCCCCCCCCCAATGTATACACACTTTGAATACCTACTAATTCCAATGGGTGTAAGCATGAAAAGAAAGAAACAACAATAGAGCTGTCATCTGTTAAGTGTGGGCAGTCAAACCGGATTAAAGAGGGTTCAGTCCAGACTGAGGCATTATGAAGGCACATGTCTAAATTTCTGTTAGAGAGAGCGAGAGCGAGAGCGAGAGCGAGAGCGAGAGAGAGAGAGAGAGAGAGAGAGAGAGAGAGAGAGAGTATTTTGTACTTGACAGGGCTCCAGTTCACAGGAGATGATGTTCTTGAGTTCAGTTATTTCCATTAACTGTATTTAATATCTTGACTTGAACACAGTCTCTCTCTCTCTTTCCTTGTCTTCCCCCTTCTCTAGACACAGACACATACTGTATAAATTAAGATTTCTGACAGTATTGTAGCTTTCTAAGTCATCCAAATGATATAATACCTCTTTTCTAACCTATGGTCATTATGTATGCACGCCATATGGAACAGACTTTACATGACATTAGGATTCATAATATTTCAGCTCTGCTTAGTGACAAGCGGTTGTGTTACAGAAGACCAGAAAAAAACTAAGACATGCTTAGAGAAAGGAAGTTACATTTTATTAAGCGCAGGGCCAGAGAAAAATATGCCTTTCAAATTTTGCCCCCCTCCCACCCCCCCCCCCATGGAGAAAACCTTTTCTATTTATACATTTCCTAGCTCTTTTGTCTCTCAAATTTGGAATGAGACTTCCAGGCCTTCTGGGAAAGAAGGGCTGTGTGCTGGGAAGGGGCCATGAGACCAAATCTGAAGGATTGGCCTGATGTCAGCACCAGCACCTCTGTCTGGGGCATAGTCCACGACTGCTCTGAAATGGGAGCAGTCTTATTGTCCTTATTATTTAAGCAAGCAAGCATCTACAATAGCCGAAATAGCAGGGTTAAAATTTCGAACAGCAGTTTTTATATAAGATGGGTGTTTCATTTGGATATATATACTTATTTTTCCTTATTTTAAATTGTAGCTTTCTAATCTCAGTGGAGTAACACTGGAGTATGTATAAAAGGTTACCACAGAGAGACTCTATTATATTATGAAATAAGCATACTCAATTCTATGTTGAAAGTATTGTTTTCACAAACAGTAACAGACTTTTTTATTTTTTACTCATCTTCACTTTACAGCTATTTCTACATTGGGGACATATAACCCCGATCCCAATGTTTCTAGTCTGAGACCCATCAGGGACTCTTTCTGAAATTTCAGTTGCTCATCTGGAAATTTTGCTATATTTGTGGAAGGAAATTTGTTTAATAAACTTTATCATTGAACAACTCTCAAAGTATTTTAATGGAATTTACTCTTTGTTACATAAATGCTACACTGTAAAGATTGAGTAAAAGTGAGGTATGCAATATAGAGAAAATCTTAGTAACTATTAAAGCATAAAGCTGAGAAACAAGACCTCTCACTTGAGGAGGTTTTATATCCTTTGTATCTCTCAGGATGTACAAAGAAAGGTTAGCCAGTAAGAGTGAGGATCAAGTGTCAGCCTGTCAGACATCCATAAATCACCATTAAGTCAGTTTCTAATTATAAATGCCTTCCTTGGCATTCAATTCCAGCCCAAAGCATGTCAGGAAGAAATGTTAGTATTCTGACCCAGAGGTCTGGCGCATTTGACTTGCCTAATTGTTAAGCTTACATATTAATATAGGATGTACCTTTGTTTGGCTCAAATCCGTCTCCCTTGAAGCACAATGCAATAATTTTCCTTGCCAGTTTTTCAACTGGAAGGGCACACTCTACTTGTTCAGTTCTCCCTGAAGTCCATGAATGCAAAAACAATGAAAGGAATGCTTTAGGTAGCCTTTCCTCCCCGCCCCCCCCCCCAATGGGCTCTCTGATATTGCTGAGGCAATGGGCTCCAATATTACATTTCAAAACCTATGTGTTAAATGTCCCTGACTTTATTAGGGTTGTAAAAACTGGCAATGAGCTTTCACTGTGCTACCTATTTTCCTCTTTATAGGCATGATGTTTCATTACATTTACATGTCATGACACCTTCCCACCCCCACCTCCCAAGCAATGTCAACCTGCCTTCCTCTTTCTTTGGCTCCAAATATTATTTACTCTGGAATATCTTGATGATAACTGCATGCTGTTGAATAGTTAAAATACCCCTGGCCGAGGTGTTCAGTTGGTTGGAGTATCTTTCAGATGTGGGTTTAATTCCCAGTCAACAAATCTCTCTCTCTCTCTTTTTCTCCCCCTCCCTTCTCCCCCTCCCCTTTCTCTCTCCCTCCCTCCCCCCTTACCTTCCTCTTCCTGTCTAAAAATCAATAATCAATAAATCAATTACTTTTAATTGTAGAAATAATTTATATCCTTTGGTATCATTCTATACCAGCCGTGGGCAAACTACGGCCCGAGGACTGGATCCGGTCCGTCCGCTGTTCTATCTGGCCCATTGAGCCTAGTGGAGGGTTCTCTTGCTCTCCCCTCCGCTCCTTCACCAGCAGCCCAAGATGAGAGTGCCAGCATGGTCAGGTTGCTTTTGTTCCGGCCCTCCAGTCCAGTTTAAGAACCCATTGTGGCCCTTGAGTCAAAAAGTTTGCCCACCCCTGTTCTATACTATGGAAAGTAAAAGTTTAATTTATCAAAAATGCCTGTCTGTTTCAAAGAGATGTGTTTAGATGAGATAATATATAAAAAATAAAGTTTCATGTTACTGAATGTATACCAAAATAAGTAAGATATTCTTTGGCATAGTTATAGAATTGGGTCAGAGATTGTAGGTAGGCTTACAAGTGCAAAGTTCATACCTATATTAAGACCAGTTTTCTTGCAGGTAGAAATCATGTATTTTGATGAAGTTGCATAGGAAATTGTGGCTTGGTAACATTTATTTTGGGTGGGAATAGAAGGCTGCTCCCAGGTTGCCAGTGTCTCAGAAATAGTCCAGCCTTGTCTTCATCAAGCCCAAAACAAAGACTAGTGTCTAGAAATTCCATGTGATATGAAAGTTTAGTCCTTTGTCTGCTGTGGGCCCCAGGCGTCTACCAGACCCATGTGGCTGCTACAATTCATGTGAATGAGCAGAGAGAGTGATGTATGTTACCAGGAGAGAGAGAGAGAGAGAGAGAGAGAGAGAGAGAGAGAGAGAGAGAGAGCCGCTCTTTGTTAGACTGATTGTATTATTTCATGTTTGAGAAGAACAAGGTGCTTTTTCAAAAGAACCAATCCACTTCTCCATCTTTCTCAAGCTTCTGTTGGATCCACTCCCTAACCAATCTATTCCCTAGATCTTCTGAGGTTCCATGTTCTGATCCAAACTTATGCTCTTCTCAGGCTGGACTGACAGGCCTCTATGGCTCCTGTTGTACATACCTGAACATGCAAGGGTCTTCCCCCGTGCCTTATTGACTTCTGTTGGGCAAGTGCCCAGCTATGGAGTTTACCCCGCTGTTTTCAATCCTCCCCTGGTATGCCAACTTCTGGGGATCAGGTCCCTAGGGCAGGGGTGCCCTGGAGAATATGTGAAGCTGTAGCTTTCTGTGGAAGCAACCAGGCTTAAGCTCCCTACTTTATTATCTATACTAAAAAAGAGTAATATGCTAATTAGACTGGGTTAGCCGGCCATCTTCTGGAAGTCCAACTTCCTTCTGGACAAGGTGTGGTGGTGGGGGCCAAAGCAGAGGCAGTTAGAGTTGATCAGGCTGGCAGAGCACCAGTTAGGGGCATTAGGCAGGTAGGCAGGTGAGTAGTTAGGAGCCAGTGGTCCTGGATTGCGAGAGGGATGTCTGACTACCAGTTTAACTAATAACACACATAAAGTAATTACTAAACTGGCAGTAGGGCATCCCCCTAGGGGTCGCAGATTGGAGAGGGTGCAGGCAGGGCAAGAAATCACACACCCAGCCCCCCACAACCCTGTGCACAAATTTCATGCACTGGGCATCTAGTGCTTAATAATGACTGATTGTTTTTCTCATTTCCTTTATTAATATATAGCTGCCCATTCTAACAGTTTGACATTTTATATGTCTATAGATCTTCACATTGTTCTTAATCTATGCTTACTTTGTAAATCTAAAAAAAAAATCTTACTGAAATTCCATTACACATATTTTAAATCTAGAGCCTTAGATGAGTCCTTGTAGGACTTAATGACACATTTTCTCCTGGTGTTTGAACTTAAATGCATTAGCAAAAATCCATTGCTATAAGATAGCAATTTTCAACCTTTTCCATCTCTTAGCACATATAAACTAATTACTACATTTCTGAGGCACACACAAAATATATTTTTTGCCAATCTAACCAGAAATAGGTGTAATTTTGAATCATTCACATCTGATAGCTATTGCACGTGTTTGCTTTTATCATTTTTTAAATTTCACAATCAGAGACAAAGGTCAGTGCCCTTGACTAAACAGTCAGGCATTGCATGCTTTAAAAACTCTCGGGGCACATTGGTGTGCCCGCTGCAGCACACCAGTTGATAATTGCTGCTATAAGAAATGGAAATAAATGGCAGGTCACAGACTACTAAGCACAAGTTTCTAGAATTAGGGGAAAAATGTTCAGAATGGCAGAGAAGATACCTGAGGAAAAGATACCTTGTAGAAGGAGATGATGCTAATAGTTTTATGAATTAGCCTGAATGGAGGGAATCTATAAAATTACAAGGACTGCTTCTAAATTATTCTCGTTTGTTCATTCCCTCCTCTACCTCTCTGTGTCTGTTTCTGTCTGTCCCTGTCTCTGTTTCCTATTCTCTCTCTCTCTCTCTCTCTCTCTCTCTCTCTCTCTCTCTCAATATACAGTATACACACACACTACACAGTACACACACAATTCTCCTTTCCCTTATGTGCCATCTTGAAAATATTGAGAAAGTTTAAAAATCTTTTAGTAACATAAAGGGACTAAGTCCAAGTTCTTTGGTATAACTAAAGCTCTTCACCTGTGACATGATTTACTCTCTTAATTCAGATCATCTCCCTTTGGTAAAAATCATATATAATTACTAAAATAAAGTGAAATGATGCAGAACTAATATACTGTCATATCAAAATAAACATAGTTTACATAGGATCTGTCTAGATATCTCTATAAGCATGTATGTAGGTAGAAAAAGAAATAGCTACATATTTAGGTGGTTAAGTAAAACAACAGTGTTTTATTAAAATTTAATATGTATGCTATATTTAATTAAAATATCAAATTTACTTCCATTTTTATTTATAAAAATGTTAAATATAAATTAAAATAATTAACTTCAGATAATCATGTTGAAACATTCATTTAACATTAAAGAGATTATTGTAAAAATATTAAAGCAATTATATTTTAAACTTCATTTTAAAAGTACATAGAATAAATTGACTCCTTGATATGAAAAATTGAAGAGATAGTAAATTATAAATCTTCTCAACTTTACCAATCTCAATATCTAAAAATAAAAATTAATAGTTGATAGAGCATGGGCCTGTAGATTAAAAGTTCCGGGTTTGATTCTGGTCAAGGTCAAGTACCTCCATTGCAGGCTCCTCCCTGGTCCGGCCCCTAGTCAGGGCTCCTGCAGGAGGCAACCAATGCATGTGTTTCTCTCACATCCATGTTTCTCTCTGTCTTTCCCTCTCTTTTCTACTCTCTATTAAAAAAAATCAGTGGAAAGGGATCCTCAGATAAGAATTACAAAATATATATTTTAACAGGTTGTGATAATTACATTCAGCTTCTCAATCATATTTTCACAGTTTTTATTTTTATTAAATAGCATTCAATTCTCAATGCTTACTTTTTAAACACAGTTCTCCCAATACTGCAAAAGTTAATTATATTTTTTAAAAATTAATTGGTTCAATGTGTGTGTGTGTGTGTGTGTGTGTGTGTGTGAAGGACTCATAATTATATTAACTAGTTTTTCACATCTAAGCATGCTTTCATTTTGTTTGTTTTATTTGTACATAAACATTATCTTGTCTGGGTATATCTTTAGGGCATATTTGTAAACATTGTCTGGTAATTTCTAGTTCTGATTGCTGTTTTGAAAAACTCTCAAGCTGGTTAAATTTCTTATGTTTTATTTTTAATAGAATTTATTTTTTGTCTGTATGACAGAAGAAAAAATCTATATTTTTAATTTTTAATATCTTAATGTGGATATGGTATTGTATTGGTCATCAATATCTACTTTCCTAGAATGATTTATCCTTTTAAACCTTATATTCTGCTCTTCATTATTTTCCAAAGATTTAGCCTGAACTATTTTGGATATCTTTTTATCCATTTTTAACAGGTTTTTTTTGTTTGTTTTTTTACCTCAGAGATAACAATTACTCTTTTTTTTTAAATATATTTTTTATTGATATTTTACAGAGAAGGGAGAGAGATAGAGAGCTAGAAATGTCAATGAAAGAGAAACATCGACCAGCTGCCTCATGCACACCCCCTAACGGGGATGTGCCCACAACCAATGTACATGCTTTTGATCAGGATTGAACCCAGGACCTTTCAGTCCTCAGACTGACGCTCTACCACTGAGCCAAACCAGTTTTGGCAACAATTACTCTTATGTTGCCCTGTTATTGCCCTATATTTTTTATCTTCTAATTATTTGATGTTTTCTGCTTTATGTTCACTTTTATTACCTCAAACTTTTCTTGTGTCATTAATTATTTTTTTTAGTTTGTCATAAAATTTATTAATTAATAATTTTGCAATGGTCTGATTTTTATATCAGTTACTAATGTTGCCATTTTCTCTTTATTGTAATCTATCATTTTTTGAGTTGATGTATTTCATATTATTGAAATAGTCAGTAATGTGAAAAGTACTGGTGAGAAAAATTATTTTGTTTCCAAGACAGTTTCATATTTTATTAGATTCCCCACGTCTCTTAAAATATGTATACCAAATCTCAAAGTCATTTTCAGTACTTTTATTTCATTGCTTAGATGTGAATACTATTTAACTGCTCTGATACAGGGTGGATTATGTTTCTTGCTTAACAAATATGTTTCAATTTTTAAGGCAAGGCTCAGCTATCACCTCAGTTTTACATATGTGTATGTATGTCTAATGTTTATATGCATGAGAGAGAGATAAGACCATTATTTTTTTCTCTTTAGATTGTACTAAATTTGCTATAAAACTTTCAGCTTTGATATTTATTGTACTCTCAGTTTCTGATAATTCAGTCAACTGAGATTGAACTAATGGGATTTTTATTTCTCCCAGATTGAGTCACTTTTTGTTTTGAATTTTACTTGTTCATCATCTCTCCTCACAACTCTACTTTTTTTTTCCTCCCTGAATTCAAGGACATTGTGATAAATCTCAGAACTTTTTTGAACTTCCCAGGATTAATTCAAGTGGGAACCAGGGGTGGGTGGTGGGGGATGTGGATGGTGCAAGCCAAGACCCAGCCCCACTGGTTGCCCCACACAGGACAACCCACTGAGGGGGCGGGGCTGATGAGTGGGCAGTAACAGCCAACCTCTTAGTCCCTTTCTCCCTCTCCCCCCACTGCCAAAAGGGGAACCGAGGGAGGATGGTGACAGGGTGTGGGTGACCATGGTTTCTGGCCTGGCTATGGGCACCTGGTGCGGATGACCCTGATCTGGAGACCATACCCGTGCATGAAATTCGTGCTCTGGGCCTCTAATGCATATGTAACTTGTTGATTACCTTCTTCTTACATGTACATTGGACTGCTACTCATTAGCTGTGCACTCCTACTAATTTCTCCCTTATTACTCTTTAGCTTCCTCACCTGTGAAATGTGGCATTTTGGAAGAGAAGTCATTGAGTTCTGTTTCAGCTATAAAGTTTAATCAGCCTATGGGGTCACCACTTCAGTGACATTTGTTTATTTCATCATTCCCGAAACTCCTAACTGATCTCTATATTCGACTGTTCACAGAAGGAATGTTGTCATCATAAGGCACTAATGATCAGGCAAAAGAAGGTCCTTATTTTTCTGTTAGTGGGAATAGTTTCAAGCCTGACCATCTACATTTTCTTGTCTGATTGCCCTGGTGACTCAGGTCATACATTTCTGGGAAATAAGGTCAGTGCTCCAGAGAAAACATTAAAAAAAGAGAAATCAATACAAATGTACTAGCCAGGATTAGGATTGAGTGGCATATTAGTTCTTTAGGATGCACATGGGAATGTATGAATGTCAGGAAAATGATCTAAACTTTTCACAAAAGGGTTATTATGCAAATGCAATTGTTTACCACTTCTAGTGTTTTCATTTGTCTGATTAAAACATGTCCACATAATCTCTCTATATTTATGTGTCTAAATGAAATTGGAATTTTAAATAGACCTGTATAAAAAAATTGAGGACTGGTGTATATTTTATGTATTCCATTGGTTGTTTGTTT
Organism: Vespertilio murinus; assembly: GCA_963924515.1. NCBI lineage: Eukaryota > Metazoa > Chordata > Mammalia > Chiroptera > Vespertilionidae > Vespertilio > Vespertilio murinus. The sequence goes on along the minus strand of OZ004714.1, from coordinate 28,161,805 downwards.
TTTGGTTCTCAGAGTTACTTTAGGTCTGACTGGATTACTGTGAGTTATTTAGAGGGTCAGTGATAGAGTATCATCCATTGCCAACGCTTCTCCTGGGATACTTCAGCCTGTTCCAAATCAGTATCTTTATGTTAACAGCCAAGAGGGATATCAGCTTTTTCATGAGCCCACTTTGGCATCAAGTTAGAGAATGCAAACATAAGGGAAGCTTTAGATGTGTTGATACTTCAAAGGCATTAAAGATCTGTAAACAAGTTTTTATTTCCTGGATTAGGAGAACCTACATCCAGACGAAAATACACCCAAGTGAACATACAGATATGCACTTATCACTTTGTGCATTAGGTAATTGTTTTTGTTGTTATTATTTTGCCTAAGCCAATATAAGTGAATGTATCTGTCTTAGATTTGAAGCACTCTAGAAGAGTTCTTAAGCCTTTTCTATGTTAACGGGGTAAAGTGAAGCATTATACCTAGGTTACCGATTAATGAAATAAATGTTTGTGATCATAGAACCCCTAAATTCATCCAACTAAAGAACGTTGAATTCCACTGCTTTGAAAGGCAATTTGTGCCCAGAGTGAAAACATGTCTATAAACATGTAGAGGTCAAGATTTTCTCCTTGTGTGAATTAGCTTTTGTTTGTGATGCTATGTGTTTATATAATTCCAGGTTTTAAAAAAACAAAACTGTGTTGTTGAAAGTATTATATACTCCCCTCCCCCATTAATCCCTTCTATCACACCCACCCCAGCTTTCACTATCCTGTTGGCTGTGTCCATTGGTTATGCATATATGCATACAAATTCTTTGGTTGATCTCTTCACGCTCACCCCATCTTCCTTATGAGATTCCACAGTCTGTTCTACGCTTCTATGTCTTTGGGTCTAAGTATCTTAATAAGTTTATTTTGTCCATTAGATTCCACATATAAGTGAGATCATGTGAAACTTGTCTTCCTCTGATTTACTTATTTCACTTAGCATAATACTCTCCAAGTCTCTCCATGCTGTCTCAAAGGGTATGAGATCCTTCTTTTTGCACTGCTGTGTAGTATTTCATGTGTAAATGTACTACAGCTTTTTAATACACTCCTCTACTAATGGGCACTTAGGCTATTTCCAGATCTTAGATATTTTAAATAATACTGCTGTGAACATAGGGGTGCATACATTCTTTTTGATAGGTGTTTCTGGTTTCTTAGGAGATATTTTTAGAAGTGGGATCACTGGGTCAAATGGCAGTTTCATAATCAATTTTTTTAGGAAACTCAATACTGTTTTCCATAGTGGTTGTACCAGTCTGAATTCCCACAAGAAGTGTACCAGGGTTCCCTTTTCTCTACATCTTAGCCAGCATTTGTCCTTTGTTCATTTGCCATTGGTAGCCATTCTAACAGGTGTGAGGTAATACCTCATTGTCGTTTTAATTTGCATCTCTCTGTTGATCAGTGACTTTGAGTATGTTTTCATATGCCTCTTGGCCTTCTGCATGAGCTGTTTGGAGAAGGCCAGTTTGTTTCTGAATCAGCAATTCTGTTGCTCACGCTACAGTTTGCACAAGCGTTAAAAAGTTGAGTTATGAGTAAACCATATCTTCACTCCTAACAAATTGTTAATCAACTCCCACAAATTAGTAAACATTAGTCACATTGTGAAAAACTGGTAAAATGGAAGAAAAGTGGCAGTAAAAAAATATCCAAGGTAATTCTTTAACAAGGTACAAAGGTGCATCTTTTGCAATGTATTTAATATTTGAACTGTGTGAATTATTTCAAATGTTGAAAATATTTTTTGTAATTCTCATTCCAATAATCTGTTGTTTTTTTTTTTATTTTATGTTCCCATAAGTCTCATGAAAAATAAAATCTTAGGAACATGGAAAAAGTCAACACAAGTAATTTTTTGTAGGTTCAGGAATGAAAAAAATACATTATAGTTATCTTTTATTCTAAATCTCTGTTTTCAGGAATTTAAATAACAGTGCTTCTGTGAGTGATTATATTTATCAGAATTTATTGAATTAAGCAGTGGCTACATCTGCTTAATGATAACCTACTTGTTCCAAGAATAAATTGAATTTACATAAGAACAATCACCCTCTGCTAAGGAATACAGATTATTTCATATTTGTGCATAATTGTATTGATTCTGTTGGTAGGGACTCCATTACTCAGCCCTTGCCTATTCATTTTGTGAGGTACTAGAAGGTGAGGAAAAGAAGACAATTTATTTGCTGTATTCTCTTCCCATTATGCAAGAACATTTTTATGTGTATGTTGCTAAGTTTGGCAGTGTTTGCTGTTTTCTTTGAACATTTTTTTTCTGAGGTAAAACCATCATGATGATTTAGAAGGAAAATAGATTTCAGTGTTTCAATTTAGAAATAACAGAATTGGATGACCTGAATGAAATGGATAAAACTATCTTCCTACAAGCCTCCATCTATGAGGCCCTAGATATGCTGGAGCAAAGGAACAAAAAAATGTTGTCAAAGGAACAAATAAATGAGGGGCTTTCTTCACTTTCAGAAGGCATATCAATAGGTATACTCCATCTTTTGATGGGACAATGTACAACCTAAACAAACAAACAAAAGAGCTCCTGAGAGCTTTCACAATAGCCATATAATCTAGGACTAAGCTGGAAAGGAGAGTTTTATTAATAAATAAAAATAAGCCAGAACTACAAACTGTTCCATGTTGTCTTTCCTGTAGCCAACTAGGAGACTTAAGGACATTTTGCAAGCTTGGTGATGAGATGCATAAATGCCATTTGTGCCATAAACTAGGAAGTCAATACATGCCTTTTAGTTTTTTGTTTTGTTGGTTTTTTAAAATTGATTATGGTATCACATAATTGTCCTTATCCCCCCATTCCCATCCTAATCCCCTCCCCACATATGCCCCCACCCCCCTGTTGTCCATGGCCACTGGCTAGGCCCATGTGCATGCACACAAGTCCTTTGGTTGATCTCTTCCCTTTACCCCCACCTTCCCTCTGAGGTTTGAGAGTCTGATCGCTGCTTCTCTTTCTCTGGATCTATTTTTGTTCACCATTCTATATTGTTCATTATTTCCTCTAGATGTGTGAGGTACATGCCTTTTAGTTTAAGCACAGGCATTTAATTTGGGCTGACTACATTTAATTCTGGGCTTCACCACTTCCTAGATGTTCAACTTTGGTCAAGTTATTTAACATCTTCCTACTTCAAACTTCTTACTGAATCCTGGGGAGAAGGATAGCACCCATCTCCTGGTATCATGAGGCAATTTTGTAAGACTGTTTACAGAAAGCAGGTAGAACAGTGTGAAACATCCATTAGTGAATCCACAATAGTTACCTCTACCAGAATACTTTTTGTTGGAGTTTGTGTTATTATTGGTTGCGGTTCTGCAATAAGAGCTTTAGAATGGGAATCTAGGATCCCAGCTGACCTCGTAATGAATCTCTCTGTTCTCACTTTTACCACTGTCACTGTTGCCCTATTATTTACTAGGACTTTCTCTTCACTACAAAACAGCCAGAGTAAATCTTTTAAAACCTTTCAATGCCTAGCCATCCTACCTGAATCAAAATCCAAGTATTGACCTGCAAGACCTGTGTATAAAAACTAGACCTAGTTTATCCATTTTTTTTATTCCTCTTTTCCTTGCTCCACCCCTGCCCATAACACCGTGTCTTAGAGCTTTATAAAATGTGCCGTATTTATAATTGCTACATTCAGCTCTCTGATTTAATTCCTATCTGAAAAAGGACTTCCCTAAGCTCCTTTGGACTATGCCCCCACCCCTGCTTTATTTTTCTTTGGGACGTGTGCCACACTATCCAATACTGTGTATCTGTGTATTTTGTCTCTAGTGATATAATGTAAGTTAGTTTTTTTAAATAAACTATGCAGTTTTTCAACTGTGCTAGAAAAAAGTAGTTTATGTGATGAAAGTGTAAGTCATTTATATGGGTGTTTTTTTCTCATCATATGCAGCAAAGCTGTTTGAACCCTCATCCCAAATCACCCGTATTGCAAATCTGCTGCCTCATACGTTGTGGAGCATCATGTTCAGAGAACTTGGAACATGGTTGATGCAATAGATACCTGTTGTCGCTGCCAGCTAAATGAAAATGGCAATTAGCTCTGTGATAATTTTAAAGGTTTCAGTAAGCCCAACAGGCATTTTAATAAGATGCAGTTGTTTTCCACCAGGTCTTCCGTGTTGAAAATCAGGATTTGGCTCCTAAAGGAGAGAGAAACAATGACATGTAGTTGATTTAAGTGACTCTCTACTGAAAATTGCTTTTCCTCTCACTGTCTGTCTTGCAGACTTTAGGGGGGGGGGGATAAGTAAAACTAAGAAGTACAATATTGCAAATTTAGCAGAACAAAGACACTTTTAAGGTTGAGATTAGGGAGGCTAATAACATTTTTAATGGATCATATTCCGGTTATTGGCTCTAATATTGCCCTGTTTAGGGTTATTGGATGTTACCATCTGTTGTTTGTTTGACAGTTTGTGGGTTGAAAACAAAACATTCACTCCAGTGTTTCTTGAGTACACATTTGAAAACCATTATAAATATTTGTGTTCTGGCTAGTGAGCTCAAGAGAGACAGCAGCATTTTCATACTGAGTAGCTGTCTTCCAGAGAGCACATGTCAATGACAGTGCTAATGCAGACATCACTCTCCTGTTAGAGAAGGCACTGTCATCCAGAGGTGAACTGGCTCTCGGGCCATCTGCTGCCACAAGACATTTCTGGGCATCCATTCCCTACAACACATGTATTCCCATATGTGCGCTTGGAACCCCGCTCCTGGCATGTCTAACAGTCCAACCAGAGTCTTCTTAGTGTGTCTGCAGTAGGGAAAGCAAGTAGCCTTTGTATCGAGAAACAAATTGTGGTGACTACTTGTGTTTGTGGATCCTGAGTCTGCATCCAAGGTCGGTAGAAAGGAATGCTACCATTAGTTAGTTATATCTTCTACAGAAGGGAGGGAGGTCATGTACTTAGTTTACATCCGCTTTCTGTGGCACAAATTAGCCTGTATTTTATGATTTACCAAATGGGAAAAATGAGGAGACTTCCATTTCTTCCTCTCATATTTTTACCTATGGATTTTAAGACTGTGTCCTGACATGCTTAACATCTTATAGACTACTTATAAAATACCAGTGGAAATCATGGCTCATACTTGACTTTTTTATCCCAATATTGCCATTTTGTTTTTTTAAACGTAAACCAAATTGATTTTATAAATCCCTTTATTCCATATTTCATATATATGCCTGTGATTTCGCATAACGCTTCAATAGACCCAAAATTGCTTGTTTGGGTGGGCTAATCTCCTTTCAATTTTTTGTTTGTGTCTGTTTTGTCTTGCCATTTTATATTCTACTCATACATCCAGCTGCCTGCCATCTTTTCCACAGTTGTTGCCTCTGTTCTATTTTCTTCCGTGTTGGACCCTAAGAAATGACAACTTGGGTCAAACAGGGATTTTTATTTCTGATTTCTGGCTCATTGTATCAACTATAATTTAGCAGTCTCTGCATTAGTGGACTTAAATATATGGTTTGTACCAAATACACATGCATTTAAATCCTGTCACAGCACTTTGGAATCCATAAGCAAGTGATAAATTTACCCAGGGACTGAGAGAACTGGCAAAAGGAAATACATCCTCTAGAATTTTATGAAGACACCCCTGTGGATATTCTTCCACAGGCGTTTACACAGAAGATGTAAGACTTTTCTTGGAAACCTGGGAACAATAAAGAGACAGCATTAATATACTTTGATAGTGGGAATATGGCAGTGTTTGATGGCATGTTAGACAAGGTGTAGATTTATAAGCATTGAAAGTAAATTTTTTGGGTCTTTTCTATTATAACCCTGGGCATGCAGGGAAGAAAAATCGCATACTGTTCAAAGAAGAGTCTTCAAAACTCTAAATCCAATATCATTTATTTGGTTGCAAGAAGCTTTTCAAGAACAAGTATTTTTTAAACCTTGTGCTTCTAAGACAATAAACAATTCTGTTAGGTTCTCCTAATTTTAAAATTACATGTAGGAGCAAGCTACCGTTTCATAAAATGAGGTGGAAGAGTATAATTCGGTACAGCATTTGCAATCCAGTGGTTCATTTTTCACCGACAAAGATACCAACAGGATGGGAAAGCCATTAGGAGCTCTGAGTCTAAGATCAGAGAAAACTGGATTCAGATGTGATATTTCCTGCCTCAGATGACTCAGTCTCCTTTATGCTTCATTTAATGTAACATGAAAAGAAGAAAAAGAAAAAGAAAGATGATAGAAGACACTTCACGGGGCTGTAGTAGGAAGTAGGTGTGAAGTGCTCAGAAGAGTGCTGGGGTGTTACCAGTGCCTTAGAGTTAACTGTGAACCACTCTATTTCCTCAATTATAAAACAATCACAGCAATATTCTCTCTTCAAAGGTAAGTTTAACACGAAACTCCTCCAAGTGGAAGTGTCAGAACAGTTTACTCTCATTTGATGCCCTGCCAAACCAAATTAGGTTCTGAGGGGAAATATATATGCCTGTGTGCAGGCATGTGTGTGTGCACAGATGTGTGTGTGTTTGTTTGTTTTCATTTCTTTTAATACTGACTTAAAGTATTATTAGTTGTTTTGATTAGTGAGTGATTGGTGGATCTCAAATTTTGTGATCAAGGTGAGTGCCTCACTCGTTTTGCCTCATGCTAGCCCTAATCTCGCAGACCCATCCAAAGACTGGAGGAAAGTGGTTGATGGATGCCAATAAAGCAAAGAATATTTATGATTAGTCATCAGGTCAAAACCGCTACCTTAGTTTTCCTAAAATGTTACAGTTCCTACAAAGAAGAAACTTGATAGAGAATTTACCAATTTTATAACAATAAACACAATTCATAGTGGCAAAGCTAAGAAAATTCTAAACTCAACAGCAACATTAAAAAGATTAATCATAGTAACTAGAAGACTTAATTATCTTTCAATTATCACTAGAGATATTAATAATATAAAATTGATCTCCTATTAAGAAGCAATCAAAGATGATGAAGTCTAAACCTGTTAGAAAAATAAATATTATAGATCTGTTTCATGTGTGCATATCTACTTTGAAAATACAATTCTAAAATAATGATGCTGGTGGCATAGACCAACTAATAAAAAGTATAATTAGTCATAATATTTTATCATGGAAAATAAATATCCACATATTTTAAAGCAGCATATAAATTATTTAGTTTTATTGTTTTAAGTGTTACACATAGTAATATATATATATATATATATATATATATATATATATATATATATATATATTATTTTCCCCCATTGACCTTCCCCCAGCTTCCCCTAACCCCTGTCACATGCCCTTATGCCCCCAATGTCTTGTGTCCATTGATTGTGCTTATGTGCATGTGCAAGTCCTTCAGTAGATCTCTTTCTTCCCTCCCCAGCACTCTCCAGGCTTCCTCCTATAATTTGACAGCCTGTTTGATGCTTTACTGTTTCTGTATCTATATTTTTGCTCATTAGGTTATAATTGACATTAAATATCATATAAGCTTTGGATATATAGCATAGTAGTTATACATTTCTATAAGTTACAAATGGGTCTTCCCAGGAAGTCTAGTACCCATTGGTACCATACAGATTTAAAAAAAAAAAAATTTAATTTTTTTTAAATTGATATTTTACAGAGAGGAAGAGAGAGAGATAGAGAGCTAGAAACGTCGATGAGAGAGGAACATCGTCGATGAGAGAGAAACATCGACCTGCTGCCTCTTGTACACCCCCTACCGGGGTTGTGCCCGCAACCAATGTACATGCCCTTTACCGGAATTGAACCTGAGACCTTTCAGTCCGCAGACCGAAGCTCTACAACTGAGCCAAACCGGTTTTGGCACCATACAGATTTTTACAATATTATTGGTTATATTCTTTATACAGTACTTGGCTTGCCTGTGACTGTTTTGTAACTGCAACTTTGTGCTTCTTAATATATTTACCTTTTTCACCAATTTCTCCACACACCCTCCTGTCCGTTACTTTTCCTCCTAATTTCTCATTTGTAAAATTTTACTTAAATGGAGTCTGAAAATGTATGTATATGTTTTAGGTGCTACAAAAATGGAACTGCCCCTCTATCTACTATGTTGAGCTGCTAATGTATATAGGTCAGTGACACAGGTTGTTTTCAAAACAAACACATTCTCATATGTTGACACTTTGGTGCTTATCTACACTATTGTAAATATGCAGGGAAGCAAAGAACTTGAAAATCTTTATATAATTTATCAATCATAGTTTGTATGCTTATGAAAAAGGCACATGTGCCCTCTCTCTTCATTGGAAAGCATAATATAATTACACTAGAGACATGGTACAGGCATGGGGTGGAGGGGAGGTCCCTCAGCCCAGCCTTCCCTCTCTCCAATATGGAACCTCTCAAGGGATGGGGGATTGTGCCTAAATGGGCAGTCAGACATCCCTCTCACAATCCAGGACTGCAGGCAGTCGGACATCCATCTCACAATCCAGGACATCCCTCTCACAGTCCAGGATTGCTGGTTCCCAACTGCTCACCTGCCAGCCTTTCTGATTGCTCCTAATCTCTTCTGCCTGCCAGCCTGACCACTCACTAACCACTCCCCTGCCAGCCTGATTGATGCCTAACTGCTCCCCTGACAACCTGTTTGTCCCTAACTGCCCTCCCCTTGAGGCCTGGTCATCCCAATTGCCCTCCCCTTGAGGCCTGGCTCTACCTAACTGCCCTCCCCTTCAGGTCTTGTCCCCCCTAACTGCCCTCCCCAACAGGCCTGGTCCCCCCATACTGCTCTCCCTGCAGGACTGGGTCGCTCCCAACTGCCCTTCCCTGAAAGCCTGGTCATCCCTAACTGCCCTCCCCTGCAGGTTTGATCACCCCTACTGCCCTCCATTGCAGGCCTGGTCCCTCATAATTGCCCTTCCCTGCAGGCCTGACCCTCACAACTGTCCTCCCCTGCTGGCCATCTTGTGGTGGCCATCATGTGTTCACATGGGGGAAGGATCTTTGACCACATGGGGGCAGCCATCTTGTGTGTTGGAGTGATGGTCACTCTGCATATTACTCTGTTATTAGATAGGATTGAGGCCTGGTGCATAGGTGAGGGTTGGCTGGTTTGCCCTGAAGGGTGTCCCAGATCAGGGTGGGGGTTCCATTAGGGCATGGAGTGGCCTGGGCAAGAGGCCTGTGGTGGTTTGCAGGCTGGCCATGCCCCCTGGTGACCCAAGCAGAGGCCCTGGGATCTGGGATTTCTTTAACTTCTACAATTAAAACTTTGTAGCTTAGAGTGAAGCCAAGCCCTCTGCTCGCTCTGTGGCAGCAGCCATTTCTGTTGGGATTTATGTATCTTCTATAATTGAAACTTTGTAGCCCGGAGTGTAAGCCTAGGCAGGCAAGGGTAGGCAGAAAGCTTGGCTTTCTCCATTGCCAAGGAAACCCAAGCCACCCTCCTGCTTTCTATAGCCATAGCTATCTTGGTTGGTTTTATTTGCATATGTGATCCTAATTGGCTGGTGGGTGTGGCTTGTGGGTGTAGCTGATATACAGTCAATTTGCATATCACTCTTTTATTAGATAATATAAGCATTGTATTTTCTTGTCCATATTTTTCTGGAATGAATTAAGATTGGCAAAGTCAAAGTGGAAAGAAATGATATTAGCTTCATGACAAAGGTGGATATTTGTCACATATATTTTATGCTATATGTAGTATTTTTCCATAAACAGATTTAGCTATTTATTTAAAAATGTCCAAGAAACATAACAAATACTTTTTAAAGCCCTTTTAAGTAAAATTATTACATTTTTTCTCTCTTTTTTGAACTAATTTTACCATTTGTATATATACAAAATTAATAGATCTCATTAATTGGGGTGTACTGAATTGATGAAATGAATCTTTAACTGCAAATGCAGATTTGTCTATCTATTTGAACACCATGATATAATCAATGATCCTCCTTAAACTTCATATTCAACAAACTTTCCTTTCCTAAACTATATATAGCCTATCTTACCGAAACTAAAATAAATTTTTAAAGAAACAGAGGAGCAAGATATATCAGTAATATTTGCAATAAAATGTATAGTTCCTCTTAAAGGCTATATAATAAAAATATAGCTTATAAAGCCAACAAAGCAGAACATGAAAATCTATTTATTTTCTTGAAAAAAATTAATGATTCAACCAGGGAAGACTAATTTTAACATGATTTTTTTTTCCAAATTTAAGAACACATTTTATAGTAAAGGAATAAAAGCAAAGGATAAAAGAATGTCATACTGTTACATCCAAAAAGACTGAGCAAGAGCGTTGTACAGAGTAGAGTCGGCAGCAAAAGGAATGTCAGTACACTCTAAGGAGCAAAACAGTTCATGCTAATGAGCAAATCCTCTCATGTGGAACTTGGTGATTGGAAAAGTAACTTCAGGAAAGCCATGATGAGACTCAGAATGTGAATGCATATTTGGGTACATGTCTCTGTGGGCTTTGTCATTCCTCTCATTGCACCAGATGGGTATATTCAGTAAGTTCTTCTTGAGATGTGCTGAGACTACCTTCCTTATTACAGTTGGAATGATTTTGGAGGGGGAAATTGTAAACCTTTTCCATACATTTAGCATACTCAAGGACCTTAACAATGATTTCTTGGCCATCACTTGACTTTTTTTTTTTTTTTTTTTAGAAAACTTATTTTGGCAGCAGCTGATACTGCCACAAAGTATGCTTTCTTAGGAGGTTAGAGGACATTCACTTGCATTAGAAAGGGATAGAGAAAGGGGAATAGAAAAAGTAAGTACTCTAGAAAAATATATAGTGTTTTTCCCCCCTGTGGAGGAAAAGAAACTAATTGATCTTAGTCACATGGCATGTGTTTTGACATTTACGTGTATTAAATTTATCACTTCCCAAAAGCACTCATAACTCACACAATGAAGGGAGTTGATCCCTCTGTCTTGGGGTGATGTTTTGCTATAATTTTCCTGTAGTATATAGTCTCCTTTATATGTATGCCTTTATTGCATAGTGCAGTGTTTCCCAAACTTCTCTCATGATGAGAATCACCTGGTGGAGTTGTTAAACTACAGATTCCTGAATCCCAACTAAGAAGTGCTAAATTAGAATTTTTGGGAACATATAGGTAAAATTGTATACTAAACTAGTGCTCTAAGCTTAGGGAAACACTGGCATAGTGAAACTAAGAAATGTTAAAAAAAGGAAATAGAAAAAGAAACACTTTACCTAGGGGGGGGGAATCAAACCCACGCATATAAAACACTTTACTTAGAGAATTCTGTGTTATTACTGAAACTTAAGAAAATAGCATTCAAAATCCTGGACATTGTAATATCTGGAATTCTTTTAAAACAGGAGGAAACATATAAAAGGTTTGTTTTTTAAATTCCACTATCGCTTCTAAAAATGAGAAAAATAATTTCAATTAATTTTAATCTAAACTAATAGGAAATTATTGTGTTAAAGCACGACGATGACAACAACAACAACAAAAAACACTTTAAAATCTTTTTTAGAAGAAACGGTTTATTAGGCCATTGCTAGCAAAAAAGCAGTTTTTGTCATTAAACCCCAATATCAGAGTCTGTCTGCTGCACTGGCTGAAAGATGCGTGAGCAGGAGTTTGCAGTATAGAATGGAGGTCTGTTAGTGAAGTGGCAAACCCAGAGTGTGGGCAAAGTCGTGTTCTAAGACCCCACTCCCTGATGACACATAGGCTACAGGTTGTGTAGGGCAGATCACACACAGGAAACAACAAGCTCATTTAAGGTTTAGGAGTGCTGCGATCTGATTGGTTGGAGGTGAGTAAGGGTAATAAATCACTTCTTCAGGCCTTGCTGACAGCTCGGTGGTCTGCTTTGGAGTCGCTCTTGGTTTCATGGAAATGTAGTCAGGAGTCCTTCCACCTTAGGGCTCAGGAGCTGAAACCTATCTTAATAGGAGTTCTTCAGCTTGGCAGAGGTCCAGACCTTGTGACCATTAGTCAGGCCCCCACTATTATCTTCTGCCTCTAGCGGTTGCTGACTATCCAGGGGAGAAAGTAGATCTTTGAGGGGAGAGAGAACGAGTGAGAGAGAGGGGCAGGGGGAGAGGGAGTGAGGGGTAGATAAGCCATCTAAAGCTAGGATTCAAATGTAAATTTATTTTTATCTATTTGTTTGTTTGTTTGTTTGCTTGAAGGATTATAAATTGCAGTGCATATGTTTTCTTTTCTTCTCCATTGACCTTCCCCCAGCATCCCTACTCCTCCCCCCACCCCTGCCCAGTATATGCCTTCATCTACCCACCCCCCTCCTTGTCTTGTATCCATTGGTTATGTTTATATGCATGCATGCATACAAGTCCTTGGGTTGATCTCTTACAGCTCCCCCGCCCCCAATCTCCCTTGCCTTCGCGCTATAATGTGACAGTCTGTTCAAAGGTTCTTTATCTCTATAACTATTTCTCCCCATTTATTTTCTTTGAAAAATCTTGCAACTGCAGACTAGAAATCAAAGTCATAAGGACCCTTGGTGTCACTGTGGACCAGCACCAGCAGGGGTCAGTAGAACAGACAATCATGTTCAGGGCCCTGCAGCTGTGAGCCTTCCTGGAAGCAGCAGGGGAAGAAAGATGTGAGTTGTTTAGAAAGAACTGACCTTGGCTGTAGATAAAGGGGTGGAGGAAGATGAGGGGGGGGTAATGCAAGGACGGGGCACAGTCCCTGATGAGGAAATGTCCACTCCAATGGGTTGGTTGTAGGTAACAGAGTAGAAAGTCCACGTGTAAACGAGAATTGGAGGCTCCAGCAGCGGGTGGGGTGGCACCTGGCTGTTCTCTTTAAGATAATTGTGGAAATAGTCACCGGGAAGTTAATTTCAAGTCCCAGCATACTTTCAGAAATGCCAGGTGTCTTTTGTTGGCTGTGCCCTGCAGTTGTTAACTGATTAACTCCTCTTGTATCTTCTTTCCTCCCTCTGGCTCACCGTAATTTAATTTAGTTCATCTCAGAATTTTCTCATTGTCAATGGGATATGAGTTAAAGACCCAAAATAGGAACAAGGAAGATAAGGTGCACTAATTGAATTTATGTTCTTATGTAAGATTTTGAGAGTGGAATTCCCTTATTATATTCGTTATCATGAATTTTTAAAATATAATATGAAGGGCCTTGCATGTCTTAAATGCATTGGACCTAATTAAACCATTAAACAATATTTTTTAAAAATACATTTTATTGATATTTTACAGAGAGGAAGGGAGAGAGATAGAGAGCTAGAAATGTCCATGAGAGAGAAACATCGACCAGCTGCCTCTTGCACACCCCCTACTGGGGATGTGCCCGCAACCAATGTACATGCCCCTGACCGGAATCGAACCTGGGACCTTTCAGTCTGCAGACCGATGCTCTACCACTGAGCCAAACCGGTTTCAGCTAAACAATATTTTTTAAAAAATAGTGCTTGCAGATACTTAATTGTGTCCTTGATGCTGTCCTAAAATAATTTATATTCTCAGAAAAGCTTGTGTTTTAGTTACTCTAGTTGTGTAACAACCTAAAAGCATCATGACTTAAAGCAAGAACAAACAAAAAAAATTATCTCAGGAATTTTTAAAGTTCTCAGCTATCCCTTCTGTCACAGGGTCCCTAATACAGCTGTAGTGAGACAGTAGGTGGAGTTAAATATTGGGGGGATACAGCAACGGAGAGAGCTGTCCAGGCGTATCTTTTTTATGTAAGTAATCTCAGATTCTACATCTAGTCTATCTGGGAGGCCTAATTTGGACTTCCTGACAGCATGGCCTTAGTAAGACTGCTTAAGTGGCAGTTAAAGGTTTGTGTGAGGATTTCAAGAGAACTGGATGGAAGTATAGCCTTTAATCAACTGGTTTCATGAGTCACACAGTATCACTTCCACTGTAGTCAGAGTAACAAACCAGCATAGATTCAAGGAGAAGGAACCTACATTCTTAATAGGAAGAGTGCCCAAGAGATATTATAAGAGGAACATATGTGATGAAAGATACTGATGTGGCTATTTTGAAATGCACAATTTGACACCATGAGTAATCACTACATAATTTTACTGAACAGACCCTATTATAATTCTTCAATTTCATTCTTATGCTGAATGAAGTCTTGTCATAATGCATTTTGAGCTAGATATTCATCAATGCATTATGATGGATAGGTAGATTAAAATAAACAAAAAACCTAGACTACATGGATAGATGGATGAATTAAAAAAAGAAAAATGGGATGTGAATTATACCTTTGGAGTATACAACTCTGTACTAAGTTGTATGCTAGAAACTAGGCAGATATAAATAAGAATGAAACATTGCCCCTTCCTTGATATAGGTTAGCATCTTCTGAGGTATTTAAACACATCATTATAATTCAAGACAATAAAATGTATGATTTTAAGACATGAATATAAAGTGAATTGTAATATTAGTAATAGATATAAAGCTAATAAATAATATCTTCAGCTGTTAGTGTCATTGTGTGTGTGTGTTTTTTAAATATATTATATTGATTTTTTTTTTTTTACAGAGAGGAGGGGAGAGGGATAGAGAGTTAGAAACATTGATGAGAGAGAAACATCCATCAGCTGTCTCCTGCACACTCCCTACTGGGTATGTGCCCGAAACCAAGGTACATGTCCTTGACCCGAATTGAACCTGGGACCTTTCAATCTGCAGGATGATGCTCTGTCCACTGAGCCAAACCAGTTAGGGCTGTGTTAGTGTTTTAACTCTCCTGGTAACTTTAGCATTTCAAGTATGGGAATTGGATGATGAACATGCTTTCCAAGAATACCTCATGTTAATGAAATGTGTGGATCTCATAGTAACCTCAAAGGCATACTATATCATGCATGTGAGAAGCATTTAATGCAAATGAATCGATAGGAATTACCACAAGGTTTTCATCTTAGTACCATCTCACTTATAATTTTAGCTACAGAATTGCCTCCATGGTGAAGATCCAGGGCCATGATGTTAAGTGATGTGCTGAGCCAAGGACTTATCTTTCCCTTTCTGACAAATGAATACTCATTTTGGATTTAACATTCAGGCAATTAATAGAGATGATTAAGAATGTGGATTTTAGAAGGAGGCAGATTGATTACCTTTCTCTACATTTTAGTAGTTATATGATCCCAGGTAGTTAACTAACATTATTAAGTCTCCATTCTTAGAGTGGAGATGATAATATTTACTTTAAAAGATTTATGGTAATTGCCCTATGAAAGATAGTTCTGCTATTATTATTATAGCTTCTAAAACTATTTTTATATGTAAGGTACTATGAACACTTCCACACAGATATAAGGTTTTATTACATTGCATTCTCAGATTGATATTTCTGGGAATTTTTTTAACCTACTTTAATATATTTAATATTAGGACTTTAATGATTTCTTTGGATATTAAATAGTATTTTAATGATGTAGATTCTAGCTGAGGCTAGTCCCCTGCAAAGATTGGCATGAATGATAGCTAAAGTTTAGGTCACTTTGGTTTCAGTTATGTTCAGAGGAACCTACAAATTAATTCAAAGAATAGTCAGAAGGATTCATCTACCTTTATTACGATAAAGTAAGTATAGGAACTTCTCTTAAGTAGCACTGCAGCCTATGACGTATGAGGAAGGACCTGTGAGGTCATTATAGGTCAGAACTGTCAAATTACTGCATTTCATACCATAGGCTAGTAAAGCCATGTAGGAACAGGGTCATCATTACTTAAGAAATCATCCTGTAACCAAATTAGGAATATTAGGTTTAGGTGAGTTCATTAGTGTAAATTCCTCATGATGGGATTGATAGTGCTATACATGCATGAAGAGAACAGAGCTCTTTCTTTCTCTCCATCATGTAAGTATACAGAAAGAAAGTAGACATCTGTAAACCACAAAAGAAACTTGACCAAAAACTTGAACAGTTAGGACCTTGATCTCAGACTCCCAGCCTTTAGCCTGGAAATATGAGAAACAAATGGTTTTTATGTAAGCTACTCAGTCTATGGTATTTTTGTTGTAGCATTGCAAACTGACTAATACAATTTCATTGAAAGATTATTGTGAGGCCCAGCTGGCATGGCTCAGTGATATCTGCCCTTGACCAGAGAGCAAACTAGTGACTGACACCTCTAACTACTTAGCAACACTAGCCAGGGTTGAAATCATTTCTTTATACCAGAAGTAATATCAAGTGATCAGGACATGAGTCTTGAGGGAAGCTGCCATGCTTTATTCAGTAAATAGAACTCAGATTTGCTAACATGCAGATGGTCATGAGGGGAGAAAATTAAAATAAAACTAAAAGAAGAATATGACCAGGTTTTCAAAGATTTCAGGGAACATTAATGTTGTCTACATGGGTGAGGCCTAGACATTTGTGTCAGATATCACTTTGATTGTGATATTCAGAGTATATTGAAGGAAGGCAAGAATGGAAATGATGTGTTAAAAAAGACTCTTGCTCTTGTCTTAAAGAGAAATGGTACAGTATAGATAGGCTAGATAATAAAGAATAGATTTGAGGTATGTTTAGGAGTTATAATTAACTAGTAACCCGGTGCATGGATTCATGCGCATTGAAAGTAAATTAATTAGAAGGTGGCCAGCAGGACAGGACTGGGAGAGATGCCCTGGAGTCAACCTCCTGTGGTCCCTTCCTGGCATCTACAGAGTGAGCGGGGTCCCTCAGGCAGGTGGTGTCCCTAGGCCTGGCCTGAAGGGCCAAAACCAGCTCTTTAACATCCCCCAAGAGGTCCCAGAGTGTGAGAGGAATCAGGCTTCTGCTCCCAGTTCCAGGAAGTGTCACCCAAGAACCACCTCTGCCAAGTCACCAAAGCTCAGCAGCTTCTGCATTGTCACCCTCACCCCACCCCTACCCTAGGCCACCTTGGTCAATGTGCATCATAATTTCCCGTCAGAGGGACACTTAGCTGGAGACTGTGTTTTCTAGTAATAGTACAGGCTCTAGTAGGAGAGATTATCAGAGGTTCTGAAGGTATTGAAAAGGCAAGGAAAGATGGAAAATTAAGACATCTATCAGAAGTGAGATGTTTGATAAGTGGTAAAATCCACATTAATGTGTTTGAGCAGTAAGTGGTAGAGAAGGACAATCTTCTTGAAAAGAGTTTTCTATTGAAGAAGGAGAGTGTGATAGCTAGAAACCAATTATTATTTTTGAGCTGGGATTGAGAGAGAATTTGAAGAACAGAGAAAGATACCTTATTCTTCTTGATTGGGTATAATTTTTTGATATTTGGGCTTATGGTAGAAAAAATTTTGTAACTGATGCTCTTATAATGCTTTCATCATTTCTGTTAGTTACCTATTTTACTTCCTTAATTAATTAAGAATTATGAAGATACCTTTAGTCTTTGACGAAGAACACATAGTTAAGTTTCCTTTGCAATTTGAGGTCTATTCCAGTATGTTTATAAATGCTGCAGAATATTGCAAATTAAATATTCAAAAACAAAAATAAAATCCTACACTAAGCATGATATTTAAAACTACTAGTTTGAGAAGAAGTGATTGCATACATGTCTTTCAACACATAGGACTATCAACTTTAGCTACATTTTTTTTTCTGAAAACATTCTAAGGATAACAATAAATTTTTAAAATGGTAATCATGTAGCTATCAGTGAGTTATTACTAACTGCATTATTTAAAAAAAATACAATCTAGCAAATGTAAAATAGAACTGTAAAAGTAAAGGATATCAGAATTGTGGTGTCCCCTGAAATCAACTAAATCAAACACTCAATCAATTATTGGATCCCTAGACAATATAAATGTGTTTTTTTTTTCCTCAGAAGTTCTCCACAGATAATATATATATATATATATATATATATATATATATATATATATATGAAACACTGTTAGAAATAAGTGCCTAAAGAAAATCCTCAGATTTGTTTATGTTGCCATGACTTTTTTTCACTTATTCTTTATGTATTTTATTTAGTTCCAATATATTTCAGACACTAATTAAAAAAGACATAGAACAACTATGAGATAAATTTTGTAGAACAATAATCTTCAAAATTACAACTATAAGTGCATAATTGTGTAGTCCTACTTATGTGTTAATATAGATCCTTTTTGTCATTCATTTCTTATTGACATGTGCTACAATATTGCAAGCTTATTAAGAATGGCCAAGATGTTTTATATTTCTCCTAGGTTTGAAAGAATTGTTAAGTTAGAAGATGATTCACAACTTACTTTAATCAGCTCTGTTTTCTCAGTAATTGGCCTGAATTTCCAAAAAGGATATCCAATTCAGAGTTCAGTTAGGTTGCAAGTTCAAATTCTAGTTCTATTATTAGTGCAAAAAGAAAATCAGTTCCAGGTGTATTTTCACATTAACAACCCTCATTAATATAGATAAGCAGAATATATTCAATGTCATTCTGGAGGATGATCTTTGATTTTTTTCATTTATGTTGTTTTACTTATTTTAGAATGAAATCTAGAGTAGAAAATGTTAAGATCATCTAAAGAGATTTATGTACAAAGTTAATAAAATTAATATTCTTATGATAGGTTTTAATATATGAATAATTTAATATAAATGTGTATGTGTTCCTTCAGAAGGGAGAATTATTTGAATGTGTATCATGAATCTCTTCTAATAATGACAAATGATAAATTATTTTAAAGAAATATATGAATTGAAAGTCTGTACAATGTTATGTTTAGAAATATGTATATTGTCCATGTCTGGTAGATGGGCAATCAAACCATCAAACCATCAAAACAATAATGCCAGAGGCACACACTCCTTAACAGAAATCTAGGATGATACATTAATAACATCTTACACCATGAATAAGAAAAAAAATGATATTATGCGTCAGAGCTGTGATAATAGATAGAACTACTCTCTGGCATATAAATGAATATTTTATATTATTTTTTATTTAAATAAAATTATTTTTACACACACACACACACACACACACACACACACACACACACTTGTGCTTCTGTGTTGTAGAATGAGAACCTGAGGCTTATTATGCCTCAATATTGTACATAGATTTGCATGTCACAGAAAGTCCCAAATTGACAATGACAATAAACCAGTATAAATCACAAAATAAAGGTTTCAGTTATGGTAAATCTTAGGGATTTGTCAACCAGAACTGTTTTTATAATTGATTACTAAAAATTGAATAAAGTTCCTGATTGCTCATGTTTGGGGGAATCATTTTGGGACTATTTAAAAGCACACATTGTTTGAGAAAAATTCAACAAATTATTTATTTTCATTAGAAAGTATATTAAATGTTTGATCAGATTGAAACTGAGAAATATTATCTGTTTTTAATATGAGTTCTCTTCCCCAAACTGTATTTTCAACTCTTACAACCATTAAAGGCGAGAGTTGACCATTTCTAACAGTAAAGGTAACTGATTAAGAAATTATTTCAACTTATTATTTTCAAAGGGAGAATTCTGGCTTGATCAAACTGACAATAGCAATCACTTCATTTTCCAGCTTCCTTTTTTCTGTGATTCAGCCTCATTTTTAGGAGAATATGCTCTTTTACATGCTTTGTTTACTGGTTATTGTATTTATTTTCACCTATAAATGTAATTAGCAACAATCTAGGAAGAGTTACTAACAGAGAGTGTTGATGGGAGCTTTATAATTTATCAATCTCTGACAATTCTAGAATCTACATGCTTGACCAAGAGGCTCTATTTTTAATAACTTA
This sequence comes from Vespertilio murinus, assembly GCA_963924515.1. Classification (NCBI taxonomy): domain Eukaryota; kingdom Metazoa; phylum Chordata; class Mammalia; order Chiroptera; family Vespertilionidae; genus Vespertilio; species Vespertilio murinus. Next base: position 28,142,003 of record OZ004714.1, on the reverse strand, counting down.
CATATAATATTCATACTTTAACAATAGGCCAGGAATATTCTCCAGTGTAATCTATACTCTCCTACTATTGCCATAATTATATCCATCTTTATTATCTAGTCTAGGAATAAAAATATTGTTTTTCAGGCTGTCAGGATAATTTTCAATGCAATTGTTTTTGTTGTTTGTTTAATTGTTTAATTTTTCCTTAGAGCTAAATCTGCATAAAATGAACATGAGTATAGTTAAAGTGACATGTGTCTCATAAGATATCCCTGGTTCTATATTTCTGCATGATTCTATTAACTGGCAGAACTATTGTCATATCACTCTGAGTCTGGAGTGGAACTTGAACTCGTTCCAAAATATGTGACATGGTAATCGGTTGCCATGGAAATTATGAAGCTCTAATAAATGAAGCTACAAAGCAGGTATACATTCCTTCACTCCAGCAGGATATGGATTTGAGGGGAGAATACACATTTTGGACATCTGAATGATTGCCAAGAAGTAAATCAACTGTCCATAATCCTTTAAGAGCAGGTGCTAGGAGTGGCTCTGAAGGCGCAGTCAGAGCTAAAGGATCGGGCTGCCTGGCTTATTGACTTGCCTGATACAGTGCCAGTGGACAGAATGGCTGCATCCCTTCACACTTACTCGGTCATATCAGTCTGTTCTGCCATGTTAAGAAGAAGCTTGCTGGGCTCTGAGAGAACTCTGACTCCACTTCTCCTCTGCCTGCGAGTTTGTTTGAAAACTTGTGTTCTCTGCGTTGAATGAATGGCAGTTTTCCACCAACACATTTGTCTATGGCTGCTTTTGAAGGACAGGCAAGAGACAGAGAAGGACAGATAGACAGAATAAACTTGTTTACACAGTTGGGGAAAAAGTTTGTCTTCCCAAATTTTGCTCTTTGGAATGGGCTAAAATAGTAACGATTATTGAGTGAAAAAATAAACCTGTATAAACCACAAAATAAAGGTTTCAGTATTGTAATCCTTAGTGATTTGTCGTACTCCATCTAATAAAAATATGTATTTATACAAATGCATCTAATGTGGGGTCTGGCATAGAAAGTTCCAACAAATATTTGCTGAGTCTTGAACTCCTGAAGGATGATAAAATGTGTATAAAATTTAAATACTTTATTTTACAATTATAGATAACTGAGTCCATTTGAAAATCAGCAAAATATACTGAGAATCACTTATAAATTGCAAGTTAGCAGAGTGAGGAAGATGACTCATAAAACGTTTTCCCTATAACCTAAAGTCTAATGATAAAAGCTTTAAGTGACAAAAATAATTTCATCATTACCTATTAAATACCTTTATACATACACACACACACACACACACACACACACACACACACACAGGATATCTATATTACATCCTGTGTTTAGCATAGGCTTAGGCTTAAGAAATTTAAGAGGACATCTTGGTAATCTTCCCTCTGATTTACTATTACAGGCAGAAGACAACACAAAGCTGATTTAATTTTCATTTTACTATTGAAAGAAGTTCCCCAGTCGATAGCAAATATATGAGTGTACAATGCATAGCAAGTACTCCCTAGCCTACAAGATGTTGGTCCCAAACTTCCTCTTAAGATTAGGTTGAGAATCTTTGATTTTTCTATTTTGGAAAATGTTTTCCTAAACTACTCTGGTTATAAATATTTCAACTACTTAAGTATCAAAGTGCTTGTATTTATTAGAGTTATGTTTTCCTCTGATAAAATAATATGTAATTTTACATTTCAAAAAGTCTTAAAGTTTTTTGAAAAAAAATAAGCTTTGATAGCACAGAATCTTCAAATACTTTATTTTGTCAAATTATTTCTGCATAGATGAATCTAATTTGGTGACTAGCTAAATATAGTAAACATATTACAAGTTAATTCAGAACTCTAAGATGGCCTTTTGATCACCACCTGGAGATATGTCCTCCATAAGCCTTTCCCGTTGAATGTGGGAGGCACCTGTAACTTGCTTCTAACCAATAGCATGGTAGAGTTTATGGATATCCATCTTGTGATGATGTAAAGCTGCATCACAAGAGAGATGTAAGGTTTCATCTTGCTGGTACACATCAAGAGCTTCTCGAAGAAGCGAACAGTGTGTTATAAATTGTTTAAGAAGAGAGTCATCTGCAGAGGGTACAATGGGCCATCTCTAGCATCTGAAGGCACCCACCAATCAACCGTAAGTAAGCAGTCAAGACAGGAAGCTCAGTCACACAGTCACAACCAAGCAGAGTCTGCCGAGGAAGCTGAATGAGTTTATCCACAGACTCCTTCCTACCTGAGCCTCCAGAAGATAGCAGCCCAGCCGACACCTGATCTCAGCTTTGTGGAACCTGACCTGGACCTTTATTTCGTAAAAGTATGAGATAATAAATATATGTTATTATAAACTGCTGATTTTGTGGTGATTTGTTATACAACACGCAATAGAAATATATCCAGAATATAAGTACTGGAATTGAGAGGTAGCATAAATAGTCATTTTTTTCTATTTATACCAATTAAACTATTTTGTAATATCTCAACTCTCTCTTTAGAAACATAAAGTGTCCCTAAGTCAAGTGTGAAATAGTTAAAAATAAGCATGGAATTAAATTTTTTATAATAAATATTAGCTATATCTTTTTGCTTTATTTTTCCTCATTTTCAGTGTTTTTAGAATGTATGAAATAGTTAAATAATTTCACCTTATAATGTCTATTCTCACGAAGCTTAAAATAGTTTTTATATTTTCAAGTCCATCAGATGTACATTGAGATAAATGTCTCATCCTAAATCCAATACTCTTTAAAAATTAAGTTTTAAAAATGGTATAAACAGTTCAGCATCTTATTCTCATAGTTTACCTAGTTGCATTGCGTATGTGTACACACAAGTATATGTTTAGGAAATTAGTTATTCCTTTCAGCATGGTCAAAGAACAACTGTATTATGTGCTTAAACTGCTCTTTTAAACTAATAGTCTGCTTGTCTGAAATATCAGTACAGCTAAGTATTAAATAAAAATTGTACTCTTTCTTATTTCTCAAGCTCTCGCTATAAAACAGGCAAGTGCTGCATTAAAAAAATAAAATAAAAAACAAGAAGAAATACTGATTGCAAAGCAAGAAAATAATTCTAGATACCTTTAATCCAGACCATAAAGGGGAGTCCAAATAAAAAATAAAGCTGTGAAAGAAAAGAGCTGTGCAACATGAAATTTAACAGACTTATTGGTGAGACAAATGACTCTCAGCCCCCAAGTGCCTGGTTGAGGTTTTACCCAACAGCTTTGCATTTTAACTCTAAAAGACAAGCCTGGAATGGCTGGATCCCAGGCAACTTGGCGAGACACTGCTTGCGATGAGCAAGGCTATTTTGATAATACTGCAGAAGCTTTGGTTCGCTAAAGCTTTAATGTGTGTGTGTGTGTGGGGGGGGGTTGGTAGCCGCTTTTGCTTCACTTTACTTTGCAGTTCCTATTGACTCAAGGACTCAGTCCTCATTCTGCAAGGAAAGATGAAATCCTCTCCTGCCTTACTTCCTCAATGAGATACATTTGAGAATAGCATAGAAGTAATGGTTTGTTTAACTTTAGTTGGATACTCTGAAATGCTCCCTGCTGTCTAAGGTACAAGAATTATTCTATTCGGTTAATATGTTAATTTGCCAGAGCTATTGAATGGAGTAAGAAGTATTATCAGAGAAGTAGCTTTGCAATATAATTGATATACTATAATATAAACCTCCTACTTGTAATTATAATATAAATCTGTTAAGACAAGTCAAAATTCCAGAAAATTAAATACAGAAAATAAAAATTTTATCTTTGACCAGCTATTTGCTTGTTGTTGTTCATTAAGTACCAGTGCACAGATGAACTGGCAGGAATACAAAAGTTGATGGCAGTCTTCACAGCTGTATGGAGGATGTAACTGATTTTGGCATGCAGCTAGAACATTATGTGCTTTTTTTCCCGTGCTCTGTAAAATGTGTAAAATTCGTGTTTTATGAAAACTTCTCACAGGGTACAAATAAAATTAGTTTTATGAAATTTTACAATAACACACAAAATATGCATTTCGTACAAACACAAAACTACCGAAGTAAACATGTTCAAATGTTTATCTGTAAAAGGAAATGGGGAATGATAATTTCAGAAGTAGAATTTCATTAAAGAGACAATATGGAGAAAATTTACCAGTCGCTCTGCATTGATAATCACCAAATTTATATTCAAGTGATATTGCCTGTCAGTACACACGTATCTACACAAACTGGAAAGCATTTTTAAGAGAGGGTGAATACTACCTGTTTTCAACTTTAAAAATTAGACAACTTATTTTATTTTGCCACATTTTTGTATATTTCATGATTAATAGTTTAAAGGCTACATAACTACTCTTAAAGTTCTGTAATATAATTTGCATATCCACTTCTCCGTTTTGATTGACTCTGTATTTAAGATTCATTTTAACTGTATATATAATGCTTTTCATTTTCTAGGATAGATGAAGTCCTAATTGTCAATGTTGAAATGTTTTAAGGAAACCTAATTTCATGTGTGTGATTGACTGCTATCCTTGGGAGAAACTCCTCCTCCTCGGGCTTTATGGTATTCAGTTGAAGTATCTTAACTCCTATAACAGGCCGCTCTGTTGTAGGCAACAAATCTAGCATTTACACTTCCATGAGGTGTAGAAAAAGACATCTCTGTGTAGATGTGGATGATGGATGGCTCAGCATTGTCTTTCTGGGAAGAGAATGGTATCTCTTCCTCAGGATGCACACTGCCCCAAGCCAGAGCACACAGGCTCACAAGGTGAGCATGTTGGACTTTAGCCCCAGTTCCCTCCTCCTTGGGCACAGTCACCCATGACCGTGGCTAAAAGCAGCAAAATGATCCAAGAAATACCCTTGTAAGAACCTAAACTGCGACAAGCCTTAATGGTTATGCTTGGAGGCAAATGGATCAATCTGTAGTGAGTTCCTTTCTGGGACAACAGTTCTTTTGAGTCCCAAGTTCAATGTCAAATAGTTCCTTATCAGATCTGGTTGGTGGACAAATGGTGGTGATGCAGGTCCGACCTGGTTGGTGGACAAATGGTGGTGATGCAGGTCCGACCGTCTCTGGTTTGGTTCTGGACATCCTTCAGCAACATGCAGCTGCTGTCTGTTGGTATGGTGAGGCGTCATCAGCATGTTCCATCTCTGATTTGTCTATCTTCTGTCTTCATGGCTGGAGCACTTCTGTCTATTCCTCTCTGTTACTAAAAATAAATTTAAAAAATAAAAGCAGCAAAATTAAAGTTCAGGAAGTTAAAGTGTTTCACACCAGTATTCAAATCCAAGTCTCTTAACGATTAAGACCCTTCCTTCTCTTCTCTTCCCCTGTTTCCATGAAAGATGCTATCACCATCTGGTTAACTTACTCAGCACTTCCTATATGCCTTACAGGTGTGCAATATGCCAGACATCCTGCTATAGAATGCCTCATAGGCACATTCTGTTTAATCTTAAAATACTAGTCCATCCTATTTTACATATGAGAAACCTGAAGCTTATAAATGAAGCAGCTTGGTGAAGGTCAGCTGGCTGGTAAATTTCAGGACGAAGTTTCCAGTTCCCATAGTTGACTCCAAACCACAAATGCTCAACCATGGTATTGTGTGGTGTCACTGTGAACCTCGGGAGCTGGGGCTGTGGCTTGGGATCTCGCTGTACTTCTGTGTATGGTGAATGGACATAGAGGTAGCTTCAGTTTCATACTCCTAGGCCACTCCACATCCTTTGATTCAGGGTCTCCACAGCAATCTGCATTTGAACAATCACCCTTTGACCCTTAGAAACATAAAAGCTTAGAACACCTAACTTACCATAGGTCATCCATGCCTGAAATTCTATAGTGACTTTCTTCTGCCTATATCATAAAAAAATAAAGTTAAATGCATCACATTGCAAAGATTTGCTTTACCTGAAACTTGCTCTCTCATGCTTGTACCTATTACCTAATCATACCAAACTCTGTGTTAAAATGATACTACTAATACCTAAAAGTTCCAAGTAGATACCATATTCCATTTACTATTATGAGTATTAGCAAAATATATCACATTTAAGTATCTTCATACAGATGTGGGAGTAAGTATCATTACTATTCTAATACCCAAATTAAAATTCAATTAATTAAACATTTACTTCATGTATAAGACATTTGGATAGAAGCAGTAAGGCATCCAGAGATAAATTAAACAAGGCCCTTACTATATGAAACCTAAGTTATTAAAGGTGCTAAGATTCACTGAAAAATCATCATGTTACCTACAAGAGTTCACTTGATAAGACTGGTCAGCTCCCTTAGACCAATATTTTCCATTCCTAGAAGTTAAGCAAATGAGCACCTAGTAAAATAAAATATATTTCTCCAAATACATTACAATTAGAAACTACCTGAAAGTCAAAACTTAAGTATTGTGTTACATAAATTACATGTATGCACATGTAATGAAGCATCATTAATACTGATTTTCTAAATAAAGATTCATTGTCAAAAGGAATGCCTATCGGCGAAACCGGTTTGGCTTAGTGGATAGAGCGTCAGCCTGTGGACTGAAAGTTCCTAGGTTTGATTCTGGTCAGGGGCATGTACCTTGATTGCGGGCACATCCCTAGTGGGGGTTGTGCAGGAGGCAGCTGGTAGGTGATTCTCTCCCATCAATGTTTCTAACTCTCTATCCCTTTCTCTTCCTCTCTGTAAAAAAAATCAATAAAATATATTTTTAAAAAAGGAATGCCTATAGTAATTTGAAAAAGAAAAAAAAAGGAGGTGAAAATGTGATGTGTACATATTTATCCAAGACTATAGTGCATTTTTTTTATTTCTTATTATAGTTTCTCTAAATCCAAATATGGTGATATAAAAATTCAGCTATTGTAATCCAGTGAGTTTAACTGTTAATGATCTAATTCCTCACAGGGAGAGAGAAGAGATTTTTTCCCCCAAATAATGTGATATTTCAGTGAAGTGAAAAGGTCTTCCCAAAGAAAATGTGCATGACTTTGTTTAAACATTTTATGATAAAGATATCTTTATTAAAAAACATAGCTTCTAAGCTTTTAGAGCTTCATGTTCTACAACTGTAAAATGTCTCTGTCTCTTACAGTCCTCACCACTAATCCCCCCCCCCCAAATCTTCTGGGTTTTGAAGGAAGCAGATCATTCCGTTTCTTTGAGTCCTATATGAAACTAGAGCAAGTAGGATTTGCTGAAGGGCTCTAGGACGTCACCTATCATTTATCTATGATTAACTCACACATCTTACTGCTTGACATTTGTGACACATTTGGCTGACCTCAGGTTATTTCTACATTCTTCAGAATTTCCCCTTTCCTCTGGAAAACTGAGCTTGCAAGATAAATGAATTTTGTATGAAGTGAGATGTTACTTTCTGAGAATATCTGTGTATGAAGATGGCGACACTCCAGAGGCATTCTGTGCAATTTTTTTTCTTGAATGAGATGAGTGTATCATCATCATGATAAATAATCCACTTTGCCCATGAAGAAAGCATGTGCTGTGGGGGTTTTGTCTGTGTATTCTTCACCTTGTCATTTCTAACCTCAGGATATCTGCTCTGTCACAAACAATGTGATAATACATTCTGAAATTGTTTTTATTCTCAGATTCTTCTTTCTCAGAGGCTCAGATGAATGTGTGCACAAAATCTGATAAGGGCCCGACTAAATCCTAGGCATGGGAGATTCCTTAGAAAACGTATACCTGAGTTACACAACAGGATGCCTTTTTTCACCAGTTTACCTGCCCATTTTCGGAACTTTATTGTTAGGATCTTATATATCACAATATTTTAAAAATACGATATAACTTTTCTTATAGTATGTCTCTCCATTAAGTCCTAAATCATAGGTGCCCATAACGACCTAAAAACCTTGGCAGACATTGGCTCAGGGATAGAATAACCATTGGTTATTCTCAGTCAAGGTCATATACCTGAGTTGCATATTCAATCCCCCTTCCAATGGTTGGGGTTTGTGCAGGAGGCAACCAATTGATGTGCCTTTCTCACCTTGATGTTTCTCTACCTCCCTTTCTCTCTCAACCCCTTCCTTCCTCCCTTCCACTCTTTCTAAATAAAATGAACTGGGGGGGAGGGAGATATCCTGAGTAAGGATTAATTATTATTTAAAAAAAAACAACAAAAAAAAAAACAACAACAACACCCAAAGAGTCTATTTTTTTTAATCCCTGTGGAATGTATGCAGTTTCCTTCTGCTCCAAAGATTTGGGGATCTGCAGGGCTTGATATAAGAGAGTGGACTGAGAGAGAGAGAGAGAGAGAGAGAGAGAGAGAGAGAGAGAGAGGCAGAAAGAGGGCTATGTAGAAGGGGCATGATAAAAGGAGCTTAAAGGATTATTTTGACTTGTCATTAATATTGTCCTTGAGTGTAAGCTGCTAAACTTCTTAGAACTGATGAAGTAAAACAGCAAAAACAACCACACAAAACAGAGCCGAGGATCACCACAGACAGGCTGACAGGACACAGTACCCATAAGGCAGCCTGTGGCAATGATCAGTGGCTATCAGTTCGTCTTTGGGGCCGTAGCACCTGCTACTAATTGCCACAGAGAGCCCAGCCGTCAGCGTATGGTTTAGCACACTCAGCTCTCCCCGTATGAGCTGTGAGAAGCAGGACAGCTAATTGCTGTTGCTTCAGCGCCAGTGCATCGACATGCTGAGCTAATAGCGACAGATAGAGGGCAGACAGATCCCTGCGAGCAGCTCCCAGTTAGTTTGCTTGTGATAACTAAGGCAGTAGGCATCCCTCTCAGAACAGGGAGAAAGAAAGATAGCATGCCTTCTGGGTTGATTGTGTTGAGGTGATTTTTTTTCTCCCTCTGCAACATTTTCCTGATGACACAAGACTGGATATGAATGCCTCACAGAATCGAGGAGTGCCACCTGTGAACAAATCGCCTTGACCTCGATGATGAGCACGGGCCGTCTTGGAAGGGATGTGCAGGAGGCAGCCTCGGCCAGAAAACTTGCTGCATAATCTCACATGGGCTAAAGATGAAACTTTGAACCTGCAAGTAAGTTCTTTCTCCCCCTCCCTCCGCTTCATTTTCTTACTCTTTCACAGTTAAGGCAGCAGCTGAGCACAGAGAAAAGTTAGGAGCTTGTTTCAGGGCAATTGGTCTCTGGCATGATAGCACTTTCTGTCATGCTCGTTCAAAGAACAGAGTGGTGATGATGTGTGAGTAATTATCTTCCGGGAGAACCAGCACAGTGCCTTGTCCTCTTAGTTTTCCAATTACTGTGTGGTCTTGTAATTTTGTTGAGGTGTCAGTGTAATACTTAGACACATGCTTTTGAATGATAACTTTGTGCGTTGTTGTTTTAATGACATTCTTTCTGTTACTCTCTCTCTCTCTCTCTCTCTCTCTCTCTCTCTCTCTCACACACACACACACACACACAAAATATGTGGAAAAAGAGCAGAGGTATCAGCATGCTATGTTTAGTTTTTGAATGTGCAAGTGTGAGTGTGTGTGTGTGTGTGTGTGTGTGTGTGTGTGTGTGTGTGAAGTCGTGTGCATGGTAGTTGCTAGAGGTAATAGTCAGTGGCTAAGTTAAAGTGGCTAACTGCCTCACAAAGAGCAGCATTATCTTTTGTGTTTTGTTATAATATAGAGTGTCCTGATATTTCACAGCAGATGTTTTAGTGCATTAGAAAATCTGCTCCTTTATGAAAGTGTCTGGGAGCATTTAGAAAGCAAAGCCAGATGGATTTATCCTTATAATACAAAGTGAATACCATCCAGAACTAGCAACTTCCCCGCTTTGTGGTGTAGCCTTCACGTTAACAACACACTTAAGTTGTTACGGGGCAGGAGGGCCCCGAGGAACAGGTTTCAGGCCCCATCTGCCGCTACTCCGAGGTGTATCTCTCATGCGCACAGGTGGCCATCGGTGGCATGGACTGGTCGCATGTATGCAGACAGCCATTGTTAACTAGAGGATAGTATGACGACCTCATGTAAGCTTAACTCCGAGTCCTTACTCACTGGCTTTCGCAAATAGAGCTAATTGTCAAATGTAGTAACCAAATACTTAAGGGGTAGAGTTATTGTGTTGCTTAACATCAGAGAAGCAGATAATTTGTGGAAGAAGCATAAAATGCTTGCTATAGTGTTTTTTACAGCATATCTGAATCTTCTTATACAGGTTCCTGTGGCTTTATTTTTTTACTGCAACTTGACTCTTCTGTAAGTTTCTTTAGTTTTTTTTGTAGTTGTTGGTAAGTGTGTGTGCGCATTTATCTGTACATGTGAGTCTTCAAATTTCAGCAACTTAATCCCCATGACTGTGGGCTCGCTTTCCTATGAAATAAAAGAGCAATTTAATGTGTACCCAGTTTCACAGACTGGGGACATCCTCGCCTCTCAGCTGATGTAATAACCACTGAACAGGAAATAACACTTTGCCACACACACAAAAAAAATGACCCTTAGGCATTATCCATTCATTAACAGACCTGCATTGATCAGGGTGTGTACTAAATTACTGTTAGTTGTTCTTACTTTTGCATCCCTGGTGTTTTTTTAGGTACTTGTCTGAAATATTATAAAGTAAAAGTTTTGAGTATTCTTCATAAAGAGGTTTAAATAAAATATTTTGTCTTCTATGAGAAGTCTTGGGATAATAATATGAGTGACACTATTTGATTAGCTTAGTGAGTCTCTGAACTCTAAGAGCAGTTCCCAAAAAACATTAGTAATTATAATTCTAAGAAGAAAAGAACTTAGAGTTCAAGTAAAATGCCTATTACTTACTTTCTTAATATTCCCATGCTTAAATTTTGTATAGTATGCATTTTACCTCTTTATCACCCAACTTTCTAGACAGACAGAGTCATAAACTGAAGTCATTTGTAAAAACTCTCCAGTATCTTGGTACACAGACTAAGTTGGAAGTTAAATGCAAGAAGTAATTATGATTTCCTTGTCAAAGGAAATAGCTATTTTTCTTTGATCACAAAATGTGTGTCAGGCAAATATATGTTGACCAACTAACTGCACCTTACTAGAACCATTTTATCATGGGGACTTTTACCTCCTGAATAAATTATTAGCCATTACAGTTAAAGTAAAAAATAAAACAAACAAACTAACAAAATAATAATAAAGTAATCCCCTAAATGTGGATGTCTTTAAGGGCAGAAGAGCATACTGTCCCTTGTAAATGTGCAGGTGTAATTACAATGAGAACTTTTGTTTCTCTGTACATGGTTTAAAATAATATAAAACTCTCATGAACTAGCTGTTATCTTAAATTTTTAAGCACAGAAGCCCCTGTATAGATTTACATTTTATTGTAGCCTTAACAGTCGGGATAAATATATGGTTTTAAGTTTTACCAAAGATTCCAACCTATGAATAAATTCAAGTTGGCAGAAAAATGACCTCCAGCAAGAGATTGCTTCTAAATCAACTGGGTGTGTTTTTCATCTAAAAGTTTAATTTTGCTTTGGACTCTGTTTAGAATAGGTTTTGGTAATAGTTATTTTTATTTTCTACTTAAAAAGTAGTTATTCTTACTTTTTGCAACCTGGTGTTTTTTTTAACTATTTTGTCACCCTATGTCTCTCTCATATACCGTATTTGCCGGCGTATAAGACGACCCTTTGGCCCTGAAAAATATGCATCCAAGTGGGGGGTAGTCTTATACGGTGAGTATATAACAAACTCTGTATTTTTAGTGGAAATGTTAGGGGGTCGTCTTATACGCCCAGTTGTCTTATACGCCGGCAAATACGTATTTTTCAGGGCCAAAAAATCGTCTTATATGCCAGCAAATACGGTATGTGGAAGGCTTACAATTATAATATTTAAAATAAATAATACTTTTACTTGATGAGGCTGGCTTTCTAAAAAGGTTTCGGTTACTCTCAACTAAAGTTTATAGATATGTTTGTTTTATAATGGGATTTTTATTTACAACTTTACAATATAGTAGATGGTAGATTCAAAAGTGATGATGACATAGGGGGCTTTATATATTAGTTTTATGCTCTAATATCATTGGTTTGCATGGGGAGATATTTGAAGGAATTATGGGTATTCATTAATGCTCCCAGTCAATTTGGAGTGAACGAAATAACTACTATGAGTAATGTATGGCAAGATTGTGTCTTCTAGTTTCTACAAATTTTAAGCACTCAGAAACTAATATGTAACTTTCAGTTAACCTGAATACTAGAGTTGCTTAGATTGAAATAGTGGCAGGACCACAGAATATGCACAGAAATTCCAAATGCAAGCGTATTTGCACATAAGAATGAGGGGGGAGGGGAAGTAAGGAGGTATGAGTATGAATAGTATGACCTAGAACTGGAATCACCAACAGTAATGTATAAATCAAAGTGCATGATCTACAGGACTATGCAGAGGAGTATGTGTTGGTCTCAGTCTGCAAATAAGTCACACAATAACGTATAAGATATGCATACCCACACTTTATTCATGGAAGTAAGGAGCAACAAAACCTCAAATTCTGGTATAGGCGACAATTATTTTCCTTGGGAAATTCGGCACATTCTCTAACATTTTTGCCTCAGTGCCCTCAACCTATCAGAGTTTTTATAAGGATCAGCCAAGATAATTACTAAGAAACCTGTAAATTGCTAAATAATCTAATGCACAATTAATTACTCTAGTATTCTAGCAGTTAATTCTCAAGATGATTTGTATGTGTGTGTGTTCCTATCAGCAAACATTAACAACAAGAAAAGGATCTCCAATCTAAACAGTGAAAGTTTCTACCTGAGCAGGGTCATGGACCGATTTCCTTTTATCTCACAAGTTGTTTAAAGGTTGCACTCAACCTTAAATATCAGAGCATGGCTATTGAAGCCATAAATGTAAAAGGCAAAGGCAGTCATTACTTCAAGAAGCTAAAGCATACAAAGTACTTCTTCCCTTTGACCTGGTAAATGGAAAAATTCAAAACTTGTTTATTGTGCTCCTTGATGGATATGAAATGGACAGGGGGTGTAACTTTTCTGTGGCTTTTAGAGTATAAACATTCTCAGGCCATGGCAGATGTGTAGTTCCCATTACTTTGAAAAGTCATTCATTCTAATGCTCAGTGAAAGGACTGGCTTCAGACAGAATTAGGCACCGTTTCCTGAATTGGGGGAAGACAGCGTGTGCAATGAAGTGCATCATTCAAACGCAAACCTAGCTAATGAATGCTCTCCCTGTGGTTTTCATGGAGGTGTCAGAATGAGCCTTTTCTGAGTCTGCATCACTGGATCCTTATGGAAATGCAAATTGTTTACCCAAGGACAGTGACTTTCCTTTTTGCTTTATCATTTAAGGGACTGATTTCTTCCACTTGGCGGCACACCACTGGAATCCAGAGAAGGTTCATTAAAATGGGATGAGCAGTTGTTATTTCTTTAGAACCTCAAGTCACTGTCTGAGAGAGTGATACAGGGATACATAGAGAGAGACACAGAATGGTCATGTGAAGAATGGGAGAATCAGAGAGGCTCACAAAAGAGAGAAGAAATAAAGTTAGAGTCAGAGTAAAATATGAGCTCATAAAGAACGAGGGTTGAGAGAGAAACTGACATACACACAGAGAGAAAGAAGAGTCAAATCAGAGTCAGATAGACAGAAATGAACAGAAAATACACACACATACACACACACACACACACACACACACACAACAACAACAACAACCACACAGACTAGCAGAAAGACAGTTGGTTGAACAAGATATATAGATGAGGAAAGCGGGGCAGAGACAAAAAGACTAAAGACAGAGATCAGAAAGAGGGATTGAGAAAGACAGACAGACTAGACAGGTAATTAGGTAGAAAGAGAGAGGGGGAGAGATCCTGTGACACAGAGGAGAAATGAGATACAGAGTGTGTGAGAGACCATGAGAGGAGAGCAGAGGGAACTGAGTTCAGTTCTGCTCTAGTCCCTTACTAGTGATGAACTTATTACCTAGCATCTCAGCCCAGTTTCTGTCTGTAACAGTTTAACAATGGATTATTTCCCATAAATAAAGTTCCCTAGCACAGGACTCAGAACCAAAAAAAAAATGTCTCACTAAACTGGGACCAATATTTATCATCATTTTCATCAACACTTAGGTGGAATTATAACAGCAGAAGTTTCTGAGTGAGAGCTCAGGTCAATTTCTTGTCTCAGCCCTTATTTTACATATAATATGATAAATGATTTAGCATTCATAAGCTATAGTTATTTCACCTATAAAACTTGGGTATTCTTTTCTGCCTCACAGTCATACTCTATGAATTAAATGAAAGAGTATATTTCATTTGGGGCTTTGCATAGCATATTTCAGTAGTTTCACTAGCTTGCTCAGTGTCCAGAATTTAGTAAGTGCTCAATAAATATTTAATCAATGAATGTATATTTGCTCTGAATATTAGTTTCTGTGAAGTAAGGAAAAGCTGAAATGATTTTATGGCATTTTAATATGAAATATTAAATAAAACAATCAGTTTCCTCCTGTCTTCTCTGGAGAGAACGGTGGTATTGATTTGCAGAAGTCATACTGCTATCCTTCCCCTTTCTTAAGAACAATTCAAGTAATAGTTGTGACCGGGAAAATTTGTCTTTCCTATTGGTGACTTTTAGTCATATTTACTTAGTTACTGAGGTGGTCAGGATGTGGAAAAAGGGAATGACTGAAATATGAGGAGCAAAGGTGGCCTAAGGGACAAGTAGAAGTTTAGAACAATGAAGTTAGGAAAAGGTGTGAGGAAAAGGATTTGGAAAAGTGAGATAAACATGAACCTTTTATGAATTTCTAGAGGAGATGGCTTAAAAGAGCATAAGAAAGAATATGTAGCCCTGCCCAGTTTGGTCAGTGGATAGAGTGTTATCATGAGGACTGAAGAGTCCAGGTTTTGATTCTAATCAAGAGCACAAGCTTGGGTTGTGGGCTTGATCCCCATTTGGGGGCATGCAGGAGGCAGCCCATTAGTGATTCTCTCTCATTGATGTTCCTATATCTCTCTCCTTCTCCCTTCCTCTCTGAAATCAATAAGAAAATATTAAAAGAAAAATAACTTGTATGGTTCATAAATGAAAATCCTATATAATAAAAGCCTAATATGCAAAGTGTCCGGTCATCTGGTCAGCTGTTCAACCAATCAAAGGGTAATATGCTAATGATATACTAAGGTTGCTCAACTTCTCAGTATGACATGGACTGACCACCAGAGGGCAGGCAGTTAACTGGTTGACCTGTCACTATGATGTGCACTGATCACTAGGGGGCAGATGCTCTGACTAGTAGGTTAGCTTGCTGCTATGGTCCGGTTGATTGGTGGGACTGAGCAAGATGGGCCAGACACTCCCAAGAGCCCTCTTGTGATCTGTCTCTGGCTGGCAAACCTTCCGTGGCCTTCCCCAACCCAAATTGTACACCAGTGGGGTTCCTCAGCATTGCCTGCACTGCACATTCTCACAATCCAGAGCCCCTCAGGTGATGTCGCAAAGCCGATTTCAGCCTGATCCAGCAAAGCCAGGCTGAGAGAGCCCTTTAGTGCATGAATTCATGCACCCAATCTCTAGTGTAGATTATAAAGCACTAAAGCTATTTGTAGTTATCAGGTAGAATATGAGAAATTAAAGCACCTTTCAAAAAATAATTGAAATGTTCAAAAGTTTACTTGTTTTATGTTTTTTAAAATATTGTTTTACTTTTTGAATTTTTAAATACTTAGTTCTCTCCACTAAATATATTTCTTATACTTGGCTATATTTAGAGGAAAGCACTCTTCAAATATATGCAAGAGTTTGATTCAAAGGCTCTTTTTCTTCTGTCTTTGATGTGTTGTTAAAGTTGTTTGATAAACAAATAAAGAAAATAATAAATATTGAGCATCTACTATATGCCAGAAATGAATCAGAGTATTTTTCTTTTTTTAAATATATTTTCACTGATTTCAAAGAATAAGGAAGAGGGAGAAAGAGATAGAAACATCAATGATGAGAGGTAATCATTGATTGACTACTTCATGCACACTCCACACTGGAAATCTAGCCCACATCCTGGGCATGTGCCCTGACTGGAAATCAAATCATGACTTCCTGGTTCACAGGTTGACACTCAACCACTGAGCCATGCTGGATGACCACAGTACTTTTCAATATGCCAGTCATTTAACCTGTGCAAAAGTACATGATGTAGAGCAGTTTTCCCCTAACTCATTAATTTTATCTCTGAATATCTTTGCCTGAGTCCCTTCATCTAATAGGTGTTGACATTCTGTGAAACCACCTTACTTTTTTTATCTCATGCTATTAGCATGGAATAGAATGCTCTGTTTTGGAGCTAGTGTTACATCAATTTGCTAATATTTTTCAGAAGAGGGCGGCAAGAATTTTAGGGATCTTTATAAGCATTATTGAAAAATTTTCACTCAAGATATACTGAGTTCTGAATAGCATATATTATATGAATTTCTATTTGCATTCACTTATCAAGGTTAGAAATAGACTAAAATTCAGTGGAGCCTCAGATAATAAGGCTTCATTTTAACATTGTGGCAAATAATTTTTTTCAGTGGAAAATGCATGAATGATAAAATGCTAAAGCAAAGAACATGTTGAGCATTTATGTGTCACTGATGATGAGGCTCTGAAACACGCTTTGGCAGTTTCTGTGTAGGTGGGCTTTACTGTGCTGTATTCAGAGATTGCCTTGTATTCGGTGCCCCCAAATCTGGGAGATGTGTGAAAATGGCTAAGCACTGGAACAGGGGAAGGTTTAGGGGAAGGTTTCTCAGTGCTGGAAGAGGGAATCTGATCATTAAATCAATACCTTTGCTTAAGGGATCTCATCTAACATCACGTCCCTCCCCTTCTTCTCACGGTATGTAATTTGATTTGCTAAGCTTCTTACATATTCTGCTTTGGAGTCCATACTTTTATATCATCTCTGTCTCCCCACTTTTGCCATGTACTATGTAGTTTTCTGTAGTCAGCTATATACGTTACTGGCATTCTACTTTCAAACATCTACAAACTTGTTGAAATTACACATGTTCTTTTTGCCACTACTTTGTCCTCACGGCTTAATATTTCTTCTACTTCCCATATTGAGCAAAGTTTCTGGAAGGTAATGGCTAAGTACTTTTGATCATCCTAATGTTTTTGGGAATAATAGGTTTGTAACATAGTTATATTTAAAGATGCCTTAAAATTAAAACATGCATTGCATATCTTCATAATGGCACGATATCAGAAATATAGCAATTATCCTCTGTAAAATGGTGATTATGATCGCTTCTCCTTCGGAAACATTTGGTTTTTAACGTATTTAGTATATGCTTGTTCCTTGTCACTGAATTATATTTGCAGCAATTAAATCACCTCAAGCCTTTATCTTTTGTTTAAAGCAAGCACGTGTGCGCGCAAGCACGCGCGCGCGCACACACACACACACACACACACACACACCTCAAGTTGGGCTTACTCTCACACTCACTTCTGCTGCAGTGCAATTTAATGTCAAACATGAATGTTGAAGGCATAGCAGGAGGGAGGAATAAGCTGTTACATAGCTCATCAGGAAATTCTCTATCCTGCAGTTTTTGAGCTAGTCAAAGGGCAGGAATTTAACAAGGGACAAAATAGAAACAAGATTTTTGTGATAAAGTACTGCATTCACACAGAGTATATCTTAGGGCATTTTGTTTTGTTTTGGGGGTGATCATATCAAAAGAGATTCTTGTAAATATTATGAAATATCTTGATTGTGAATTCAATTTCAGGTTAAGGATGTTTTTGAGGCCACCCACTATGTTCAAGGTGCTTATTTATCATGTAGGAGAAGTCAGCCACAGCTCTCAATGTTGCCTCCTCTCCTGTGGAGTTAGGATCTTTCTTTTATGGAAAGTGATATTCCTTCTTGGGTATTTCATATGGGGAGTGACCAGGCTTTCAGGGGTCCTTGATTCTATTAAAAATTAAATGAGGAATTTTGAATTCAAATTCAATGACCCATTAAATGGTTTATTAAAGCAGTCTCACTGTTTCCATTGCAATCGGGCTCTCACCCCTACTTCATTTCTGAAATATCAAATACCAATATCGCCAACTACTTATCTGAAATGCCAAATACCAATATCAGTGCTGAATTCAATAGAAGGTTTCAGGCTTTGTCTTATTTTCTGCTTTATTCAACACTAGAGGCCTGGTGCACAAAATTTGTGCACTGGGGTGGGGGGGAGTGTCCCTCAGCCCAGTCTGCATACTCTTCAATGTGGGACACCTTAGGGAATGTCCAACATTCCTCTCACAATCTGGGACTGTTGGCTCCCAACCGCTTGCCTGCCTGCCATCCTGATCACTCCCTAACCACTCCCCTGCCAGCTTGATTGATGCCTAACTGCTCCCCTGCTTGCTTAGTAAGCCCCAACTGCCCTCCCCTGCTGGCCTGGTCACCCCCAACTGCCCTCCCCTGCAGTCCTGGATGCCCCCAACTGCCCTTTCCTACAGGCCTCTTCATCCCAAACTACCCTCCCCTACTGGCCATCTTGCGGTGGCCATCTTTGACCACATGGGGACAGCCATCTTGTGTGATGGTGTGAGGGTTAATTTGCATATTACCTCTATATGATATAAGATTGCTGACTACATCTTAATCTCTGAACCTATCTCTTCTCTTAATTTTTATGGCATAGGTTTCTATTTTGTTTTATTGTTATCTTTGCTTTTTACATCTCATTTCTCAAAACACATTTCAGGTTCATTTTTAGGCTAATCTTCCTCTGTGTATGTCTTACATGTCAATGTGCTCAGTTATACCTCCTTCCTTCTCTTCTTTCCTTTTATATTTTTTTCTGATTTATTTCATCCACTGTTAAATTCTTAACCAACTTCTTTCTGCAGATGACAGCTAAAATTATATCTCTAACATCTACGCACTTCATTCCAAAGCTCAGATCTGCAAAAACACCTGCCCCTTGGAACTTTCTTTTGGATATCTTATAGGTATTTCAGATCAATTACTTATGTGATTACGTTCATTATTTTTCCCCCACCCCTACTTCCCAGCCTCTCCTTCTTTCCTGAAATGTATTCCTGTTTCAGGGACTAATGACAACCAACATCAAATTGCTCAAGCTTAAGACCTATGTATTAGACTTCTGGTTCTCTCTCATACTTTATGCTCAGATCTTATCAAATACCACAATGTTTCTATCAATTCTATCACTTAATACAATTATAATCTAATCCTCTTTCCATCCTTTCCTTTAGGTCATCATCATTTCACACCTAATACCCATCTCATCTGTTTTCTATCCCATCACTTTATGTCCCTCTGTTTCCCTTTCTACTACCTCCATCTTTCCTCTATAACACTATCAATTTCACCACCGCTTTCCTAAAATATTCCCAAGTTTTCTCATTCTATTTCTTCAGATTATGCCTTAGATCACCACTCTCTCTCTGCCTAATCCAGGGGTGGGCAAACTTTTTGATTTGAGGGCCACAATGGGTTCTTAAACTGGATCGGAGAGCCAGGACAAAAGCAACCTGACCATGCTGGCACTTTCATCTTGGGCTGCTGGTAAAGGAGCAAGAGAACCCTCCGTTCTTTGGGCTCAGCAGAACAGATAGAACAGCCAAAGGGGCCGGATCCATTTGGCCACGGCTGGCCTAATCTAATTTACTGAAAGGGAAGAAGAAAGAAACATATTGTTCTATGTCACAGAAAACCCAAAAATGTAGCTATGGTTTGGTACTAGGATCAAAGGCTCACATATAACTTTCAAATGAATGTCTTCACTTGCTTTCTCTGCTATTTGAATCTGTTCTCAAAATCTTTATATGTCTGATATCAGTAGCTTTGAGCTCCCACCATTACAGCATCTAGTA
Organism: Vespertilio murinus; assembly: GCA_963924515.1. NCBI lineage: Eukaryota > Metazoa > Chordata > Mammalia > Chiroptera > Vespertilionidae > Vespertilio > Vespertilio murinus. The sequence continues at coordinate 28,122,061 of OZ004714.1, read as the reverse complement.
CTAGAGAAAATAAGTAAGTTCATAACTTGATAATTCAACCAAATATATCTATGTTGAGACTACTTGGCTGTGATTTACCTGAATGGCTTATCTACACTGAGAGGGGAGAATGAAAACTGTAGATTGGCTCATTTTAAATTATATGCTACTAGAGGCATATTGCCTGAAGATTTGTGCAATAGCCCTTCCTCCCCATGGCTGCCGGCACTGGTTTTCCTCTGGCACCCGTGACCCAGACCTTCACTCTAGCTGCCACCTTCCATCTTTGCTCCAGCCAGAGCCTTCAGCCTTCTCCACTCTGGCTGGAGCACTGTTCCTGTAGCTCCCTGGTTCCTCCACCCTTCCCCTCAGAGCAGGCATCCCTTCCTGCCAGACACTCTGTGCCTGAATATGCAAAGTAACCCACCATCTTTGTTGGGTTAATTTGCATGCTCACACCTGATTGGCTAGTGGATGTCAGGAGGTATAGTCAATTTGCATATTTCTCTTTTATTGCTGTAGAAACTTCGTTCCTGCATAAGGGTCACTTCTAGGAAGTAAAGACATAGTGTGACTTGGCTCACAAAAATAATAGTTGAGTGTAACTAAAGTGGGAAAAACTTTAGTTGTCTCTCACCTAGAACCAAATTGCTTAGTCTTTTGATATGAACATTCATTATCACACATTGATATGTAAAATCCTTAGACATGTTCCTTAAGAAGCTAAATATAAATATTCAAAAAATATATTCTTTTTAAGTGGAGGACTGTACCACACATTATATATATAGTTATCTCTATAACAGTCACAAATTGACTATATGAAGAGCTATAGTATAGATTTTCATTTTTCGTTATTTAGATTATTGTGCTATAGATTTTTAAAATATATTTTTATTGATTTCAGAGAGGAAGGGAGAAGGAGAGAGAGATAGAAACATCAGTGATGAGAGAGAATCACTAATGGGCTGGCCTTCTGCACGTCCCCTACTGGGAATCAAGCTCTCAACCTCGGCATGTGCCCTTAACCAGAATCAAACCCAGAACATTCCATTCAGTCTGCAGGCCAACGCTCTAAGAGGGCTATATTTTTTATCCTTCCATCTTTATGTTGGATAGTTTTTAAAATGAATCTTTATTGTTGAAAATATTATAGATGTCCCCCCGTGTGTTTTTTTCTCCATTGACCCCCTTCTACCCTCCATCCACTCCACTGTGCCCTCCATTCACCACACTGTTGTCTATGTCCATGGGTTATGCACATATGCTTAGAAATTTCCCAGTTAATCTCACCTCCCCCACCCCTGCCTTGCTCTGAAAGTAGGATATTTTTGAAAATGTTTAAACTTTTATATATAATTTATAAACTGCTCTTAGCATGCATTTGCCATCAATTCCTTAGAGACTCCCTTCTCCTTTAAAAATGAACAGTGTAATCAAATAATTAATATTATGCAATTCACTTATAAAAAAGGAGATTAAATATTACTTTTTACATCAAAATTGACATTCTATCTGAAGGTACGATCTACAAAAGCAGTTAGTTGAAGGGCCCAGTTTTTGATGTTACACTTCTAGGTTAGATGAGCAAAATGCATATCAAACAACACCAATTATGTTACATAACGATATGAATATCTTTGCATTCTTAACCTTGGGAGAGTTAGCAAACACAATTGCAGTGGTTGTAAACTGTAAAAGAGATATTGTAGCAGTAAAGTGATATCAGGGACTGCCATTCCACATTTTATTTTATTCTCATTGTTTTAAAGTAATAAGAATTGTTGACTTAGTAATAGACATGCTGAAGGGAAGAAAACTCTAAAGTCACGTGGAAAGAATAAATCATAAGAAATTGTGGTTTGTCATTTCATCATATTAACATAGATTTAGGAATCCATAATGTATTATATTCCAGAAGGCATCTCCTTTATTAGAAATGCTGCTACTATACTTATATTTTTCATATTTACATTCCCAACTGAGCAGTGACCTGTTCAGTGCCAAGGATTGCTTATTAAATGAATAAATCAGATTTACTTTTTCAAGACAGCTGTTTCTTATGACCAATCTATACTTCATATCCTTGATTGATATAACAGAGTAATATTAGATATTTGTAGTCTGACTTGTATGAATTTTTAGAAACTGTTGTTGAGAATGTTTTGTCTGTGTTTTATCTGGTCTTTTAATAATAGAGTGTTTTATTAAGGAATATATTTTTGAGAAGCCTTTATGATAATTGGTAGTATACAATGAAGCAATATCATATTCAAGTGCCTGTGCTTGGTGATTACACATCATGTATGATTCATTACATTACATTGGAGGGTTTAACTATGGACTTCCCTAAGGATGTGATTCCTAAGATCTCAGTACTGATGGGAACATAGCAATCATGTTCTCCTCTAGTTGTCAATTCTGCTTCATACACTTTCAAATCACAGAATGATGACTGGTGGCCATGATGAGACATCCCCTTCTTGTAATCCCAGAAATCAGTCATTGATTTTCATGTTCATATACTTGGAGAAGTGAAAGAGCATCTTATGTCATCAGTGTGGCCACTTAATGCACTTGTTGAATAAATATAGAGCTCACAATAAGTACTTCAGTCTATGTTTATAGAAACTCAAGTACAAAAACAAGAAAATTATTGAATGTATCTTCTTATATTATCACTGTTTTCATTATCATTATTTTTTCACTGTCATTTATTTTTTCATTATCATTTATTTTTTCACTTCAATTAAAGTTTGATATAATACATGTTGGCATTTATGGCCAATTTTATCAATATTAGTAATATACACTTTTTTATTTTAGTGAATCAAAAATGTATATACATATATATTTAATAAAACTTTCCATGAAGTATTGAGACAATTTGGGATATTTACCATTTGATGTTTTTAGAGATACTAAATATACCATATGTAAATATATATGGTAAGATGTCCTTATTGTACAGTGGCAATAAAAATGAGGTCCTCATGTAAAAGACTTACTGTGATCTGTGATATTAAAATTATATATATATATATATATATATATATATATATATATGATAATAGATTTGAATGAGATGAATATTACCTATTTTTCCCCTATTTTGCTCACTTACCTATAATTTCCCCAAGCACTGATTAGACTTGGTTGGTAAGAATTCTCCAAGGAAAAACTGGATTTTTTGTGTATACTGTCCTAATGATTCTTTTATGTATATTATTTAAATAAGTATGAATTAAATACCTCAATGCAAATGAAGTTGTTTATAATAATTGCTGTCACTTATCATTTTATAATTTTATTGGCATTTTGATTGGTATATTTTTATATGAATGTTTTGAAGAGCAGAAGAAAAGAAACTTTTCCATAGATATGCTTCTAATTTGATTTGTTTACCCTGAATAGTATATACAGTAATACCTACAAACTTTGTAAGTAGTGTTTTGAATTATAATTACTTTTGTCTTCATACATTTTATCATTTTACTATTGTTTTCCTATTTCTACTAGTACAACCAATAGTTGATTCATTATTTTTCAACTAATTTTTGAAAACTCTGACTTGACATGGTAAATAATAAATTGCCATTTTAAGGAATGTGGCCATAGACGTGGGATGGGTGATTAGATATTAAAAATCAGTATATAGGTCATATATTAATCACCTATTGCTGAAATAATGCTGTATAACAAATAACATCAACACTTCAGTGATATGAAAGAACAAGCAATTATTGCTTATGCATCTAAGATAGTCATTTGAGATGGAGATGAAGAAATATAAGTGAGTGTGGACATTCTATCTTTTCTAAAATTTCTGTCCCTGAAGAGATAGGTGGCAGGATTTAAGATTTCTCCAGCGTATAATATACTTTTAATATTTTTCTTGCCTTAACCTTGCTATATATATGACTGGAATAGACAGTCTTGAAAGATTAGCAGCCATTTATATTTACATATATATATTATTTTTCAGTCCTCACCAAGGATATTTTTGTATTGAATTTTAGAGAGAGTGGAAGAGAGAGGGAAAGACAGAGAAAACATCGATGTGAGAAAAACACATTGACTGGCATGCTTCCTGCAGTATCCGTGACCAGGCCTGGGGAGGAACCTGTAACCAATGCCCTTGATCAGAATCCAACCCAGGACCCTTCAGTCTGCATGCCGATGCTCTATCCACTGAGCCAAACCAACAAGGGCCATTTCTATTTACGTTTATAGGCAAGCTGGTTAAGCAGAGGGATTTTGAAATTCTTCCTTGAGGGTTAAAGAATGTTGGGGGATCAGTGTTCCCTTAGGAACATTTATTCAGACAAAAAGGGGGCCCAGTTACACTTATCACTGGCGTGCAGGGAGTAACCTTGATAGTTGCTTCTTGTACAGGCTCTCAGGAAATATATAAGGTGCTTATTAGGCATTACTATAACTGGGAGCTTTAATTAAAGGGCAAGAAAAGGAAGGAAGGAAAGGGGGAGGAGCTTGGGAGTAAAAAATGAAGCATGTTTTATTAAAGTATTAATTCTGAGCTTTAGAAACAGACAGAAAAACAAGGAGGGAAAGACTGAGGTAGAATCCTGTGGATCAGGAAGGATTAAGCAATTATTTCTCTGAGCACCGAAGGTCCTAGAATAGGTGGTTATTTTGCAGAGGGAATAAAGAAGGGAAAGCATTGTTATACACTAGAGCTAGCTTTATGCTGTCTTTGATTTTATTTTCCTTTCTCTTTATTTTCCTATGACCTGATTTTGAGTCATCTTTGGATAGCTGAAGGTTAGTTTTGCTTTGAAATGCAGACATACTTTTCTTCTTGGTCAGAGTTATTCTGGGTTAAAGAAGGATTGAAGATGGGAGTGACAGGTGGGATGTATAGGGTTGGGTGAGGTGGCTTAATCAGAGGTCAAACAATTAAAATCAATCTTTTAAAAATATTTTGATTGAGTTTTTACAGAGAGAAAGAGAGAGGAATAGAGAGTTAGAAACATCAATGAGAGAGAAGCATCAATCAGCTGCCTCCTGCACACCCCCTACTGGGGATGTGCCCACAACCAAGGTACATGCCCTTTCCCGGAATCGAACCCGGAACCCTTCAGTCCACAGGCTGATGCTCTATCCACTGAACCAAACCAGTTTCAGCTAAAATCATATCTTATGTAAAATAATGTATTAAGCTAAATTCAGCTTCTAATTACTCAGGGCCATAACTAGTATGGTATAAGGATATGAGGACAGTAAAAAAGTATTAACATCCTTATACATGTTTACACATACAAATATGTATCACTTTTTGCTTTGTATCCATTTTCTTTACTTATAATACCACACCACTTTTCCTCTGGACACCCCTCTCCCACCATTAATTCAAATTCATGTCATTTGATTTGTGGTATCCCACCCAACTGTTCCATTAGTTCAAACAAGAAAAGGCATGGATTGGTTGTGTCCTAATCCAGGCTAACTAGACCTGAAAGGTTTAAAAGAAAACAAAATGCAGTCTTTTTGTGTCACACCAGGGGATTTTGCTGTAATTCTAAGGAGAATGTTAGTCTATGCACACAGATACATGCATATGACATCAAAAAAAAACAAACAAACAAACAAGAAACGCATTCTTTGTGCATAGTTATTTACTTAAAAATGTGCCTGAGTAGGGTTAAATTTGTTGGTAGGTACAGTGCAACCAAGATCAATGTTGTAAATTCAGAATGTACATTCATCTGGGCACATTAACTTTATATTTTGTCTTTGTATAATCCCATGGAGAATATGAGTCTGAGTTTATAAATTTAGGACTAGATGTATCCCCGGTCTCCTGAGGCTGGCTGTGTCCTTAGCATGGTTTAGTGTGGTTCCGCACTACCAATCGGCACTTTCCATGCAGTTTTTCACCCTAATATCACAATTTAATGTGAATCAAATGTTAGAGTCTTTGACCTCATCATAAATTGAGCCAATTTTAACTGTATATTCAATCTGTAATTATCAAGGGCATCTAAACTTATTTCAGTACTCAATATGATAATTAATCTGACCAGTCAGAATTAAAAAAAAATTAAGAGAATTTCTTTAAAAAATATTGTTAGGGTCACCTAAAGAGGAACACATGAGGCCAAAAGGGGTAAAGAATTTTAATTTTATTGTTACATCTGCTAGCAAAAGGACTGAGACCAAAATGGCATCAGTGGAGCAGTACAGCATAATAATCATCATTCTTGTAGTATAAATAATTAGGAGAGAGTGTCTCAATAAGTTTGATGTTGATGATTGTATGGTATTATTGTCTATAATCCCTATGCTGTGCATGAGATCTCCAGAACGTTTTTGCCTACAATATCAGAAGATCAAAGAACATGAGCAGAAATCAAAAAGTAGGACTACATTGACCATAAAAGCTTCTGCATAGGAAAAAAAGATCACCACAATTGATATTTTATTCCTCATAATTGTAAGCAGGGATAGCTGCTGGCAGCCTCCACTCATTCCCAGTGTAGAAACTGGCTTTAGTTAAAGGGGGTCCCTGTGATCAAAATCCCCATCATACCCCGCCAGGAGGCCAGCATCCTATGACTGGTCTCAGGGTGGTGTTGATTGATAGGAGAAGTAGCTGATGGTAGAGGATATTATGTAAAGACCCTTGATAATTGTCTCAAGGGGAGACTGCTCATAGGTGTGCACTGTGAAACAATTGCATCAACATAGCTATCTTAAAGTCTGTTTCCAGAGCAATTAACCGATATCACCCTTCATAATTCCCCCCAAAGATAAAACATCAACCAGAAATTATTTAAGTTTGAACAAAAGATTGAAACTAATATTATACTCTACACAACATAATCTTTTTTTTTCTCTTAAAATGTATTTCTTCTCCTCAGCCTCTCATTCTTTCTCCCTGTCCACCTCCTTTTGACATGTTTCTCTCTCACACTGCCTTCAATCTCCTGTTGTTATATCTGAACTGTCTTCTGTTCCTCAAAATACAGTGGTAGCCTCATCTTCCCCCATCTGCAAGAAACATATGAAACAAACAACCAAACCTAATAAATCTTTTTTTAAATAAAAATCTTTATTGTTCATATTATTACAAATGTTCCTCATTTCCCCCCGCATTGCTCCCCTCCACCAAGTTTCCATCCCACCCTCTGCCCTTTCCCCATCCCCCTTTGTCCTCATCCATAGGTGCAGTTTATGTTCAGTCTCTTTCCACTACCCCCCACTCCCCATTTCCCCGAGAATCATCAGTCCACTCCCCTTCCATACCTCTGATTCTATTATATTCACCAGTTGATATTGTTCATCATGATTTTTACTTCCCTTGTTTTTTAGATTCACTTGTTGATAGTTACATATTTGTTGTTAATAATTTTTAAGGTATTATATGTGTACATAGCTTACCATTGCCCCCCCTCCCATTCATGCCCTCCCTCCCCAGAGTTCTGTGTTCATTGGTTGTACTTATATGCATGCATACCAGTCCTTCAGTTGTTCTCTTATCTCCCCCCAGGTCTCCTTCCCCTCCCCGCTGTCATTTGGCAGTCTGCTTGTTTTATGGTGACTATTTCAGGACCACAAGAATAGAATCCTCTCCTCTTCTGGTTCACACCCCCCCTGCCCCCGGTCCCACCATTTCCCCAGGGCACAAGGCTCTCCTTGGGCACACGGCCCCCTGGGACACACGGCTCACCCAAGGCACATGACCCCCTGGGACACAAGGCTCACCAGGGGCACATGGCCCCCCTGTGGAGCTGGGGTCACGAATGGGAGGCGCTGTGCCAGCTCCTTGCTAGCATGGCGGCCAGGCTGGGATGGCTGCGGGCAGGGAGACCAGGCTCCAAGGAGTCTCGTTCAGGGAGGGAGCAGAACGGCTACAGAGCGGAGGCCAAGCTCCGAAGCAGCCCACTCCCTGGGCCAGGGGCAGAGCGAGCTCTGCTCTTGGTGGGCTTCCCTTACTCGTGGCAGCGGCTGACAAATTGAAACCTTCTTTTAGGGGAAATTTTGTTTGTTGGACTATTTCAGTTATTGGCATTATGGCATTACCTGTGTGTGTGTGTGTGTGTGTGTGTGTGTGTGTGTGTGTGTGTGTGTCTGTGTTTGCATTTCCTTTCATCTGAACTGAAAGCTTTCCCTGAGGTATTCCTCTCATGCATGAATCCTCTCTACCAGAAGTTGCTCTTATTCCTCTTGTACACCAATATTTACCTCCATGCAAAAACTTTATATAAAATATTGGTATAAAACTGTTGCCCTCACATTTAATTAGAGGCTAAACTGAAGTCTAAGGTCTATAGGTATAAGCTTCTATTTTGTGATGCAAGCTTTTGATACAAGCTTCTATTGTTTTGCTTGTTTTTTATAAGAAGGTTGCAATTTGCAATGGTATATAAATAAACTGTGCTTCTAGATCCCAGATAACTTAAGCTGGTATCTCTCAATTTTAGCACCCAGTTTAATGAATCATACCCTTGAATTGAAATGTTAGTTGATAAAGTAATTTCACTAAGTTGAGGTCTTATAAACTGGAATTGCAATAAAACCTCAGTGTTATTGTGTTAAATAGGGTAGGGGAGGCCAGGAGGAGGTCAATTGGGGGGAAAAAAGAGAGAATATGTACTACTATTTGTAGTACCTTAAACAATAAAAATATAACAGAAAATAAAATTATTTCTATAATTACTCTTCTGCCCAACATTTTGCCAGCTATTTATAATCAAGTCTTTGAGGCACTTATCTCCCTTGATTCTGAGTAGGTTAAATGATGTATTTATTTAATAGGTAGGAACAAGATCTATAGATTTCCCACATAATTACATTATATTTTGTCCTATGTTGCATTCAGGATTAATAGTGCATTGTTAATAATAATTGAATATGATACAATTCAATTGCCTTAGATGACATAATACAAAGGTAATTCCTGTGTATAGGGAAATCACTATGAGAAAAGCACATTTAAAAAATATTAAATATATTATCTTCAAAGCAGGGGATAATTAGTATGAAATAAAACTAGTATGAAAAAAATGAGTAAATATCATATACTAAAACTAATAAATACCTAATAATGATTTACCTAAGATTTCAAGAGCGATGGTTTCTAATATATATTCACTCATTAAACACTGTGCTAAATTTTGACATTTAGATTTTTGCCTACTAGTGGAACTGAAATGAAAATAATGGTCTCTGAGGCTTAGTGGGTAACACTGTTGGAATAATTAATCATTGGTGACTTTAAGTAGGCAAGGTTTGCTACTAATATTAATTTGTGTGTGTGAGAGAGAGAGAAAGAGAGAGAGAGAGGGAGAGAGAGAGAAAGAGATTATAGCATATAAATATGCCTCTCTGTGGGAGGATTTATTTTTGGAAGAAATATATATTTAAAATTTGTGATACTTGTTTCTTCTTGGTCTTTGGTTCCATAATATAATACCTGTATGTGATCTCATTCATTCCAGATGCCAACATCAGTTTATAGTAAACTGATACTTTTTACTCTTTAATAATTATGACAGTAATGTATTTGTAAGAATATGAAGAATGACTCCTCATCTGGACTTTATTGACGTGTTAAGCATCAGGTGTTAAGGAATAGATTACAGAGTTAGAATTGGCTCTTGCACATTTACAACACTGGCTACATAAGAAATCAGCTTATTCTTATTGTATGGTACAGCTGGGTTTGTCTTTATTCCATAGATTATTTTGTCAGCAGCATTAAATGGTATTTTCTTGTTATTTTTGAAAGGTATTACAAACAGTTAGAAACAATCAATAAGGAACTTTGAAAAAGTAGTGTTTCTAATCATAGGTGAGGAGGGCAAGTTATTGACCTACTAGTAATGATCTAACATATTTATAGAAGAATCAAGAAGTGCCAGAAGCAACATGTCTCCGTGTGACAACATGACAATCATCTCTGCCACCTCCAAAGCACCCATAGTTAAAAGGCTTAACTAGATCTCTCCTTTCCTAATGTGACACTGGAAATCATTGGGGGTTGAGACCTCATCCGTAGATGTGGGTGATTGATGACAAAAGCTAGCGGCTAAGTGTCAGGGGGCAGAGATGCAAGCTATATCTACTTTGTGAAGGTGAAAAATTAAGACCTTTCATTTACATGTTTTGATGGCCCACTTGTGCTGATGAACACAGTTCTACTTTGCAGGAAAAACCTACAGATTAGGAGAACTGAATGTTTGTGTACATTTGTATTTCATTTGTAAAACATGGGTCATTTAGATCTTATTTCTCCTTCTAACACAATATTTCTGAGCTTAACAGTATTATACATTATGGATATGGTAATAATACTAGGGCGAAATTAATTATTTATTTTGGAAACTAAATAATTATTGAAAAAATGTTTGATTATGGACAGTATAAACAATAGAATTGGCTTAAGGATGTGCATTTAAAATATCTTATAAATAAGCATGCTTAAGCTTTGAGTGTAGCTGAAAAATTTAAAAAACTACTTAGCCCTAACTGTTTTGGCTCAGTGGATAGAGTGTTGGCCTTCAGACTCCAGGGTCCCAGGTTTGATTCCGGTCAGGGGCATGTACCTTGTTGTGGGCACATCCCCAGTGGGAGGTGTTCAGGAGGCAGCTGATCGATGTTTCTCTCTCATCGATGTTTCTAGCTCTCTATCCCTCCTCTTTCCTCTCTGTAAAAAAAATCAATAATATATATTAAGAAATTTTAAAAAAAGCCAAAACTGGTTTGGCTCAGTGGATAGAGAGTCGGCCTGAGGACTGAAGAGTCCTGGGTTCGATTCCAGTCAAGGGCATGTACCATGGCTGCGGGCACATCCCTGGTAGGGGGTGTGCAAGAAGCAGCTGATAGATGTTTCTCTCTCATCGATGTTTCTAGCTCTATATCCCTCTCCCTTCCTCTCTGTAAAAAATCAATAAAATATATATTTTTTAAAAATTAAAAAAGAAATTTAAAAAAATAACTAAATTCATATAATGTGTAGCTTTAAAACATGTGTGATATTTTATTGATTTCAGGTGCTTAAACTTTTTTTTTTTCAAATATTCCTAGAATATCTCTCCTAAAACAGGGAAGAGGAGAACACACTGTGTACAAAGATTAATGAGTGGCTTTTCCTGTTAGCTGTTTTCCGTTTAAGGGCTGACATTCAGAGCATGTGTTTTACTGTGACACTGGCTGCTGCCAAATACTTAATATGCAGAATTCAAATCCTCTTTCTTTTGCAAGGTGGCCTGATAGGGGAGATTTTTAGATGTGACTTTTCTAGAATTTACATACGCAGATGCTTTTCACTTATTAATTTATATTCAAATATTGAAGCAGACCATTGTGCATGCATGAATAAATAGGAGGTGAACTTTGTCAACCTTTTAGGATGGATGTGTGAATTTAAATCAAACTTTAACCTGTCTTCTGTAACCTGAGGTTAAATCTCAGTATGACAAATATTTGTATTTACCAAAATAAATGTCTATTTGCTTGGTATCACCTCATTCGCAATTTTTAAAGCTCTAAACCCTTTCAATTTGTGGAATTGTTAGCTTACCAGTGTCTTTTGACATATTTTAAAAATTATTGAGGCAGCCGAAACCGGTTTGGCTCAGTGGATAGAACGTCAGTCTCCAGACTCAAGGGTCCCTGGTTCGATTCCAGTCAAGGGCATGTACCTTAATTATGGGCACATCCCCGGTGGGGGGTGTGCAGGAGGCAGCTGATTGATGTTTCTCTTTCATTGATGTTTCTAACTTTCTATCCCTCTCCCTTCCTTTCTGTAAAAAATCAATAAAATATATATTTTAAAAATTATTGAGGCACCCTGGTTGAAAATTGCTGGTTTACACCAATAGTTTTAAAGTAAGTTATACCTTATATAATAATGATCTTAAGATGATTCAGTAAGATATATTATCAAATATATAACAATGCTATTGGACCATATGTTAACACAGAAAATAAGAGTTAAATATATGTTTTTGCCACGTGTATCAGTTTGATAATATGCTTTTTAAAAATTTACAATGAATTTGACAAGTTTAAATTTTTCTAAAATAGGAGTTCTTTCATTTTCCTTCTATTTGTCAACATCTCTCACAGCCCCAAATGGTGGTCATTTAACTTCAAATAGAGTTAACATTTGTGTGTTTGTGTGTGTGTGTGTGTGTGTGTGTGTGTGTGTGTGTGTGTTGGGGGGGGGAGTGGGGTGTTAAAGCAGTATTCTGGCAGAAGGAGGCTTTGTTGTGGTTACATCATTCCTAGGAGCTGATTTCAGAGACCCATGGGGATTATGATGGTGTGAAGCTACCCACCAAGAGTGTAAGAAGTTACCTTGGCAGAGGGCAAGGGGGCACCAATGGCATTTCAGAATGTCAAGTAGACATCCCAAGAAAATCCCAATACGGATTTTCATCAATACTTAGGACTCCCTCCAGCTTTAAATACTTTCTCAAAAACTAAATGGACGTCTTAAAAACAAAGTTAAGCAAATCACTGTAAGCTAGAAGGAAGATACACATTCATAGAAACAAAAAGGTGAAACATTTAATTTTCAGGAAGTACAACATGAGGACAGCTCAGGGGTCTAGGAAAGAGGAACCCGTGAGGACTTGTTTAGGTAAGTGCTGTTGGGATGCATTCCTTCCATTTAATTTCACTCTTTGGACTCTACTCTGCAGCACAAAGCAATTGGTTACCTTGTTTCCAAACCCTAGGCCAGAGGAGGGAGGGTGGATGGATCACCTTGCTTTACAGAAGTACCAACGTTGTGTATAACAGGGACTATTTGAAAAATTGTAGGACCTTTAGCAAAAGGAGGAGATGGGTCTGCTAGGCAGGCAAATACAGTTAACGCCCTCCTCCCACATTGCATTTCAGGCGTCACTGAACCAACATGAACACTCAGACACAAGCCGAACGTATTTTTCTAAAAGATCGAGTCTGTTAGTGTCAGCCTTTAGATTTTATTAAGAGAGTTTAACATCATTCATGAGGGGGTAGCCGGGAGGAAGCCTTCAATGCTTAGTGTAATGAGTGCTAATGAAATTTGATTTCTGTTAGTCTAAAATGAAGTGAGCTCTGTTTCTAATTTGATCCCCTGTAACCTTAATAGCAAAATCAAATCAAATAATGGCGTGAAGGATGACTATGATATCGCATAGTATCAAGGTCATAACTTGAAACTGCTAATAGAATCAATCAATCCATTAAGAAAGGCTGCTCTAATCTAAAGGCAGCCACACATGTCCTTGGTAAGCTGTCTATGTCTCAAGCAGCCCTATCAACAGAACTCTCTTCACTGGTGCAAGTGTTCTATGCCTGCCTTGTGAAATGCTATAGCTGTTAGCCACATGACATGACGAATAGCTCTTAAAGCGTGTCTGCGATGACCACAGAAATGAATATTCAAATTTATCTCATTGCTAATTTAAATAGCAACAAATGTATTTGTTGACCACAATTGATCACAGTTTTAGCCAGCAGATACTTTGAGTATGCACTTTCCTCTGGTATTCGAACCAAAAGTAGAAACCCACCTAAGAAATTATATTTGCTAAGGAATTCCAGAAATATATTAATGGAATAAGAGAAGGATTATTTCTTTTTCCTTTTTTTTCCATATCCCCACAATCACAATGTAGACCAGGCAAAGGGCCCAGGCTGGGTGTCTATGGGGTAGGTTTCTTCCACCACTTCCGGTACAATCAGTGTAAAAAACACAGCTTTGGTAAATTTCTGCCATTGCTGTGAGGTGCAAACAATAGATTATACACTAAGACGTTTATACAAAAGAACATTTTATTGAGGGATACAGATGCTTCATCTTGCCTGCTGACTCTTTGGCACTGGATTCTAGAAGCTTTTTTTTCACAACTGCTCCCAAAGGCAGGCTGCTTCCGCTCACCTTCACCAGCACAGACCTAAGACATGTTGCATTGCTGTCTTCTGTGAATATGCCACATTTGTGGCACCAGGTTGCCTGCCAGACTTGTAGCCATAAGAAAATCTAGGTTGTTGAATTTCTACATTCTATTGGGGCCTATAGAATCATAGGTAAATTTACAAGGAAACTAAGTTTACCCTAAATCAGTAATGTTTACAAACATCAGAATAAGTAAAACTTCATCATATCAGTTACCATATCCTGAGAAACATTCCTACAGAATGCACATTTTATGTAACCAAAGTTCAATTATGTGTGCTTGGTAAAAAGTAGAAGTAGTGGGAGATGAAAACACACACACACACACACACACACACACACACACACACACACACACAATCTGTAGACAACTGTGCCTGCCATTCTAGCCAATAAGTGTATGGCCTGAAGTGACTGGTATATAAACCCACTGTTATCTTCTTCGATGGCTGTTTCCCATAGCTCTCCCTGTGAAATATCTTGCAACTTTAATTAGGAGTACTGTTTACAAATATAATTTTTATATTCTACTTAGTTCATATAGAAGAGATAACTACTTAAAGAAATCTGATTTCTTGTATACAGAAATTTCATTTATCTTCTAATTATGTGGTTGATTGAGAGAAATGATGAATTTGTCATTTCGGCAGGCTCAAATGATCCAGATAATCTGAGGAATTAAAATTAATGAATATTTCCACTCAAGTCTTAAAAGGTTTCATCTTTTCCCAACCAGATCTTGTCCTTGGTATAGCTGTCTCACTAGATTTCATATTTAATTTTTTTTGGCTTTCTAGAATTTTTTGGATTAAATCTTAGTTCTGATTTTTAAATTCCTTTGCTTTGGGGCTGCAGGGGATGCACTCTTCTTCATCTGCTACCAGGAGACCATCACACATAGTCCTTGGGCTCCGATGGCTAAATCAGCCTCAGCCCATCATGGTGTTTCTCAAAGCATGAATTGCCCTTAACAAGAACTATCTCATTTTCCTTCTCTTTCATTTTCTATGCTCACATAATTCCAAAACCCTTGATACAATCCACCTTCTAGAGCATTTCCTTCTACTACTACCCTATCTCAGTTCACTACCACTGGGAAAATTGTTATAGTCATAAACTACCTTGTTTCATAGGTTCCGGTGATGGCTTCTTCGTTGCCTGCCAGGCAGCACACATGCTGGCCACAGAATCTCATCTTCATATCAGATTTCTCTGGGCAATTGTGGCACTATTAGTTGTGATTGGGTTCCCAATAGAGCAGACTCTGTAATGGAGACTAACTCGGATGTGCATGAGAAAGTTCTTCCAGGACCAATACTCATTAGTCTATACCTGACTGTCTTGTGTATTTTTGTTATATTGTATTTTCTCCTCATGTATGTGGTGTGTGTGTGTGTGTGTGTGTGTG